>VBSM01000272.1:85691804-85730759 GCA_008086735.1 Cheirogaleus medius | reverse complement strand
ATAGGAATAACATTTATCTGGTGTCGGGCGGGTGGGAGGGGGGAGGAGGGGATGCGTATATGCAAACATAATGAGTGAGATGTGCAACGTTTGAGGGATGGTCATGCTTGAGGCTCTGCCTCGAGGGGTGAGGGGGGGCATGGGCAATGTACGTAACCGTAATATTTGTACCCCCATAATATGCTGAAATTAAAAATAATTTAAAAAATTAAAAAATAGGAATTGCAAATTTAAACCACAGTTAGATAACATTAAATATTCACTAGAATTGCTAAAATGAAAAAGAAAATTCTAAGTGTCCATGAATATATGGAGCAAAATGAACTCTTAGACTTTGCTGGCAATTTATTTTTTATTTTTTATAGAAATATGGTCTATGTTGCCCAGGTTAGCCTGGAATTCCTGCACTTAAGAAATCCTCCCATCTCCGACCCCCAATAGCTTTTAATTAGTACCACCACTTTGGAAAATACTTCCTCGTTTCTTATTTAAAGTTAAATATAAATGAATACTACTCAGCAATAAAAAAGAATGAACTAATAACATATGGATAAATCCTAATAATATTATTCTGAGCAAAAGAAGCCATACACAAGAGAGTACCTACAATATAATACAATTCCTCTAGAAAAGATAAATCAATTGATGTTTAGTGACCTAAGCAGATTATTTGTTGGCTGGGAGTGAACATGAATCAGTGACTGACAGAAAAGTGGCATAAGACAATATTTTGGGATGATAGAAATATTCTAGGTTGTGATTTCCCAGCTTTATATATTTATTAATGCTCATAGAACCATATTTTTAAAATGGGTACATTTTATTATAGGTAAATTGACCTTACTACAATTCACTTGAAATGTATAGGAGAAAAATGAGAAATTAAAGATATGGTTTCATGTAAATAGAAAAGAAATTATATTATTTTAAACTACTTGATAAAGTTTTTGTTTCTAGACTTGATATTTATTATTATTATTATTGACATTATTATTTTGTGTTTGCTCCATTTTATATAAAAATAGTTGACTGTTATTTTTAACTTTATTAAAAGGATATCTAGAAGCAATTTCCATTTGATTTGTGTTTTAATCACACATCTGCACATAAAGCTATGGTAACAATTTTTAGAATGGTTTATCTTTGGTATTTTCCAACAGATTTCTAAGATATTAATTTGGTACAGGAATAGGAATTACAGAGATCATTTTCTTATGAAAAATATATCCTACCACCTGATAAATGAATCCAGCAGAGTCAGGCTGAAGTCTGCCCTTACTTAAACAGGTGAGAACAAGTGTTTTGTCTAAGTCCTTCCATGTTCTTTGCTGTTTCCAATCTGCACAGAATTGAGCAGACTTGTAAAAACATGATAATTTCTTGGAAATAAAAATTGATCTCTCCTATAATATAAATCTATTTATAGCCTAAGCTTTGTTCTGAAACACAGTTAACTTTAGAATAGTGCAAGAAGGATGTGGCTTTTCAAATATCTCTAAATCTGGGAGCAAATTAGCATGAACAAAAGATAATTAGCTGTGCCAGGTTATATAGAAATAATTGGTTTAAGAAACTAGTATAACTAAATGGGGTATATTTCAAGCCAAACCCAACTCTATAAACAGAACATATAAACAGAAGTGCTTATTCAAATGAGAGTCTTTGTGCTTTTACTTGCTGAATACAAACAGCTATGTCTGCATTAAATGCAAGTAGGTCACTATCCTTGAAGAAAAAGATGGAAGACTTTGCTTCTCTATAAAAAAAAAATCTCACCAAATACAATAGAGTTCTTACAAAGAATAGGAAAAAATAACAGAAAGAATATAAAGCATTATAAGAGGCAGAATTTAGGGTAATGATGGGATAATATAGGGGGTATACGGATAAAGAAAAAGAACAACTCATTACACTGGGGGCCCCTAATAGTAACTAACATTTTTTTAAAGCACAATGTGCCAGTCACTTATATACATTTTCTGTATTTTAATAGTCATTATAGGCACACAACGCAATAGGAAATTTTATTTTCGTCATCCTTAGTTGCACAGAAAATGTAAGTAACAAATAAGTGGCAGATGGGATGTGAATCTTGATAGTGCAGCCCCAAGCTCATATGATTACTACTAGTCTTTCTTTTCCTCCATCTTCCTGCAGGACAGTTCTCTGGGTAGCCTTGGAACAACCCAGTTCTTCTCCCTTTCTCACTGTAGTTCTTACGAATAACGGTGGAATGTGCTGGGAAGGTAATATCCTGAGATAGGGAGGAATGGCTGGAACAGCCTGGCTTTGTTCCAGTCTTCCCGTAAAAACAAAATATCCTTCAACACTTTATCCCAGTGACTCATATCACTCTGAAGCATAAAACCCAGAGTGGGCTGTGTTTCTGGGATCCCCGAGCTGTAGTGCAAGTGGTACACATGCAGTTGAGATTCCAGCAACTCCAACGCCTTTCTGAGCCTTGGGGACTGGCTCATAATGAATCCTAGGCTTCTGTTCCTTGTGGCTAATCTGAAAGTAATAAATCCACTTCATGTAACTTATTGTATATGAGTGTGCTCTGTCTTATCTGACTCAGACAGATTGGTAACCAGTGCACAATGACCCTGCTTCCCACTTCCCACTCTTCTCTTCCTGCACAAGTAAGGTGTCTGCTTTCTCAAAGGCCTCCTAGAGCAGCAGCGCTCTCTGAACATCTAGAACCACGCTGAAACCATGGAAAGAGTCAACACCAGAGATGACAGGATGGGAAAAGGAGCTCTGCACCACTAGAAGGTTCTTCCAACAAGCTATATTCCTAATATTTCTAAGTGTCAGAGTCTAGTTCGAAAATATAAGTCAACCTGTTACTACAACTATCAGAAAAAATAAACATCATGACATAACAATTTGCTGTGTAGGCAAGATGGAGGTCAGTGGTTCTAAACTGACAGGATCAAGCTAGAGGGCACTATCTAAGGAGAACATGTATCCAAAATGAAATAAAAACATAGCCTTACTAACACCTTTTTCACCATTTATACTGACTTGTGTGGCCATTAAGTTCAGTGTTAGAAGAAGACAAGGATGCATCACTAAGGATTTTGAAGCCTTGAATGAGAAAATAAAGACCTTAAACTTTAGAAGAAATTTGCAATGCTGTAAAAATAGTGTGAACTGATTTCTGTAAAATGATTTATAATAGCAAATTAGTGAACAGGAAAGAAACATATCACCTTAGACCTACTGAAGAATATTTTTCCTTGAACACTAGCTTACTTCATTTAGGCTGTAATGGCTAGCATATAATGACTGCACAAAGATGCTATAGACCTACTTAGATAGAAGGCCAAGAGTCATAATACATCAGGCAGATATAATCCTACTCCTTTCCTAAGATTTAAAGTGTAGGAGAAAATGTGAGTGAAGTTAAAGTGAGATAGAGGAGGGAATGGATGCTATATTCCTGAAAGTAATAAGAGAAAAAGCATTTGCTGAACACTTATTTGAGCCTGGAACTTCTCTAAATAATTTACAAAGATTATCTCCTTATTTTTCTCAATTATTTACTGCTGTATCACAAATCACCCCAAATTTAGTGGAATAAAATAAAAACTTATTTGTTTTTATGTTCACATATTTTGCAGGTCCAAAACTTGGATAGGAAACTGAGTTTGGCTTGTCTGGAACTTCAGTTTGGGAGACACAAATGACTAAGAACTTCAGTCATTGAAGGCATTTTCACTCACATGAGAAGGCCCAAAGGCTGACATGGAACTGTCAGATGCAGTGGCCACATAAGACCTTTCTCTCAGCATGAAAACCTCAGAGCAGTCAGACTGTCTTCATTGTGGCTCAGGAGTCAAAGAGAGAGTGTTCACACAAGCCAATCAAGACTTTCTATTCAATTCCATTACATCCCAGTCAACGCTTAACAACAGTAAAAGATTTCTGTAATATATCCATGTTCCCTAATCCCAATTCTCACATTCTAGAGAGATCCAAAAACGTATAATGTATGGAGAAGGTTTCTGTATCTTTCTGGTGTCAAAACCCAGAAAGATTTCCTCTTCAACTTTACGCTGATACTAACTATAAATGAAAAAATATCATGTTGAGTAATTAAAACCTATCTTTAAAAAATTATTTTTTAACATTATTTCTGTACAACATTGTATCTTGGCCCATATTAGGTCCTGAATAAATGTAACTTTCATTACATTTATTATTAGGTTGTGTTACTTTTAATATCATTTGGCAAAATCTTATCTTTAATTGAAGCACAGTTTAAATATCACTTATTCTGTGGCACGCACCCCTCCCTCCCAGCAGATCTAGTCTCTTGGATATGGCTGTCTTCTGTGTTTGGTAGCAAGTATATTACAGACAAAATAAATAGTCTTATTCATCTTTGATTCTCAGGATCAAGTGACATGCCTGATACATAGTTCATGTTCAAAACATTTGGCTTATAATGACTAAGATAGTAAAAAATGGAAAAATAAAATCGTTTAGAAATCGAAACCAGTAATTATTGGAATGTAGATTTTTTTAAAAAAAATCTCCCTTTAAAATGACAGATGCCATCCATATCTCCTTTATGTTAAATATAACAAATATTTGATAAATACTTGACCCGTACTATGTTATGAAAGCTATCAATAAAATTGAATATGCCTTGTATTACGATAGAGGCTGTAAACAAAGCTGAGAAAAACAACATGCTTGAAGGATGCTTAACAGGAAGACAAGTCAAGAAATCAATTAAGAATTTGACTGAGGGGACTAAGTATTGTTGCTGGCAGACATACCGTAACTTCTGGGAGCTGGCCAGAAACGCAGAATCCCAGATACTACCTCACACTTAGTGAAAATACACCTTGCTCATGTTACCTTGATCTTAGCCCAAGGAGATCTGTGTGGAACTTCTCATATTTAAAGGTGGAAGATAATAAATTGGAGTATGCATTTCAGCAAGATCTCAGGGTGAGTCATATACCCATTTACTTTTGATAAGAACTGACCTAAGGACTTCAAGTTTTTTTTTAAAGATCCTATAAAAATCCCAGAGCAATTGCTTAGGTCCCAACTGAGGAAGTACATGTGCAACTCTACCTGTTTATTTCACTATCACATTAATCCAGAGAGGAGAATGACAAAATTTCCAAATCCATTTCACCCAAGGTTATCAGCTTTTAATGGCTAATCAATGAGAAAATTAAATAAATTTGAAGGACTTGTTTCAATTTCCGAGTAATTAGTTTCCTAAATGGCAATGGTTGTCTTAGACTACAGTGTTCTTTAGACTATAACGATTCAGTATTTGGAGTTTGATAAATTTCTGCATTAGTGTTCTTCAGTAGGCATCTGGTGAAGCTATCTGAAAGACATTTTGCTAACAGGCCCATTCAGCTGCCAAAAATTATGGACACTGAGGCTGAAGGTATTATTTACACTGTATATAGGATAAGAATTGTGGTCTGTTGCCCTTTGAAGACAGAAATTGCTTGGGAAACATTACCCAGCTGTAACTGAATATTTTCCATAATATCCTTTAAGCCAGCAGTCCTCAACCTTTTTGGCACCAGGGACTGGTTTCATGGAAGGCAATTTTTCCACGGACTCGGGGAAGGGGGCAGAGGAGAGGGAGGCAAATCTCCAGCCATGATGCACTCCTATTTCCTAAAAGGCCACGGACCGGTACCGGGCTGCAGCCACAGGGTTGGGGACTGCAGCTTTAAGCAATTTAGTTTTAAAAATTTGTAACAAATCTTATTTCTTATTATCAGTTATTTTTCTGAATCACATCAATGCTAATGAACATTATTTTGTTTAACATTATATTAAAAGGATGGTAGTATATGTCTTGAAGAGCAACTAAAATTCTTTTTCATTCTGCTTAGAAGAGTGACTGACTTTCACTTTATCCTTTACTGTGTGTCATGTGTCATAAATATATAAATCAAATAAATTTCTTTTTCCCTGAGGCTTCCTTATGCTAAGGTCAAAAGAAAAAGGAGAGAGAGAAAGAGAGAAAGGAAAAAGCTACATACCTCCACTCTTTTTGATCTGGTGAAAGCCCCCAAATGAAATTAATATTGATTTGCACTAAGAAAGGAAAGCTGTTTTAGGTGAGTATATATGTTTATAATAGGTCTATTACTGATGGGCAGAAAATACAGCAGTATCACTTGAAAATGGAATTATGATTCAGTCATGAAAAGAAAAAAGTAGGAATTTAATTTTAAAAGTCTTCAGGCCATAACTAGACCAAACTGTTTTCCTCGACAATAATTCAGACAACATTAACAATCAGTATAACTATTGGAATCTGACTTTATGTGTATTTGTACAATCTAGACATTGTTTATATCTGTGGCTGTCTGTGGTAGGCAGAATGATGGCCCCCAGAGATGTTCAGGTCCTGATCCTCAGAAGCTGCAAATATATTATGTTACATGGCAAAGGGGATTTAAGGATGCAGATGTAATTAAGGTTGCTAATCAACCCACCTTTAATAGGGAGATTATCCTGGCTTATCTGGCGGGGCCAAATATAATCACGAGGATTCTTAAAAGAAGAAGAGGGCAGTGGAGGTGAGAAGCAGAGAGATGGCAGGATGGAAAGGACAAATCTGACATTGCTGACTTTGAAGGCAAAGGAAGGGGCCCATGGGCCGAGGAATGTGGGCAGGGGCTAGAACCTGGAAAACACAAGAAAATGGATTCACCCCTAGAGCTTCCAGACAGAAATACACCTTGTTCATGTTACCTTGATCTTATCCCAGTGAGATCTGTGTGGAACTTCTCATATTTAAAATTGGAAGATAATAAATTTGTGTTGCTTTAGATGCTAAGCTTGTGAAATTTTCACAGCAGCAATATAAAATTAATAACTCTTTTATCATGACTCCTGCTTCCATATCACAACTATAAAATAATAAAGGTATTGTATAGTATATAGATTGGGTATATGGTTGCTGCTAGGAAACTAAAATCTATTATCTCAGTTTTCAGGAATCTCTGCAAAAATAAATTCTCAATTTATGAATGGGGAAATTAAGCTTTATATAGTTATAGTTAAGCAAAGATTTTAACACAAGTATTTCTAACTTATTTCAAAGTCTTAACCCTTTCTACTATATCCACCGCCTCTCAGACAATAAGTGTAACCTTAGTTTAATTGAATTACTCAAATAACTGAATTATCACTAGATAAGACCTAAAATCATAGGCTGTATAGCTATGTATTATTACCCAGAAATAATCTAGAAATGTCAGTAATTAAATTATTAATAGTTTGTTGTTACAGAATAAAATGACAAAAGTCTATGAAGATAGAAAGTGAGTAAATCTGTACCTGTCTTTTGAAGGACATAATTAAATTTTGGATACATAAATTATTAATTGTACTTAAATATTTTATATTTATAAAAATGACCAGGAAGCTCAAATTTATGGCTCAAATACTATTTTGCAATATCATATGTACTTCCTTGATAAGAAGGAGAAATATTTCTTCTTAACTGTTGGAGTATAGATACATGTCCCTGGGAAAGCTCTACTACTATGATCCTGTAGAATAATTATAATTTCTTTATTAGCATTTTATTCCCCCAAGCACTGTTTTATCTGCAATAGTACAAAAGCATTCTTTAGTACACTTCTGTCTTCTGGTGGCCTCATTATCTGGTAAACCTACAAATCTGGATTAAAATCTGTGATGCTGCTCTGTATCTTCCCTTTACACCTTCTTGTCCCTTTGTGAAGGGGTGGGGAGGGGAGAATTGGCGAAGATTCTCGTGCAGTCTTTATTTCTGCTGAAAGCAGTACAGATAGCTGTGATTAAAAGTCAAGTGCTCGTGTTTCCAGCAACATCACTATTTTCCAACAGTCGACTCAATAGCTCAGCAGGCATTTTTAGTGCCATCTTGCCAGGTATGCAATTTCCACTTGATAAATAATTCGTATCTTGGCCTCTCACTTCCTTAACTGTCAGAATGTGGGCCTCCTAGAGCAGCAGATTGCTCAGATCCTAGAGGGAGAGGAGTGATTCCCATCCTTCAACAGACCATTAAAGAAGGAGTCCCATCTGGTAGACTTGGGAGCGCTCTATGTTCCTGTATGAAGCAGGGTGGGAGGACATTATAGTGATGGCCAAATTAATGAGAACTTACAGAGGAGAACAAGCCTCTGAATTTAATTCAGAACCAACTAGAAATGTTTCCTTCTGCCTCTGAAATAAAATTTTAGAATACATTGAAATGTCAATTAAATTCTTATGTAAATACTTGAATAGATAGGCTTAAAGAATATGCTTGTGTTGGTTTTTTTCTACTTCTTTTTAGGCCCAAAGAAACATGTTTTCAAAGACTCCTTTTATACTCAACTACAGAGGGCTAAACTTTATTATTGAAGTACAAATGTTTCATAAATGAGATATATTTTAAAATATAAACAAATAGAAAGAAACCAGAGTCTATGAAACTCAGGGAAGGGCTAGAATTTTTTAGTGTTAAGCAATACCCAAGAAATAGACTAACTCTGCCATGTAAAGACAAAACTAATTATTATGTCACATTTCGCGTTTATATAGGTATGATAATAGAAAAATCCTTCTTTTCATGGGGTATTAGACATATTTGAAAATTATCCATGATATTTTGAAGAACATAAAAATTATTGCCATCACCACCACTCAAATTTCTTTTGGAAATGAAGAACAAACATCTGAATGATTACAGAATTGTCACATAAATTAACCAAAAGTAGCTAATAAGAGAGGAACAGCTAAATTATTATATTTTTATATTGACTCTACTTATATTACAGAAATATACTTTCCAATAGGCTTGCCAAATCATAATTTAAATTTGTATATCATAGGTCTTACTATTATCTTACTATTGAAATGGTTTCCTTGTTTAAGAAATTAAAAATAAAAAATGAAACCAAAATAATGTCTATTTTGTTTCTCATCCATTAAGCAATTTTAGATCTCCCAGGTACAAATATTTTTGAATCATGTAAAAATCCCCACAGCTGTTTGCTGTTTGATCCATGTTCTGCTGCCTCTTCACCACTGTTTGTTTTGGAAATCCTCCACCAAGTCCTCATGGTATATTCTTGTTTGTTTTCAAACCAGGAACCATCATTTACCTAGCCTGATTTGCACTTGATGGTGATTTGAAATCTGAGTATCTACCTTTTTCCAATCTGGCATTCTATGACATGTTGCATTGGCATTTGGTTCTCACAGTTCCATGCTCCTTAATTCTAAGTTTTCATGTCTAGTGCACTGGCCAACCCCCTAAGGAAGCCCTGTGGCCAGAGCCTTCATATTTGGTGAGAAGGAAGAATATATTGAAGACACATGTTGATTATTTCATTTTGATTTAATATCAATAACTTCAAGTAAGTAAAATGGAAAATAATGCTCCTGAAATACTGTTTCTAGAAGGAAGTTTAATGGTGCAACACAGGATAGATCTCAAAGAAGAGTCTGTGTTAAGGATAGATGCATTAGTAAGTGCTTCTTTCTGCCAAAGACACAACAATAAAACACCATTATTCCTAGAAGCAAAGAGAAGGCTGTGGTCATAAGAAGATAGATGCACAAGAAACAAGAAAGCCATTTCTGCAATAATAAGGCAGGCAGCAGGTATTTTTGCACATCTGTAAGAAGAACAAAATTAGTGAGATTTATGGTCTTGAAATGCAGACTAAGAGCGAATAATAAGGGCACTGAAACAAAGACTTGCCAATCAAGGAGAAGATTTAGGCAACAATGAGAAATATACAGTCTCTGAAACAAGGAAAAATTAGATGCAGATTCTTTTATTCATATTGGTTAAAGTCTGACACTATATTTCAAAGGTCATCATCTCAGCTTTATATAAGAACTCCACAGTACATCCTGTATGAGTTCATAAAATTATGCTTACATTCACTGTACAGCAAAATATAGAATTCACAGTCTAAATTGTTGTATTCAGTCATTTTCAAGCAATCCTTTTTTTGTCACCATGAAGTTGTAGATAAGGAATACTTTCTGCTGATGTTTTGTAACGATGTCTTCTACCTAGGCAATCCCGTCTAGCTGCTCACAGATCTTATTCCAGTGCTCCTATTGGAGGTGAGGGAGAACAACACAAACAAGCAAACAAACATACACAAGTGGCATTTCTAAGGGAAAGCTGCCTTTAAAAAGCTTATTTTTCTTTATGCCTAGAATACGTTGAAAACTAAGTGATCCTGCTTTCCACTCTCTTTGTACCACCATTATTATACAAAAGTGATTAAGCAAGCCCGAGGAGATTTAAAACACTTCACATACATTTAGTAGCATAGCATGGTCAGTAAGCGCTTGGGCTTTGAAGTGGTACTACCTGGGTCTGAAGCCTGGCTCTAGCTGCTTTCATTCTTTTTTCATTCATGAGGATAAATGGTCATCTGATTTTGTTGTAGATGCCATACGCTTTCTATTTTAGTAGGAATAATGAGGGGATTCAAAAACTGCTTCTCTACAGTTACCATCTATCCAGAACCCCTTTGTCTGTTTTCAAAAAATAGAAATTCTTCTTGTAATATATATTTTTTCTTGCTTGAAAGAACATATCATTGTGATTATTTAAAAAAAATTTTGGTGGGGATGGGTAAGGTTCGGCTATCACATAAGAAAGTTTTAATGATATTTATAGACTTTTAATGTCATAAATGTGTGTATGTGCATGTGTGTTCATGCACCTGTTCTATTTAATTGCTTTTAAAAAAATAGAGGTTAGATACTTCAGCTTACTGGACTATAGTTCCTAGGGGACAGCAGGCCTGTGCCTGAGTCCTTAGGATAACTTCCTCAAGTGGCAAAAGCTGCAGTCAAGAATGGCCTTGCTGTGCTGGACCACACGTGTTGGGTATAGCACACACACACCATGGCCACAGTCTCTCGTAAACATTGACTCAAGAGGGGATGTCTTCAACTTTTCAATCTATTTATTCCCTTTCCCCCTGGAAGAAATTTAAAATGTTTGAACACAAAGGAACTTTTTTGGGTTGTCAATTGTATGGCTTACTGTATGTTTGATTTCTCCTTGCAGCTAGAGTATAACACATATTATAACATGTATATATTAATATATATTTATTTATAAAATCTATAAACATGAATGATTAGAATAAAAATGTCGTTGACATATTCTCTTGCACTTGGGATAAAAAATCAGTTAAGTAGGAGGCAAAAACAATTAAAAGGAAATAAAGATGATTATGAATTTGTAATAACGGAGAAAATCCAAGATTGATACTGCTAAAGGAAGAGGGTTTTTGTTTGTTTTTTTGTTTTGCCTTCTTTTTCTCTTGGTATTCTTTATTTTATTGATTGATTTATTTTTTTTTATTTCAGCATATTATGGGGGTACAAATATTACGGTTACATGTATTGTCCATGTCCCCCCTTCCCCCTCGAGGCAGAGCCTCAAGCATGACCATACCCCATACGTTGCACATCTTACTCATTGTGTTTGTATATACCCATCCCCTCCTCCCCCCTCCCACCCGCCCAACACCCGACAAATGTTATTCCTACATGTCCACTTAGGTGTTGATCCGTTAATACCAATTTGCTTGTGAGTACATGTGGTGCTTGTTTTTCCATTCTTGAGATACTTCACTTAGTAGAATGGGTTCCAGCTGTATCCAGGAATGTACAAGAGGTGCTATATCACCATTGTTTCTTAAATCTGAATAGTACTCCATGGTATACATATACCGCGTTTTGTTAATCCACTCATGTATTGATGGAGTTTTTAAAATAGATATCCAGGAGCATAAATATTCCATAAATGACCATATATTTTCAGTACTACAGAGATTTAGATTAGTTCTTTCTTAGTTTTGTTTATCCTTAAAGTAGTAATAGAGGTAATTTTCTAGTGAATTAAAATAAGCTGTTGGCAGTTTTTCACGGATCATAGTACACTTTAATAACAATGCTTATTATCGTTAGCAGGGGAGAGTGATTCTACCAGATGACAAAACTGATGCATCCCTAGGTGCTCATTTATGGTGATTAAATGGGATTTAGTGAATTGTTAACAAACTGCTGTAATTCGTATAAATGTATTTTATTGCCACTTTTGAGATAAAAATATTTCTGTAAATTGAATTTCTAATATTTTAATCATTTTTAATTCAAATATTATTTTGTCAGTAATTAATCCAAGAATAAATAGGCAAGGTTGAGATAAGATGCGTTTTGATGCCTAATAAAGAACCTAACAATGACTAGAGCTATACCAAACTGGAATGTCCCACACTTAAAAATATATTGAGCTTCCTTGTATGAAAGATATTAAAACAGTGTTAAGAAAAATATTTATAGAAATGATTCATGGATTTGAAAGAGGCTTGGACAAGTTGCCTTTTAATATTTCATGTGAATTTGGAATGTAATCATTTCATAGCCATATTTGATTCCATTGCAAGAAAGAGTGCCTAGGACAGTGTAATATATTTTATAACATTATTATAAATGCAAGGTTGTTATTTCCTTTTTTTTATTTTTTTTTTGAGACAGGGTCTCGCTCTGTTTCCCAGGCTGGAATTTACTGGCCCAATTCCAGTTCAACTACAATGTCAGATTCCTGGGCGAAAGCAATCCTCCCACTTCAGCCTCCCAAGTGCTGGGACTACAGGCCTGAGCCACTGTTCCTAGCTAGTTTTTAATTTTTTTTTTATAGAGACAGGTCTTCCTGTGTTGCCCAGGCTGGTTTCAAACTCCTAGGCTCAAGTGATCCTCCCGCCTTAGCCTCTGAAAGGGCTGGACCTACCGGCCGGAGCCACTCCACCCAACCTGTTACTTTTTATTATAAAAGAAATACTTGTAAAGTAAAACATTAACATAGTAAAAAAATTAAGCTAAAAGAGTATTAATTAGAAATAATATTATGTGTCCCGTATCCTCATTCATATCTCCTGATGTCTTCACCTTTTCCCAGCAATCTAAATTGCATTGGGTGCCCCAGCTTAATCTCTGAGATGGCAGGTAGTACTTATGAGTACGAAACAGCCATGTCCTGTTTTCTTAAGTTGGAAGTCATGATGATGAGATATAGGGTTGTTCTTTCTGCCATTGGTTGATGTTTGTGTGAAAGTGCCAATTGCTGAGATGTTCTTTTGTGCCTGTGGTAAGCTCTAGTCCCCCAGGTTAGGTAGTTGAGTGATGCTTGATTTCTACTCCCAATGAGGTGGGGAGAGGAGCAAGAGAGGTCATGGCTAGATTTGTGAGGGCCTGGAAGGATTTGCAAATCCTCAAAGGGGCTCAGAAGTTGCTTTTCCTGCCACTAGGGAAAGGCACTAGAAGGATGTCAGGATAAGCTCTCCATACCAGAAACGCTGTTCATGGGGGAAGGGCCTAAACCCTTGAATGCTAAGGTCCCAGTCTGGGATCTTTCTGCCCTTTTCTTGAGTGCTCTCCCTAATCATTGCTCTTTAGACCACCACAGTACACTCCCTTCAGTTGAGTCCATGTGTGTTCCCTGACCACCTAAATCCACTTGTTGAAACTCCCCTTGGTCTGTGTACCTGACCTATTAGCATGTGTCGCCATGGAATGCTGGTAGGCAGAAATTTCCCTATTTGTGCACCCCTATTCCAGTACAGGTCCTCAAAAGAAGAGGAGTTGGTCCCTGTATCTGTGAGGACCTTAGTCAGAAGCACACTCCCACTGGACAGAAGCAACCTCTTGTGGTGTAGGACCCAGGATGGGGTCTTGGGGCCCAGGTACAGTCCTGGGACCTCCAAGTGGTGACCTGGGCCTGGCAGCAGTTCTGAAGACACACAGAGGTGGAGCCTTGGGCTCTGGCTTGTAGCCTCAGGGCCAAGACGGGGGTAAATCCAGAAGTAGCACTTCTGATAGGGCCTCAGAGCCAGGAGCAGGGCTGTATGGGCATCAGGGCTGATCTGACCTGGAGAGTTGCTTCAGGGCTGAGCAGACAATAGGCAGTTGGGACCTGGTGAGTAGAGTCAGGGCCACACATGCAGCAGTGTATTCTGCTGGCTCGGGGCCAGATGCCAAGTCAAGTGGGAGGAGGTCAGTTCCAGCAGCCAGGTACCCAGAATTCTCCCTTCACCCCCTGGGACCCACCAAAGCAGTTGCTCAAATCCTCCAAGGTCAAAGCCCATGTTCTAAGATCCTGTTGTGCTGTTGGGGAGGTGTGCTTGGCTTCCAGTCACTGGGTAAACTTTACTGGAACCCCCCATGGCTCTGCTCCTTCCCCAACCTGCTGGGGGCAATACAAAGTATGCAGCCACAAAGCTGTGTCTCGCATTGGCACCATGCAGCCAAATGTTCAGGATGGCTTTAGCTTCTGCCCAGTCCCCACTTCACCTGTTTTCTTGTGCAATGACTCCTTACAGACTCCAGACTGGACTGATCTGTGGCAGCTGAGAGAGTTCTGACCACAGAGCTTACAGGGTGAGCATAGTGTCCCAGCTCTCTATCCTGCTAATCTTTCCCGTGTGTGCTTTGATATTATCAAATATATCCCCCGTCCCCTTCCTCCCACCATGACACTGAGAGTCTTGCACTGCTTCTCTGTGGTTTCAAAATGTTCCTTCCAAGAATAGCTGTCTGTAGGTAGGCACCTGCTTCCTATTAGCTCATCTTTTCTTGGGAGCTGTGGGTTCATGTGCTGTTTCTATTCTGCCTTTTCACCCCTCCTGATGACTCCTTCTGAGGGTATCTTCAGGATAAACTATTCCAATGGTGCTGGCCAGATCTTATCCTATCTTTTTGTGTATAAAATTATAGACACATATAATTACTACCTTTTTGTTAGTTAAAATGTATTTAAAAATGTTTCAACAAGCATTTGGAAACAGATCAAACTACATTGTTTTAGATTTCATCCTTTTATTTATTTTTACCACAATTTAATTTTTCCCTCCAATATTCAAACACGTTATGAGGAAACAGCATAAGATATATATATGCCTGTATAGGCAAGTTCTTACATTACTAGATCATGAATTAGAACCATCTGAAACTACACAAACTCTCTCAATTGCTTGGAAACTATTAGATACATCATATGGTAAAGATCTGGTATAATTGACCCTTAAAACCTATCTTTCTTCTTGGATTCTGGATTTTCAATATATGTTTCCAATATTCAGAGATTCTTAAGTGAAAAAATTTTTTACAGCCCTATGCTAACATCTCTGAGATGAGAGTATTTTTTAGGTAACATTGTTCAATCTTGAGATATACCTGCATATGTTATTTTCTGCATTTATATCTCACAGCTAGATAATAAGTTTCTATGGGAGTAGGAACATGTCTTATTACTTTCATATTTCTGAATTTTCCTGCAGTCTAGCTTAAAACATATTTATATATGTAAACTTTGGGTGACTATGAGAAGGAGAAACCACTTGGTGATTATCAATGCCAACACATGATAAGGAAACTATTCAGTGTAAGCTCAAACACATAGTTTGTAGTTATATAGTATAGATCCAGGCTTACATAAGCTACCACGCTCTATCATTTGCAAGCTGATCTTTATTTTTTATTGATTTTTACAGTACAGTCCTCTCCATTTTTTTCTTACTTCTTGAGACACCTCTTTGGATTTTGAGAGCACATGTCTGTCATCTGGTCTCAGTTGAGTCAGCTTCTAAGCTTGTTCCCTCTTTAAAACTGAAGACAGTTAGTCTTCAGCTTCTTTCTTAACAACACTGTAGTATCAACATTTCTACAGCAGGTTTCTGTTAAAGCAAAATGTCCTAAAATTCACATTTACATTTTAACATAAGTAGCTAGAGTTACAAAAATAATCACTATTACATCATCAATGAGGAATGTGAACGATCATAAAAAAAAGAATTTTCCAAAAATATCTTTGACATTGATATTTCACATGGCTAGCAATGAGTTATTACTATTGTGGTGAAAGCAATGTACCCACACAGAAAACAAAGAAACAGAAAAAGAATACTGTCATCAGGTCTTTGTCCGTTAGAGGGTGTGTGCGCTTTTGTGCTGTGCTTTCAAATATTTTCCCTTTTTTTGTTGAAGGGTAGGTTATGATGATAGGTAGATGAATCTTCAATAAATATTTGAAATTGATTAGCTAAGAGCATAATTTATGTTATTTCTTGTCTGTATTATAGGGAGTTCCAAATTTCAAGATCTTATTATGATGAGTTTCTACTTTATGCTTCTATGAGGTAAAATATAGAATCACTAAGTAGAAGATTAAATGTGACATCATTTTCATCAGCTTGTGCTTAAGTAGGAATTCTGTCCAGGTCAATTCACAGACTATAGAGACACATTTATTTACCAGAGTGTAAGTGATATGCAAAATTCAGAATGAAGACATACTGCAAAACACTCATTACTTGCAATATTATTTTTTATTAATTCCTAGTATTTAATTTAAAAACCTCATAGTTTTATAAAGCAAGAGCTATTTAGTATTTATTAGTTATAAAATACAGCATAACAGCCCTAGAAAAAGAAACTCAAAGACTTATTTACATGCATTATAGATGAGAATATAAAACCTGTCTATAAATCAGGTTTTGAATTTTACCATAATTGTGCTTTTCAAAGTAGATAATTAAATTGCTATGTCTTTGGGAAAAGGTCAGCCTGTTGGGATAGCACAGATTAATCTCTCTAGGGCATTTGCTCTTAATAACCATGAATCGTTGTTTCATAAGCTTGAAGGCTTGGCGAGATTCCACCCAGCCTAAAATACTTTGAAAATGACAGAAATTCACTAAGAAACACTCTAATAGTTTTATTTAATCACCAATTAACCTGCATAAGCACCTTTGTGTTATCATCTATGAGTAACCTGCATTGTGATCAGATATTTGTGAAAATGAGAAGATGAAACCTCCCAGGTTTCTTTGTTCATTCCTATGTTTGGTTTGCTATTAGTGCCCTGAGCTAGGTATAGAGAGCAAAAGATATGAACTCAGGGTCAGACAGAAAAAACCTCTAAATCTATAAATTATTATTGAACATCTGTCACCTGATTTTGTATTTCTATTATAAAGTTTCCATTATGTACCTTTATACAAATAAGAATAATTTTGGTACAATTTCTTAGGAGTTCTAAAAGATTTTTTTCTAAGACAATGACAAAACTTATGTCTATATAAGAAAAATTATTTTGTTAAGAAAATGTCAGTCTCAACTCCTCATATATGAGGCAAAAAAAGCAAAAAACAGATAATTTGATACTAAATTATCCAATATGTATATTCTCATGTTGACAGGATTCTCCAACATCACATTCATATGAGCAAAGAGTAAAAGAATAAATTGATGATAAAGTATAAGTGAAATATGCCATTTTCTAAAGGAGGATTATTAGAGAAATAAATACAATTCATACATCTTTTTAAAGTTGTAAACCTAAATTTTTCTAAATTCTACCGACATACTCTTAAATTACTAATAGAAAAATATCTGAGTCCTACTTAGAAAGAAAAAAAACTTTTTCATGTGATTGTTATTAGTATATATTTGATCATTCTTTTCCAAAAGTTTATTTAACAGAAAAGGGATCTCTATTGCTTAAGATAAGGGCTCATTCTGAAATGATGCCTGTTTCTCCTTACTGGCAGTTTATGCTTTTGATAACATTCTCTGATTTTTCTGGAGGTATTAAAGAAGGTTGTTCTTGATATTTGAAGACAGGAGTCTGTCTCTCATTCTAATGCTTTCAATATGTGTGTTGGCATCAACACTTTGGACTCCTAAGGAAAGTGTGTTTAGGATCTTAGGATGACAGTATTTAAGAGGAAGGAATAAACTTGGAGACTATTTTCTAGGAAAAAAGTCATAATTATTTTATTACTCTTAATTGACAAGGTTCATAACAGAACAAAAAATGTACTTGCAATTGCTTTATTCTCTGGGTTATTGAAGGCTCTTTTCTTGGCTGTCTTAGTCCATTTGGGTTACCGTAACAAAATGCCATATACTGAGTAGCTTACAAACAAAATAAATTTATTTCTCACAGTTTTGGAGGCTGGGGAACCCAAGATCAATGTGCCAGAAGATTTGGTGTCTGGTGAGGGCCCACTTTCTAGCGTACAGATGGCAACTTTTCACTGTGTCCTCACATAATGAAAGGAGTGAAGGAGCTCTTTGAAGTTTCTTTCATAAAGATACTCACACTAATCATGGAAGCTCCACTCTTGTGATGTAATCACCTCCCCAAAACTCTACCTCCTAACACCATCAAATTGGGGGTTAGGATTTCAACATATGAATGGAGGTGATAAGCATTCAATCCACCATATTGGCATGTGTACATTGTACCTTAACTTAAACAATAATTTTATTAATTGATTTTGATTTACTTATCTTTGTGAGTATAAGATGTTACGAACTGTGTGTTATAAAAATTCAAAAATGAATAAATGACCATTATTGTTACATGATTATATAAACTTGACAACTTTTACTATTTAGTAAATTTTTGCCTATTAGAACATCTGTTCTGAACCATGTTTTGGACTAATATTTTCTTATCAGTAGTGGTTCAACTCATCAACATTTATTAACAAGCCCTTTTTATCACTTGCTGACAGAGGGATTTTTTAAGCAGACATTTATTATTTTTTAAAACTGTATTCTTGGTTAGTGGCCAGCGTTATACAAAATATTCTAAATAAATGTGAGAACAGTTTCAGGTATTCATGAATTCATGTAGCTAATGGTCAGAAGCTCTAGCTGCAAATAAATTGTTCAATCATATTTTTCACTTATTTACTGTAATCCTACACATGTTGACTAATATCTTCATGGTCTTCTCTTAGTATTATGCCTTTGTAAAATCAGTAAAATTTATTCTACATTTCTTATTTAGTAACACCTCCCAAAATTTATCTACAAATCAAAAGCAGTGCTTCTAATATAAAATGATTATAATTTTTACTGAGCTTACAAATCACATATACATTATAATGTAAGCATTGTATATTGTCAAAATATAAAAAAATGCATCCAACTTTTGAGAAACTTTTGTGAGCATCTATGTAAATGTGTTTGACTTTAATTTTAAGAATAATTTTGAAGAATTCCTACTTTTGTTTACTGTTTGTTTATTTAATGACTGGAACTGTCATGTTCCTTCTAGTCTATGTCTTACAAAATGGTAAAAAAGAAAGCAAAAAAAGTACTTCACCCAAGGCTCTTTGGGTTTGAAATTAATTTTATTTCTCTGCTAGACCATTTAATACTAATTCCTTTAAATCTCCTCACCCTGTTTCAGATCATTTGTTCCTTTTGTCATTAATAAACTCATTAGCACAAGAGTTATTGTTTAAAATGTGTTTTCATGTGATGATAGCAATCTATAAAGTCATTTGTACATTGTTATATACAAAATTCAGTGATTACCAATGAGGTAATCACTCTACCTTTAATTATGTTGCCTACAAAGGCTTACAATAGCTTCAGTTCTGAACAGAACATTCCTTAAAGCAATTCACCTCAAACTATTAAACTAAGAAATTAATGGCTCTGTCTACTGTGGCTATTTCTGGCAGATTACTTGAATAAGATAAAGTTTTGTATAAAGCATGTTCTTTTTCCTTTGTCCTTGGCTTGCAATCTATCATGAAGTTTAATGACCTTCCTCCAACTGATCAGTCTGATCAAAGTTTCCCACTTGTACATAAAGCTCTAGTTGCTTCCTGTTGTCTACATTGTAGTTGAATGTGTGTGTATATACATTTGTATAGAAGAGAAAGGTAATTACATGATGAATAGTGTCTTAGGGAGTCATATGACAACAATAAAAAATATAGTTAATAAAAGAAAAATAAACCAGCTTTTAGCCCCTGGTTTTTATCCTTGTCTCTAGAACACACATGAGAGTTTACCTAGTCATCTTTGTCTGGAAGACCCTTGTAGAACTTGCTTTTAGAAAGGAATTTGATCAATCTATTTACACTGAGATATAAATACTGAATGGTTCAAATATTGCTAGAGCCCAGGCCTTTTATAATTTTTTCAAAGAAATATAGCTATAATTGTAAAAAAATTATGTTCAGTAGTAGATTAGTATTGCTTTTCAACAATAATAATAACAATGATGGTCAAAATATATGGTTTATATTAATAAATACAAGACATAGTCACTACCTCTTTTCTTCTAATACTCTAAGGGGGGGTAATATTATTATTCCTGTTTTGTATATATACACCTTTAGAGAAGTCTCCCTGAAATTGCTGAGGTAATTAGTAAAATTTTTTAACTCACCTAATTTTTTTTTGGTGCGGGATGAACTTGATTTCATAGCTCATTCTAAATATTTAAAAAGAAAAATATTCCACAGATAACATAAGCATACTATCACTAACTTACTTAAACTGGGTGGCGTGCGGGAGCGGGGAGGAAGTGTAGAGTTACATAATGTGTGCCGTGCGCGCCACCTGGGGATTGGACTCGCTTGAAGCTCTGGCATGTGGGGGGGAGGGGTGGTAGGGGCAATATATGTAACCCTAACAATATTTGTACCCCCATTACATGATGAAATAAAAGGAAAAAAATATATAATAAAGCTTATAAACACTGGGGGAAAAATAAAAACACTGCTGAAAACATTGGAAAGCAAACAAGAGTAAGTAGAAATTAAATGGAAGTCTACTCTTGGAAAAGGTAATAAAGTGAGTCTACTAGATATGTAATTGGAACCCCAAAAGGAAAGAAGAGAAATAAACAGGGACAATTAGAAAAAAACAGTAACATTTTTTCCAAAGTTGGGAAAAGTCAAATCACTGAAAACAAAACATAAAGAGAAAAACTTGAAATTAATCAAAAAAATGAGACATTAAAAACAGGGTTCCAAATTACTGCAGACTTTCTAAGAAATAATGGAGGGCATAAGATAGTGGAAAGACACTTAAAAGTGCTGAAAGAAAAAGCCATTAACTCAGAAATCTATTTCTGTTGAAAATAACTTTCAAAAACAAAAGTGAGATACAAACATTTTTTGTTCCTTTTTTAATTTCAAAATATTAAGAGGGTGCAAATTTTTTTACTACATGGATACCTGTTATAATACTTAAGTCAAGGTTTTTAGTGTGTGCACAACCTGAATAGTGTTCATTGTACCAAATAGGTAGTTTTTCTCTCCTCCCCTTTCCCCCTTCCCCCTTCTTGTATGTATGACCTTTCTGTGTATGACCTAGTACTCTATGGTGTATATGTGTGTGTGTGTGTGTGTGTGTATAACACATTTTCTTAATCCGCTCATGAATTGATGGACACTTAGCTTGATTCCACTTGATTCCACATCTTTGCAATTGTGAATTATGCTATAATAAACATTCACATGCAGGTGTCTTTTTAATAAAAATGACCTCTTTTCCTTTGGGTAGATACCCAGGAGTGGGATTGCTGGGTCAAATGGTAAATCTATGTATCTATTTCTGTGAGGAATCACCACACTGCTTTACATAGAGGTTATACTACTTCTTAGTCCCACCAAGAGTGCATAAGAATTCCTTTCTCTCTGCTTTCTCACCAGAATCTATTTTTTTTTTTTACTTTTTAATAATGACCATTTTGACAAAGGTAAGGTGACATCTCATTGTAGTTTTAATTTGCATTTCTCTGATGATTAGTGATGTTGAGCATTTCTTCATATGTTTGTTGGCCATGTGTCTATCTTCTTTTGGAAAACTTCTGTTCATGTCTTTTACATGCTTTTAAATGGGGTTGTTTGTTTTTATCTTGATAATTTGTTTGATTTCTTTGTACATTCTGGATATTAGCCCTTCATCAGATGTAAAGTTTGCAAATATTTTCTCCTATTCTGTAGGTTGTCTATTTACTCTGTTGATTATTTCTTTTGCTATGCAGAAACTTTTTAATTTAATCAAATCCTATTTATTTATTTTTGTTGTTGCTATATTTGCCTTTGGGGTTTCAGTCATAAATTCTTTGCCTAAGCCAATGTCTAGAACAGTTTTTCCTACATTTTCTTCAAGAATTTTTATGGTTTCTTGACTGACATTTAAGTCTTTTATCCATCTGGAATTAATTTTTGCATATAGCAAGAGATAGGAGTCCTGTTTCATTCTTCTGCATGTGGCTATCCAGTTTTCCCAACACAATTTATTGAATACAGCTGCATTTTCCCAGTGTATGTTGTAGCTTTGTCGATGATCAGTTGGGTTGTAGTAGATGTTTTTTCTCTTTTTCCAGTTTCATGCTGGACAAGATGGATTCTCCATTCTGTTCCATTGGTCTATGTCTCTACATTTATACCAGCACAATACTGTTTTGGTTACTATAGCCTTGTAGTATAGTTTGAAGTCGTGTAATGTGATGCCTCCAGATTTGTTCTTTTTGCTTAAGATTGCTTTGGCTATTTAGACTCCTTTATGGCTCAAATTAAGCCTATGATTTTTTTCTAGATCTGTGAAATATGATGTTGTTATTTTGATGGGGATCGCATTGAATCTGTGAGTCACTTGGGGCACTGTGGACATTTTAACAATGTTGATTCTACCAATCCATAATCATGAGATGTTTTTCTATTTGTTTGTGTCATCTGTGATTTCTTTTATCAGTGTTTTGTAGTTCTCCCTCTAGAGATCTTTCACCTCCTTGGTTAAGTATATTCCTAAGTATTTCATTTTCTTTGTATCTATTGTGAATGGTATTGAGTCTTTGATTTGACTCTCAGCTTGTCTGTTATTAGTACAGAGAAATGTTACTGATCTGTGTACACTGATTTTATAAACAGAGACTTTGATGAATTTATTATCAGTTCTCAGAGTCTTTTGGTAAAGTCTTTGAGATATTCTAGATGCAAGAGCATATCATTAGCACAAAGTGCTAGTTAGACTTCCTCTTTCCCAATTTGGTTACATTTGTACATTTTATTTCTTTCTCTTGCCTTTTTGTTCTGGTTAGGCCTTCCAGTACTATGTTGAATAGAAGTGGTCACAGTGGGCACCTTTGTCTTTTTTCAATTCTTAGGAGGAATGGTTTAAATTTTTCCCTATTCAGGATGATGTTGGCTATGGAGTTGTTGTATATTGCTTTTATAATTTTGATTATATGTAATAAAAATTACACATATATAATATGTTCATATATAAAATCATATATATAATATGTTCCTTCTATGCCTGGTTTGTTGAGGGTTTTTATTATGAAATGATGCTAGATTTCATCAAATCTTTTTTCCCTACATCTACTGAGATGATCATATGGTCTTTGTTTTTGCTTTTGTTTATGTGGCGAATCACATTTTTGCATATGCTGAACCATCCTTGCATCCTAGGGCTGAAACCCACTTGATCATGATGAATTTTTTTTATGTGCTGTTGAATTATGTTTGCTAGCATTTTATTGAAGATTTTTGTATCTATATCCATAAGGAATACTGGTCTGCAGTTTTCTTTTTTTGTTGTGTCCTTTTCTGGTTTTGGTATCAAGGTGTTACTGGCTTCAGAGAATGAGTTAGAGAGGATTCCCTCCTTCTTGATGCAATGGATTAATTTGTGTAGGATAGGTACCAGTTCTTTGCAGGTCTGGTGGAATTCAGCAATTAATTCATCTGGTTTGTTTTTGTTTTGTTGTTGTTGTGGTTTTTCTGGGTTTTTTTGGTCAGAGACTTTTTGTTACTACTTTAATCTCACTGCTCATCATTGGTCTGTTCAGGATTTCTATTTATTCCTGATTGAGTCTTCAGAGGTTTTGTGTTTTAAGGAATTTATACATTTCCTTTATGTTTTCTAGTTTATGTGAGTATAGATTTTCATAATATTCCCAGATAATGTCTTGTACTTCAGTGGTATCAGTTGTAATATTTCTTTTCATTTCTGATTGAACTTATTTTGGTTCTTTCTCTTCTATTTCTGGTTAATCTAGATGTCTATTCATTTTGCTCATCTTTTCAAAGAACCAAATTTTAATTTCATTGATACTTTGTATTGTCTTTTTTTGTTTCTTTGTTTCTTTGTTTTCATTTGATTTAGTCCTGCTCTGAGCAGAACTTGTCATTTGTCTTCTGCTGGCTTTGGGTTTGGTTTGCTTTCCCTTTTCTAGCTCCTTGGGATGTGATATTAGGTTGTTGACTTGTGATGTTTTTGCCTTTTCTTATGTAGGCTTTTAAGGCTATGAATTTTCCCTTGAGGGTTACTTTACTGTATCCCACAGATTTTGATAGCTTGTTTGTCTCCTTTGTCATTCAGTTTGAAGAATCTTTTGATTTTCATTTTAATTTCATTATTGGCTAAAGGATCATTCAGCAGAAATTTGTTTAATTTCCATGACTTTGTATAGATTTGAGTGTTTCTCCTAGAATTGATGTATAGTTTTACTAGAAAGCAACGTGGTCTGAGAAGATGCATGGTATGGTTTTGATTTTTTTTGAATTTGCTTATACATGTTTTGTGACCTAAGACATGATCAATCTTGGAGAATGTTCCATGTGCTGATGAGGAGAATGTCTAATCAGTAGTTTGGGGGCAGAATGTTCTGTAGATACCTGTTAGGATCACATGTTCTAGAATCCTATTTAAGTCCAGTGTTTCTGTATTGATTTTCTGCTTTGATGGTCTGTCTAGCTCTGCCAGCGTGGTGGTGAAGTCCCTGGCAATTACAATACTGGCTAACAGCAGACTTGTCAGCAAAGACCTTACAGGCCAGAGGGATTAGGGCCCCATTTTTAGTCTTCTTAAACAGAACTGTGAGCCAAGAATTTTAAATCCTGCAAAACTAAATTTCATAAATGAGGGAGAAATGAAGACTTTTCCAAATAAGCGAACACTTAGGGAATTTGTCATTACTAGACCTGCCCTACAGGAAATATTCACAACTGCATTATACATGGAACAGCACAATTAGATACCCACCAGTGTAAAAACACCCAAATGTTAAAGTTCACTGCTCTAATAAAACAATAGCAGAAAAGGGTGGGAAAAAACCAATAAAGTATCACCCAACATGATGAACAGAGCAGAATATCACATATCAATACTAATAATTAATGTGAATGATCTCAATGCCCCACTTTAAGAGAAAGAGATTGGCTGAATGGATGACAAAACACAATCCAAGTATTTGTCAGCTCTGGGAAATACATTTATCTCACAAGGACTCACACAGACTTAAGGTAAGGGAAATATTCCATGTAAATGGAAACCAAAAAAGAGCAAGTGTAGCCATTCTCGTATCAGATAAAACAGACTTTTAATCAACAATGGTAAAAAAAAAAAAGACAAAGATGATCATTATATAAGGAAAAAAGGAGGAATTTAACAAGAAGACATAACAATCCTAAATATATATGCACCTAATACAGGTGCTTCCCAATTCATAAAGCAAATCCTACTAGATCTAGCAAAGAGATACAGACTTTTACAGATAAGCATAAACTGAGATAATTCATCATCAAAAGAACAGTAATACAAGAAAGGCTGTAGAAAATTCCTTAGAATACAGGGAACTTATACCATATTGAAACTTATATCTTCAGGAGGGAAGAGAAAAAACACTAGAAATAGTAAACATGAGAGTAAATGTTTATAAGTATATATAAAATGTTTGTAAATATGTATAAAAATATACCTTTTTCCTCTGAATTTTTTGAATATATATAATTTTAATAAAAAATCTAGATTTTTATTGTGTGATTTATACAACTATAACACATCAGGAAATATAGCAGTGAAGGTGGAGGGGGTGAGGTAAATTGACCTACATGGTTGTGGTTTCCTAAATTTGCATGAAGTGGTGTTTTAACACTGAGTAAGCTGTGAAATGTTAAAGATACATATTGAAATTCCTAGAGTAATCACTAGAAAATTCTACAAAGATGTTTAACTCAAATAAATGGATAAATAAAAACAGAATTCTTAAAAAAATGTAATAACACAAAACATGGCACAAAATCTTAGATAAAATGAACAAACTCTTTGAAAAAGTAACATACAGAAACTTATACAAGATTAATAGAAAAATTCATATACATATATAAGAAATTATTTATCAAAAACTTTCTCACAAAGAAAGTTACAGCCCCAGATGGGTTCACCGGTGAATTCTATCAAATATTTAAGGGAAACATGATATAAAACTTACACAAATCTTTAAAGAATATTCAGTAATAAAAAATTACTATTTGTCTAATGTAACAATAATTTCCCTGATGACAAAACCAGACAAAGTTATTACAATGAAAGAAAACTATAGAACAATATCCTCTGTGATCATATATGCAAAAATTCTCTACAAAATATCAGCAAATCAAGTTCAACCATACATGTTAAATCAACATGATGACCAAGTGGGGAATCATACAAAGAATGCAAAGTTTGTTTAACATTTTTAAAAAGTCAATGTAAGTTACTGTATTGACAGAATAAAAGGAAAATCATTTTATCATTTCAATAGTTGAAGAAAAAGTCTTCAAAGCTATTCAATATTCATTCATCTAGTAGAAAACAAAATAGAAGAGAACATCTTTAATTTTTTGAAAGAAATAGGTAGAATTCCTGCCACAAACATGACATTTAAAGGTCAAAATCGGACCACTTTTCCCATAAGACTAATATTCTATATCAGTCTGAAGCAAGTGCTTCTGCCTGCATCACTTTTATTCAAAACTGTATTGAAAGTCCTTCCCTATGCAATAAAGCAAGGCAAAGAGATACTAGGCAAATAGTTACGAAAGTAACTTTATTCATACGTGACATTTTAAAAATGCAGCATATATTAAAGTATCTACAAAACAAAAACTAGAACTAATAAGTAAATTTAGCAAAGTCACAGAATATAAGGTTGATATAAAAATTAATTATGTTTAAGTATAATAGTGGCAAATAATTAAAAATGAAGCTGAAAATTTTTTAAAAATGCATTTATTATAGCATCAAATAAGCCCCAAATATTAAGAATAATTTTAAGAAAAGAAATGTAATATGTTTACATTGAACATAACAAAATATTGCTTATAAAATTAAAGGATGCCTGAGTAAAGGAAGAGATAAACAATAATGAATGAGACATAATGAAACCTTAAATTCAATAATGCAATGTCAAACACTTCATTATAAATGGGCAAACTGAGCAGATATTACATATAGGAAGGTACATAAATGGCCAATAAGCACATGAAAAAGTGCTCAAAATCATTAATCATTAAGCAAATGCAAATTAAAACCTCTATGCGATACCATTACACAGTCACTAGCATGGGTAAAATAAAAAAGATAAAAGCACCAAATTTTGATGAAGATGATAAGCAACTTAAATTCTTATATATTATTTGTGCTAAAATAAAATAAAAAACATCTGGCAATTTTTTATAAAGTTAAACATACATCTATTCTATGACCCTTCTAAGTTACGAACTAGGAGAGGTAATCAGTATAGCTCTTATTTTTCCTTGATGGTTTAGAATACATTTTAAAATCACTGCTGTTACTCACAACTTCTTCTGAAGTCCAGAATGTCCTCCATATTCCTTATCTCCAAATCCTGTTTATCCTTTACTGCTGTATAGATGTACTTTAATGATTTCATCCACACGTTTTCTTCCTCAGACTATTTTATGCCTTTCTACTTAGTGTTTAATTGATTATTTTAAATACCTATATGACATCTTGGCATCAGAGTTTCTTGATCTTTTCAACAGCAGTGACTTATAATTAAAGAGTTGCCAACTGGGAAAGCCCCATCTCAAATCTTGCCTATAGTTAGAACTTGAAGTATTTTTCTGCGACTTACAAATTTTAATTCTTTTCACTTTCTACTTTCACATCTGCCGTAGGGTTTTTTGACTCTCTGCTCTCATTGTGACCTCCATTCCTTCAGCACCTGCTCATTTTCCTGGTCTTTTTCTTTCTTCACTTCTTGGGACCTAGGACCAGTCCATGTAACTGGAGACCTCCCATAAATGTTTGTTAAACTGAGCTGAATTCACCCAACTCTATGGTTTGGCTGAACATTGTGATCTGTCATCTCAAGGTCCTCATTATAGCATCCTAGAATCACTCATCTCCTTGGCCTGCACTACATTCCTGAACACTTAATCATACCTACCTGTGGTTTCCTCTGTTCTCTCTTCCACTTTGTTGAAAGTTGATGTATAAAGTCCATACATGTAACTAATTACATACAATAATTACTGTACCTAAGCTCAGACAGCCCTACCTGTAGCTCAATAGTTCTTATATTCATCTTGTGTTCTATTCTTACTCTGTCTTCCACAGAGCTACTCCAATGTTTTAAAAAAAATTTTCAAACTCTTATCCTATCCCCTTTTTTTCTGAGTGAAATAATGGCTCTCCTGTTATCTAGCATAATACTTCTATGTTTGATCTCTTTTTATCCCGGCATATACAAAAGAACAGGTTTTATCATTAACTCCCCCCACCATACCTCCCTATGTATTTTGGTATCTTTTGCATAGTTCCTTTCCCTCTTTCTATAAGGTTACTCAAACCTCCTGTCTCAAGTAATAAATACCACCACCTTTCTTCCTCAAAAAAATAAATTTCCATGGTAACCTCTTCCCAATACACTATTACCTCTAATGAGTTAAGAAACAAGTCTGCACTTACCATTTCTATTTTTTCAATTGGAAATTTTTAGTCCCTGACCCCTTAACCACTTAAGTCTCACTATTTACAGTAACTGCTATCAGAAAGGCCACCTATGACTTTTCACCAAAATCAGTGGGGTTTTTCTCCATTTTCTTCCATTTTGAATTAAAAAAATATGGGATACTCTCACTTCCTGTTTCAAAATTGTATCTTTGACATGACTGCGATTCCCTACGTCACTTAGATTCCATTTTATCTTGTATTTTGTCCTTGAATATTTTCCTTACTGATATTTTTTCTTCTCTACTTTCTTCACTTCCTTCTCTTTCGTCTTGCTTTTCTTTTTAAAAGGGATAATGTCTAGCCATAGCAGTTGGGTTTACCTAGCTCAAATACCTCTTCCTAAAAATAAGTAAAATACATTTTTAATGAAGAATTTATTTAAAATGCAAATAAATCAATTCAAGATTTAGAATAAAATATATTTTGTTTTCTGATGGTTAATATTTCTGTTTGTATACTCACATAGATAACATATATGTAATATATCCATATATATGACAATAGAAATTGAGCAAATTATACATTATGCTTGACCACAACACCCAAGTAATTCAATTGTTTCTAATTTATTTATCTCACATTGATAGTGGTGAGATTCTTTCTTACTAATATCTAGGTCCCAGTACTTCTATATACACTTCTTCCATTAGTCTGTTTCCTATATATGTTCTACTTTGTCTCATTCTGAGAGAAATATTAGTTCTAACTAATTTGGAACTCTTCATCTGGAATTTATAGAAACTCATTATATAGAACAAAGCCTTTTCCTCAGTGTCTCATAAAGCCCAGCAGCTATACTTCTAATACCATAGCTATTTCTGTTTATAATTGCTACTCCATACATCCAAAGAATTACTTCACTATGGTTTCCCATCTCTCACTTCCAAATCTTTCCTGGCAATAAAAGCAACAACTTAAAGCTGCCTACTCTAATCAAATGCTGCCTCACTTGCTCTTTGCTCTCTAACTTTTCTCTGCCAACTCTACCAGTATTAAACTATAATCAAGTTGTTTTTTTCTCACTGAATCAAATTTATTCCCATCCATTCACCATATAAGCACTTAATTCTTCTTCAAAATTTTCAAAATTCTTCATAAACTGGACTAAACTTATGTATTAATCTTATTTTTATTCCAATGCACAGTCGCTTTCATCCCATAGATTTCACTGCCCTAACACAGCATGAGGATTCCTGTCAGCACACGCTCTTTAATGGGGTTTACTTCACCTCAATGGTTCTTCCCTCTTGCCTTCATTTTTATTAACACTGTGTATTATTCATAGACAAACTCATCTCAATTCACTAAATAATTATTCCCCAATTTTTATATCATTCTCATCTTCCCTTTCTCTGGTAACATTTGTTCTGCACCATCACTGGGCATTTGGGCAAAAATATTGTATTCATTTTTTTTCAATTAAATTCTAAAATTCCTGCTGTCAGGTGCTTTATTAAATAAAAATATTTATTGACAGAAGGGAAGTAGACTTATATTTTAATTCCACATTTATGGCACCTGAAATATTATATATTCAAGAGTGTTTGCTGTGTGCCAGATGCTATCCTAAATTCATTTAATCCTCACAACCACATTGTACAGTTGTTGTTATTAAATCCATTTAATAAATGAGAACTGAAGTTCAGAGAGGTTAAATCTCCAAGGTCATATAGCTAATCAAAATCAGCTATGTTTGATTGCAAAGCTCATAATCCTTTCATTATACCTGGAAGATTCCAAATACTTGTGAAGTGATTGTTTTAAATGAAAAGACTTTGAGTTGGTTTAATATGATGTGAAGTATGTGTGTGTGTGTGTATATATATATATATATATTCTGCCTGAATTTGAGTCTACACTCTGAAAAATTCTTCTTTCTTCTGGTATTTTTGTTGTTGGTGAATATCTTTTCTGATCTGCTGTGTTTTGCTCAAAAGTGCCATTGCAACATGAGAAGCTCCATATAATCAAAGTTCATATTTTTATTATTTAGTAAAGAAACTTTAAGACTAAATAATTGATAATAAGACACTCTCAGGATGTACTGAAAAATTTTGATCTTATAATGGTACGCAACAAAATAATAAAACTAGAACATCTTGAAAATGTGCTAGTATTTTTAGATGAGATGAATAAATTATTGACATTTTACAAATAAGGTGGTTTTAAGGGAACTATGTTCCCCATTTATTTCTTCATTTACCTCATATAAAATGTGAAAAATAGCAAATAGAGATAAAGTTAAAGGAAGTCATTTTTAAAAAACTTACAATTATACTTTCTGCAAATAAAATGTATTCTCACCCTCAGGGTGGAGAAAAATTTGAGAGAACTTCACAGAACAACAACAATAAAGTCATGTAAGTAAAAAGAACTTAGTCAGGGAAGTAGTATTTGAACTGTATCAGTTAGAAATATTCCTGAAAAAAATATATGAAAAATAAACCATGACAATGGGATAGTTTGGCTATGGAGTTATTAGATCTGAAAGCTTTGAATCAGATTATGTCAGTGTATCTGAATGACATTTAACTTCAGACTACTAAAGGAAAATGCAATGGATGAACAAAGGAATTTAGAACTTTTGTGGAGCCTTTATCTGGCCAAAAACCTCAAAGAGTCTGTCTTTTTCTTGGAAAGGTTGATATCATTATGCAATGCCATCAGAGCTCTTAAAGAAAATGAATTCTGTTTTACTTTCACTTTAACTGCTTATGTCTTGTGTTATTAGTGAATCAGCCTGAATTTTCTTTTCCTTGCCCTGGGTAAGGATCTCGAGAGGCTTGTATTTATTTTGTTTGGAAACATATCAGAACTGAAGGCCTGTGGGGTCTTTCGACACCTGGAACATTTAGCTCAAGCTCATGATACCAGGGCATCGCACCAAATCACCTACTGTGTTTTGTTTCTAATGACTTTCACAGCAATCAATCCAGACATGGGGAGGTGTTGATATCCGTCATCCTTTATTATTCCCATCATACCCATCATTCTGGTGGCTGTAGAAGACATTTTTTTTTTCCTTCTGAAAGAAGGAGACAGAGCCTCAAGTTAGAAAAGTAAAGAAAAGCAAACTAGCTAATGTCAAGGAACTTTGAGGCAAATAACTTTCTGTATGAGAATAAGGAAGGAAACATGACAGAGATGACAAAAAGACCTATTTTTCTGTCAATAGTCTTACTTCAGTTCTGCTGAGATCCATTAGCAGCTGTGAAGTGTGAAAATTAGGAGCTAAAACACAGGCGATATTTTAAGGCTGAGAATGCAGTCAGCTTTCACATTTTCTTATCACGTTCCCTTTTATTCCATTGAACCTGTTATCCATATTATTTTTTTTAATGATTTCTCAACAGATTCAAATATTGCCCCAGAAGTCTGATCAGGGAACTGACCTGGTTCAGAGTTGTAGCATCAAAGACCGATTTTCAAGAGATTCTTTCAAGGGGACAGGGAAGCAAGCAGATGTTTTCCATCAACAACTGATGCTGGAGAGCTACCATTACTCCCTTCCTAACCACATGCTCTAGGCCGTAATCATGTACTCCCTTCTTCTGCTTTCATAGACACAGCAGCATGTCATAATTCAAATCCTGTCTTGTTGACACAGCTTGCTTCAGCTGTTCACATAGCAAATTGTTTGTTCACTGAAACCGAAGACACAGCAGCTCTTTGTAGAGTGACTAAAAGGAGCTGCAGATTTCTGGATGATGTTTGCAGTCGAGTGTACTGCTGCATGGGGGTCTAGACACGTTACACAAACATGTTTACATTCTTTTAGTCCCAGCTACACATGGGGTATTTCCATTGCTGCATTAGCTAAAATAGGGCCTGTGCATCCTTTGGTGAGACTTTGCTAAAGCCTCAGACTACTACCAATGCAACTTGATCAAATTCTTTTCAGGACTAAAAATACAGCCTTTTCAAATGAAAGAACAAATATAAAACAGAAAAAGCAACCAGGACTATTATGTGGGATATAAAATCAATCTCTTATATATCATTGGAATCACCTTTGAGTAAACTGAACACATCCTGTGTCATACATGTTTACTTATTACTTAGGGGCAACCTATTTAGGTTATTTATCACCAGTTATATTATTTTGGGTATGTACCTTATAACATGTGATTCCCATTAGTAAGCTCATGGCAACAAGGCTTAGTGGACAGAGAACTGACATAGAAAGTTAAATACCTGGTCTCATTCCAGCTAGACACAAATTATGTAACCTGAACAAATTCCCTATAAGATTTAGTTTCCTTATCTAAAGAGATGGATTTAAACTATCTCAAAGACCCATTTAAGTTTTTAAATTCCATTTTCTCCAAATTAATGCTTAGTAATCAAAGCTGCAAATCAGCACATTTGCAATCTAATCATCTTTCCAAATGATTACTAATACTTTTCAAAGACTAAGTCCATATGCCTAATTTTCTCTGCTCTTCTAAAGGTGGTATGTACACAGAAAAAATTTTCCCATGATAAATGGGCAATTTTGTATAATCAGCTTACTCTTTCTTTCCATTCCGCTCTGATTGTTCAAGTGCAGGACTCTATACATTTTATGGTAGATATTTTTGGTGTTTGGGTATATCTGCCAACTCCCTCCATCCCCCCAACCAACTCCTTTATATCACAGCCAGAATTATCTTTAAAAAACTATTTCATCATTTCATTCCCCTTTTCCAAGGTATGAAAATACTTCTCTGTTGCCTGTAAAGTCTAATTTTTTGATCTAGCTTTTAAAGCCTTCATATTTATATAGTCAAAATAATTCCCAAGAATTATTCACCAGAGTCAAAGCAGTTTCCTCATTGATGGAGCTGTATCTCTTTCATTTCTACCTCTGTGATTACTTTTTTCCCCTCATGTCATTTACATGTCTTGAATTCCTTCTCTCTTACACTTAACTGGGTTCTGCTCATCCTTCAAAGCTCAGTATAAGCTCTTTCAGGCTCCCTTCTCCTGGCATATCATACAACTCTCTAGTTTCTATTACTTCTCTTTGCATTAATAGTCAAAAGTGCAAAAGTTAGTGTTTCTCCCTCCAAAATTTGGAGCCAAATGAGACAACTGGAGCTTGAATTAGCATCTTTATTACAAGAAAAGGTTGAATTGAAAGTTGTGTCCTAGAGCTAAGGCTCAGTGAATTTGGCATTAATTATTTCAGCCTGAATTTGTACAACGACACCTTACAGTCTGACAGAGACCTGACCAGAGTAAATACTCCCTTCCAGCAGACCCATGGGACAAGATCCCATAAAGAAGTAGAAGCTGAGCTCCCTAAATTCGCCAACCAGATGAGCCTCTCCTCTTCCCCTGGCATCGGAGAAAAATCATTTGTATTATTCTATGTGAAGGTCCTCTAGATAGAAAACTGATGCATGCACTTCTTGGTCAGTATAAAAGATTACACACATATGTACTTTTAAAAAAGCATTACACATATTATACATGTCTTCCTAATTAGATACGAGTCTGAAGAGGCCATAAACTACTGTCTGAATTTCTTTTCCATTCCTCACAATACCAGGTGCAAAATATTTTCTCAAAATTTAAGCGTTTCCTGATGGCTTAAGAAATTCATCCATTCTTTGTTATAATAATTAAAATGTATATTATGGGTTTGTGTGTGCATGTTAAATGTGAACAAATAGATATTTGCAGATAAAAACAATTTTGAGAATAGTTATTGCACATGCTTCTAAGGGAAGTATACAAAATAAAAGTCATATATAGAGAATATCTTTTTTAAAGTAGATGGCTTTGCTGAGAGATATAACTACTAAAGATTATTTTTGATAGAGTGTAAATTAACACAACTAACAGTAAAAAAAATAACAAATAAATAAAACTGCTATACTTTTCTTAGGTCTTTGTGTTAAAGAAGGAAGTCAAAGTGTGTGACATCTGCCTTAAAGGGATATTGTTGCATACACATTTCACTGATATTACAGAGAAAGGGAGGGTCATTTTTAACACAATATGGCAGACTTTCCTGGTGTCACAAACTTGAAATGAATGAAGAGAGAATAGAAATCAATCAAAACAATCTATATTCACAGATAATATGATTCCATATAGTCCCATTGAGTCTGCAAAAAAAGTCCTAGAATTGAATGAGTTTAGCAAAGTTCAAGTCTACGAGATTAATATATTAAAAAATCAGTTGTATTTCCCCATACTAACAAAGAAGAATCAGAATTTAGTATGCTAAAACACCTCACAATCTACAATAACATCTACCATAGTTTACATCTTCATTATCACAGCCAGCATTTGAACCCACAGAGCCTTGAGAGCAATTTTGCCAGCTCAGTCTTGGTCTGCTCCCCTTAGGACTCAAGCATGCCATCCAGGGGCCTGGGAACTGGGGCTTACTTAACCTAGTCCACCACCACTGGCACCTGAATACTCTCCCAGGAGTCTGAGGTATAATCAACCTAAATTTCCAGGGACACTGCAGTCGGTAACTACTTGCAAGAGCCAAAAGGCAGTGTATTTCTCCTTCTCTACACTGAACAGCAGAGTTCCAGACAGAGGAGAACAGGTGAACCATAGAGCTGAGAGAAGAAGTTCCAGATAAGAAAGATTCAGCATAAGAACTCTGGCAATATGAGAAAGCAGGCTTTTATAACACTCCCAAAGGATCACACTAGCTCTCCAGCAATAGATTCCAACCAAAAAGAAATTTTGAAAATGTCAGACAAGGAATTCAAAATATGTATTATTAGTAAGCTCAATGGGAACAAAAAGAAAGTTGAAAACAAACACAAAGATACCAAAAGAAATAATTCAGGACATGAATGAACAATTCACTAAAGGGATAGATACTTTAAAAAAATAATGGTACTTCTGGAAATGAAAGAATAATTTAAGGAAGCACAAAATACAGTGGAAAGTTTTAAAGCATAAGAAAAAATTTAAAAGCTTGAATAAACCCAGACAGTCAAAAATGAAGGAGAAAGAACCAAGAAGAATGAACAAAGTCTTTGAGTATCATGGGAATACATACAGTGACCAAAGATAAAAATTATAGGTATCTCCGAGAAAAAAGAAGAAAAAGCAAAAAGAGTGAAAAACCTACTTGAGGGAATAATGTAGGAAAACTTCTCTCATCTTGCTGGAGATTTAGACATCCAGATTAAAGAAGGCCATTGAGCTTCTTGAAGATTCATTACAAACAGGACATCTCCAAGGCATATATTCACCAAACTGGACAAAGTCAAAGTGAAAGAGAAATTTCTACAAGCTGCAAGATGAAAGCATCAAGTAACTTACAAAGGAAAATTCATCAGACTAATAGCAAACTTCTCAGAGGAAACCTTATGAGCCAGAAGATTATGGGGTCCTATCTTTAGTGCTCATGAACAGAGTAACTGTCAATGAAGAATTTTCTAGGTTACAAAACTAAGTTTAATAAATGAAGGAAAAATAAAGTCTTTCCCAGACAAGCAAATACTGAGGGAATTTGTCACTACTAGACCTGCCCTATGAGAAATACTTAGAAGTGCATACATTGGATAGAACAATTGATCCCACCAATGTAAAACCACTCAAAAGCAAAAACTCATTGTTCTTATTAACAGCAACACAAAAGAGAAAACAAAGCAACTGGGTAACAATCAACATGATGACTAGTATAGTATTTCACACAGCAATATTAACACTGATTATAGAAGATCTAAATGCCCGACTTAAAAGATATATGGATTGGCAGAATGGTTTAAAAAATCTAACTGAAAAATATGCTATTTTATATCTAGAAAATGCTAAAAGACTCCTCCAAAGACTCCTGGAACTGATAAATAAATTCAGTAAAGTGTCAGGTTACAAAAGTAGTATACATAAATCAGAAGTATTTCAATACACTAATAGCAGTCAAGCTAAGAATCAAATCAAGAACTCAGTACCATTTATAATAGCTGTAAAGAAAAAAAATACCTAGGAATACACTTAACCAAGGTGAAAGACCTATACAAGGAGAACTACAAGGAAACATAGACGACACAAAGAATGGAAAGACATCCCATGCTTATGGATTGAAAGCAACAATATAACAATTTCCATATTGCCCAAAGTGATTTACAGATTGAATGCAATTCTCATCAAAATACCAATATTATTTTTCACAGAATTAGAAAAAATATTCCTAAATCTCATATGGAATCAAAAAAGAGCCCAAATAGCCAAAGCAATCCTATGCAAAAAGACCAAATCTAGAGGCATCACATTACCTGAATTTAAATTACACTACAAGGCTATAGTAACCAAAACAACATGTGACTGGTATAAAGGTAGAAACATAGGTCCATGGAATAGAATAGAGAATGCAGAAATAAATCCATACACCTACAGCCAACTAATTTTTGACAAAGCAGACAAAAATGTACAATGAGGATAGGACACCTTATTTAATAAATGGTGCTGGGAAAATTGAAGAGCCATATGCAGAAGACAGAAACTGGATTCCTGTCTCTCACTATATACAAAAATTAACTCAAGATGGATTAAAGACTTAAATATAAGACCTTATATCATAAAAAATTTGAGAAGAAAACTTAGGAAAAACTCTTCTGGAGATTGACTTAGGTAAAGAATTTATGACTAAGACCCCAGAAGCAAATACAGCAAATTCAAACAAACAAATGGGAATTAATTAAACTAACTTTCTACACAGCAAAGGGAATAATCAATAGAGTAAATAGACAACTTACAGAATGGGAGAAAATATTCACAGACATATATCTGACAAAGCACTAATATCCAGACAAGAACTCAAACAATTTTACAAGAGAACAAATAACCTCATCAAAAAGTAGGCAAGAGAATGAACAGATTTTTTAAAAAAAGAAGATATACAAATGACCAATAAACATAAGAAAAAATGCTCAACATCACTAATCATCAGGAAAATGCAAATTAAAACCACATGTCAGAATGGCCATTATTAAAAAGTCAAAAAATAATAGTTGTTGGTGCTGATGTGGTGAAACGGGAATGCTTATAAACTATGGGAATGTCAATTAGTACAACCTCTATGGAAAACAATATGGTGATTTCTCAAAGAACTAAACATAGACCTACTATCCAATCCAGCACTCCCATGATGAGGTATCTACCCAAAGGAAAAGAAGTCATTAAATCAAAAAGCCACCTGACTGCAAATATTTATTGTAGTACAATTTACAATTGCAAAGATATGGAATCAGCCTAAATGCCCATCAACTGATAAGGTGATTTAAAAAATGTGGGCTTGTGGAATACACACACACACGCACACACCATGGAGTTGTACTCATCCATTAAGATGAATGAAATAATGTCTTCTGCAGCAACCTGAATGGAACTGAGAACTATTACCCTAAGTGAAATATCTCAGGAATCGAAAAACAAATACCACATATTCTTTCTTATAAGTGAGAGCTAAACTGTGGGTATACATAATAACAAAGTTGTGTAACGGACATTGAAAACTAAGAAGAGGGGAGGATAAGAGTGGAATGAAAGTTAAAAAGTTATCTATCAGATACATTGTACACTATTATTCTAGTGATGGGTATACTAAACACCATGACTTAGCATTATACAATTCACCCATGTACCCCCTAAACTTACCCCCTAAATCTAATGAAATAAAAAAAATGGAGCTCAATAATCTCCCCACAGTCACATATGTGATAACTATGGAAATCATGATTCAGACCTATATCTGACATTCCAAAACCCATGTGTATCCATCAGATTTATATTTAACTGGAAGCAGGAGAGAGAATGGGGAGAAAAAAACCTTATTAAGCATATGTTATTTGTGGTAGACTGAGAAATATGAAAACTAGGTAATGTCTGTTAAAATAATTTAAATTAAAAGTTAATTAGAGATATGGGTACAAAATTAAAACAGAAAAATAATTGTTAGAATTATTTGGTAATCAAATACACTGGGCCTAATTGAATGTGGAGTTAAACAGAATTCAATCCATAACTAGAGATGCTGGCATCAAAAGGTAGACTTTTTGAGCAAGGGGAACTTTAAAAAAAGGAACAAGAGGGAAGTGATGAGATAAATTTGCATATAACAGTATCTTGAATGGCCAACAGCATATATATGATCATATGTCCAGTAGACAGCTGGGCAATACTAATTTTGGAGAGGATTAAACTAGACAAACTGTATATTTCTACAGAGAAAATAATTAAACTTATGGAAGTAAGTGGTATTCCAGAATTATTAGTGTGCTGATAGGAAAGGAAATTATGTTAAAAACAAATCTTGATGAACACATAAATTTAGAGAATGCAGGAGAAAAGGAGGCC
>VBSM01000272.1:85654158-85686297 GCA_008086735.1 Cheirogaleus medius | reverse complement strand
AAAAAATAGAAGTCGTTTCTATGATAACTCTCAGCCACTGTTGAAGTTTATCTTATTGAGGAAGATAATCTCCAGTTTTCATTAAAGTTTTAAATTTTGTTCTGTTAAGATTATTATAGGTAACTGTTACTAGTGTTTATCACTAGTCCAAGGATAATTTGATGATGAGTTATGATGATGATCAATATTTAAAATTTAAATAGTGAGGAAAATAAGCAAAAGAGAAATAGATTTTCCTAGCAGATGATTCAAGATATTTTCTCCATAAGACTCGCTGCATCCAATGGAATTGAAAGGTAATAATATAACTGAAAATTTCAGGTATCATACAAATTTAAATTTAAAAAATTAACAAGCAAAAAAGCATCTTGGAGAAAATGTTTTTGTTTTATATATATTAGAAAACTACTAGTGCAATTTATATATTTCAAATAGGAGCAAATCAATAAAATGTGAATTAGTGGAAAGATCTACCCTCATTTTACAGATGAAAAAGCAAGCCTCAAGTATGTAATTTCACTGAGGTAAATCACTTACCGAAGAGCAGAAGTAGAATTTAAATTAATCACAAAGCATATTCTCAATCTGTTTTACATAGTTTTATCACAAAGAAACATTAACTATTGTGTCTTTAAAAGCACTTTCTAAAGAATCACAGATGACAATGGCAGGACAATTATTTTCAGTAGATGGTGTAATGGTTAATTTTATGGATCAACTTGGTTGGGCCATGGTGTCCAGATATTTGGTCAAACAACATTCTGGATGCTTCTGTGAAGGTCATTTTTGGATGAGGTTAACTGTTTCAATCAGCAGACATTGATTGAGTAAAGGAGATTATGTTTCATAATATGATTGGGCCTCATCCAATCAGTTGAAGTCTTTAGGAGAACAAAGATTGACTGCCCTTGAGCAAGAATGAATTCTGTGAGCAGTCTGCCTCTGGCCTTAAACTGCAGCTCTTGTTTGAGTCTCTAGCCTGCCAACCTACGCTGCAGATTTTGCATTTACGAAGCTTCCACAATTGCATGAGCCAATTCCTTAAAATAATCTCTCTGTATATATACACCTATTCATCCTGTTGGTTCTGTTTCTCTGGAGAATCCTGACTAATACAGATGGGAAACAAAAATAGAAATATGAAATGATGTGAAGAACAAAAAGTATATGAAAAGAAGTACAGATATGGAGGATGTAGTATGAGTCTGAAAATATCTTTGATTTGGGTTCCAAAGGGATCCCACTCCTATCCTCAGAAACAAAAAATCAAAAACAAAACAAAACAAAAAAACACCACCATCACCTCTAGGTAAAGTGTAAGTTTGATATGAATACCTAGTGACATTGTATTGATGTTTTCTTGCATGATGAAATGATCAAACCCTTTGTTTTTAATATACATAAAATTTGCTTTGCTTTCAGAAAACATCTAAGTTCACATATAGCTTAAGATTAACAATACCTACAAAACGTTTTTCCTGGAATACTTTTTGAACCCAATATGTATGAATGAATTTGTGTGTATGTGTGCATATGGAAATGATAATTAGCTAAGTAGGTAAATGTGGAAATTGGGAAAAATATATTCTCTGTGATACATATTTCACAAAGCCTTCTATTTTTATGAAATGCAATTCTCTTTAAAAAATAAAGTGCAATCCTTTTAACAACATATTATCTCTCCTGGAGGGCCCATATTATTTCAATTACATCTAATTATATACACAGGTATATATATTCATGTTTATATGCAGGTGACATACTTGCAAAGAGCCTCATTTTATATTTTATTGTTTTAAAAGACTACCCACACATGCTTCAGAAATATTATAATTATGCCTATGTAGCTGTTCAATGGTTCTTTTTCTGTATCAGTTTTAGTGGTGGGGAAGTCTCCTCAATAGCAGAGCATCATGGGTAAGCGGGTTTGTTTGATGGTAGCATCTAGAAGAGAGTCAAGGGTCCTTATTCCTAGACTTGCAAAAAGTGGAGATGATTCTTTCTTTTTGAGGAAAACAATATTTGTTGTTATTTTTCTCATGTGCTTAATCTACTGTAGCAGTGAATATAAATGTATTGATATTTATTACATAATTATAGATAATATTTTATATTTACATGTATTTTTATATTTACATGTATCATATAGTGATATATAATTGCTTCATTTATATTGAGCAATATAATTGCTAAATTGTATCTCTAAGGTATCATTTGTAATGGTGGAGTAGAGGGTAAGAATGAGAGAAATGGGAAAAAGACAAAAACTCAAGGAGGAGAATTAGGAAATCATTTTGCCAAAGATGCTTCCCTCAAAGTTTGCCTGTACTGAATGTGTTACATATTTAAGGGAGATTCCTTTATACTCACATCTTTGGATATCTATGAGGCAGAGACTGGTAAAATGGTTCTCATTTTCAAAGAGCCACGGTGGATACTACCACCTGTTCTGTCTTCTCTGAAATCTCTCCTGCGTTACATTTTCAGGATGAAAGGTAGGAAAGACCCTTCTTCCTTACTAATAAATACAAAATAGAGCAAAAGTCTGCAGAAAGATCCCTACTCTATAATTATTTCACAGAATAAAAAAGTGGCATGGTTCATCTTCATTATTTTATTTGTTTAGTGCCTTCCACAAAAACTAAATTTGATAATTTGATGATGAGTTGTGATGATGATCAATTAAAAGTGAAGCATTGTTCATGATATTTGAGGGGTGAAATGAAAAGTTTCCATTTTAGAATGGTGGCAAAAGCCAAATTTTACATAGCATTATCTATACTTAGCTTAAGATGCAGGTATTCTCCCCTATGAGGACAATTTTTTAATGAATAAATCAAATGTATTCAATCAATTATACTTTTTGATCTTTATGTTTTACACACTGTGCTAGACTCTGGGGTTACATGCTTTTAAGGTGCTCATGTTCTTATGGGTATGCAGGTAGTTTTATAATTTGATTGCATTAAGACTGAGGGTTTTTTGTGGTTTTTTTAAAATTTTAAACTGTTAAGGGGGTACAAATGTTTTTGTTACATGGATACCTTTTATAATGCTTAAGTTGGGGCTTTTAGTGTGCCCATTACCTAATAATGGGCATTGCACCTGATTGGTAGGTTTTTACTCCTCTTTTCCTCCCCCTTCCCTTCTTGATTTCTTATGACCTTTACACCTCTTAGTGCCTATGTGTGACCATCAATTAGCTTCAAATTATTACAGAGTACATGTGGTGTTTGTTTTTCCATTCCTGAGATACTTCACTGGTGCAAAAGTCATTATTTAATTCCTTTTTATGGCTGAGTAGTACTCTATGGTATATACATATAGAGTACTACTATGGTGTGTGTATATGTATATATATATACACACACATACATACATATACATACTATATGTATATATGGGGTATGTATATATATGGTGTGTGTATATATGTATGGTATATGGTTTGTGTATATCTGTGGGGTGTGTGTATATATATATCACATTTTTTAATCCACTCATGAATTGATGGACATTTAGCTTGATTCCACATCTTTGTGACTGTGAATTGTACTGCAATAAACATTTGAGCGCAGGTGTCTTTTTCATAAAGTGACTTCTTTTCCTTTGGGTAGATACCCAGGACTGGGATTGCTGGGTCAAATTGTAAGTCTACATCTATTTCTCTGAGGGATCTCCATACTGTTTTTCATGGAGGTTGTATTAATTTGCAGTCCCACCAATACTGTATAAGTGTTTCTTTCTCTCTGCATCGATGCTAGAATCTATTGTCTTTGGACTTTTTAATAAAGGCCATTCTGATGGGGTAAGATGATATCTCACTGTGGTTTTAATTTGCATTTTCCTGATGATTAGCGATGTTGAGCAGTTTTTCATATGTTTATTGGCCATTTGTCTATCTTCTTTTGAAAAAATTTTGCTCATGTCTTTTACCCACTTTTAAATGTGGCTGTTTGTTTTTTCCTTGCTGATTTGTTTGGGTTCTTTATAGATTCTGGTTATTAGCCTTTTATCAGATATATAATTTTAAAATATTTTCTCCCATTCTGTAGGTTGTCTATTTACTCTGTTGATTATTTCCTTTGCTGTGCAGAAGCTTTCTTAAATTTAATCAAGTCCTATTTGTTTATTTTTGTCATTGCTGCATTTCCCGTTCAGGTCTTAGTCATAAATTCTTTGCCTAGGCTGATACCTAGAAGAGCTTTTCCGATGTGTTATTCAAGAATTTTTATGATTTCATGCCTTACATTTAAGTCTTTTATCCATCTTGAATTAATTTTTGTATATGGTGAAAGATAGGTTCCTGTTTTAATCTTCTGTATGAAGAAAATTTTTAAGTAATATTTGTTGTTTCCCATTCCTTTTACAAATATAACAAAATTGTCCATACCATCCCAAAGTACAGTGGTAATTTTTTGCCTTGTCTCCATATTTACATATTCATATATAATAAAAATAGTACTATAAAAATATTTAAAACACTATTTTAGATAGTATTTGGTGGAAGAATGCTTTTCAGTAGAGAATATTGAATCCTTTTATTAACATATTTGACAGAGATGCTATGACACTTTCAATGGAGATTCAGTTAGCCCGTTTATGCCTACCTGTAGGCTCCCACAAGCATGTCACTCCTTTAGAGAAATATCTGCCATATTTTATCTCACTTTCCCTGGTGCCACAATCTTGAAAAATTCTTCATTACTGAAATTTTAATATTATCTTATATTTAGAGGTTTTTATAATGTTCAATGTACTTACACATCTATGATCTCAAGTTTTCTTGATATGGGAAATGATTTCCTATTTTACAGATGTGGAAATTAAGCTTCACACAGACTGGGCTAAATTTTCACGAGTAAAATGGTAGCCATCCATGCTGGCATGGTTGCAGAGAGAAAGAAACACTTATACAGTATTGGTGGGACTACAAATTAATGGTAGCCATTGAGCCGAAACTAAAACCCGAATTTCTGATTCATAAAGAAAGAATATGTTAAGTCATGGATTCCTAAACCTATTCATACTAATTATCTTCAGCAATGGCTTAAAAATTGGAGTGAAATTAAGAACCAATTACTTTCCACTACTCTTAGTGCCCTCTGTTTCATCTCTGTTTCATTGGCCCCTGTGAAGCTTTCTTGGTTTCAGGACTCTTAATCCATGCCTCCATGGAATTGACATTGTTCTAATGCCCCCACATGAGTGTTACAGTATGAGTAACTCCTCTCCTCCGTATTAAATACAATCATTTATTTTCTTGTACATTCTTTTATTTAGGGCAGGTAAGTTTGAAACAATAGGACTTAAACTGAATAACCACTGGAAATCCAAATAAGTCAGAGATAATGAATGGCTGGGCTTCCAGGAGGCAGAGTGACTGGAGGAAGGAAGGAAAGAAAAGGGGAAAGAAAAGAAGAAATGTTGAGGAGGGCATGTGGACTGACACATTAACCCTAAACTTTAAACCTCTTGATCTCATGGGACAATGATCAGATGTGAATTTCGAATTCAGCAGATCAAATACTGCTCACTGTTATTTTCAGTTACTCTCAGATTGTCTTCTGGACCAGCTCTTTTAGAACAGTGCCAGAGACTTGGAAGTGGAGACCATAATATAATTTGAGTCATGTAAGATGCTTTATCACTAGGGTTGCTGTAGAAAAGTAAGGTCTCAGATATTGCATGCAGACAACAGGGTAAATTCTAGCAGAGAATGTTGTAGCTCCTCATCAATTTCAGCATCACTATTTCAGAAAGTAAAGCAGGTGGGGACAGATAAGGCATAAAAGTCAACAAAATGTCCCACCAACAGCTCCAGACAATGAATTTTTTAGTAGGTGATCTGCTCTCTACGTGGTGGCTACTTAGTACAAATGAACCCACCCTTGACAGTGAACGAGGAAGAACACCCTGTAGACTCACAAGAACTTAATTTTGGCAGAGCAAAAGTAGGTTAAGGGAGCAAAGTAATTTTACTCACTTTCTCCACACTAGTGTGGCCTGAGAATTTTCTGTTATGTGGAAATAGGAGTTTAGCTCTATCAGTGTGTCAACATTTAGGGGAATACAAATAGGAGTAAGATAAATTTCTTGAATTTAAATATAGGTGCCTTGACTAATTAAGGATCAAAGAAAGAGGAATAACCAGAGTGCCATGCAAGGAAATATGTATAAAGTATTCAGGGGCAATAAACATGGAAAAGAAAACCTTTAAGCTGGACATCAAAAAGGGAATCAATTCAAACTGACAATAAGATAATTGGGTGTCTAGGTAAAATCATACTGATCCACAGCATTAATTGTCCTCACTACACTGAGATTTGGAAGAAACTCTAAGACCCAATGGAGGATAATTATAAAAATATCCCTATGAAATTTGGCATTAAGTCAATTGGACACTGTGGTCAATGATTTCATTCTTTATAACAGAATCCTGAGAGCTATTCCTGTTTGAAGTGTAAAAATATAGTGCAGCTACAGCTCCGGCTTCATTTGATAATCCTGTTCTCATTCTTTTTTACTCTTTCATTCCACTAAGAGTTTGCTATATCTTGCCTTCAATTCCTACTGGATGAGGCAGAGTTCATAGCTGGGGAAACAAACAAAAAAGGAAAATGGGGGAAATATTGTCAAGGCATATAGTTTTAGCATAGAGATAACCAGAATTCTGAATTTAGATGTTTTTGGTATAATTCTGTAATACCCTTTAAAATACAAAATTTCTGCTGGCTTCTGAAGAAGCATTGTTCTTATAGTAGTGGATCTGGAAAGCAGTAAGTCATATTTTGGTTTTGGGGGATACTCTCGAACCAGAGAAATGTTAAGCTGCTTGAGGACACTCAACCCAGTGCCCACATGCAGAATTGGAAGCTATTCTACAGATTCTCAGGTAGTATAAGACAGCCAAGATGATGGCAGTGCTGTGGAAGTTCCCTAGGACTTCCATAATAAATATACGGCTAGACCATATATTTCTTCAAACAGGAATTTCTCTCAGAGCTCTGTTATAAAGAACAAAATCATTGACTACACTCTACAGTCAACTTAATGCCAAATTTCATAGAGCTATTTTCATAAGTATCCTCCATTGGGTCTTAGGGTTTCTCCCAAATCTCAGTCTAGTGAGGACAATTCATGATGCGGGTCAGTATGATTTTACCTAGATAGCCAATTACTTTATTGTCAGTTTGAAGAGATTCACTTTTCAATGTCTGGCTTAAAGCTTAAAACAACAGAAATTTATTGTCCCCCAGTTCTGGAAGCTAGAAATCTGAAGTCAAGGTATCTGCAGAGGCAGGCTCACTTTGAAGTCCCTAGGGAAGAATTTTCCCTTCTTCCTTGTCTCTCCCTAGATACTGGTGGTTGGCAACAATCATTGGCATTCCTTGGCTTATAGACACGTCTTTCATATATCTACTTCCATCTTCACATGACATTCTTCACTCTGTGTGTGTCTAAATTTTGCTCTTCTTTCCAGATCTACTATGATATGAACAGCGCTTTTTAAGAACCAGTAGAAATTTATGTTTTAAAGGATATTTACAGACTCTTACAAATAACATCTGAATTTTGAACTCTGGTTACCTCTATGCTAAAACCTTTAATGACTATGAATTTCCTACTCTACTTTCTTTTTTAAAAAAATAAATTTTGTGTATGTTTGAGGTTTACAACATGATGCTAAGGAATACATATAGATAGCAGTAAAATGGTTATTATAGTAAATCAAATTAACATATCCATTATTACAGATAGTTATTTTGTGACAATAATAGCTAACATTGACTTATTTAATATAAATCTCTAATACAATACAATTTTATTAACTATAGTCCTCATGTTGTACGATAGATCTTGCTTATTATCCTACATACCTGCTAGTCTGTATTCTTTGAATTACATCTCCCCATGTCCTCTCCCCAAACACCTGGCCCTGGTAAATGCTGTTTTATTTTGTATCTCTGTATATTTGACTTTTGTTTTTAAGATTCCACATATAAGTGAGATCATGCAATATTTTATTTCTCTGCCTGGTTTATTTTACTTAGTATAATGGGCTCCAAGGCAATCCATTTTGTGACAAATAGCAGGATCTCCTTCTTTTTTATGACTGAATAATATTCCAGTGTGTGTGTGTGTGTGTGTGTGTGTGTGTGATGTTTTCTTTATCCATTTGTCCATCAATGGACACTCAGGTTGTTTCCATGTCTTGGCTATTGTGAATAATCCTGTAATAAACATGGGAGTGCAGATATCTTTTCAATATTCTGATCCTCCCTCCTTTGGTTGTGTACCCAGAAGGATTTCTGGGTCATATGGTATTTCAAGTTTTAATTTCTTTAGGACCCTCCATACTGATTTCCATAATATTAATAGCTGCATCAATCTACATTCTAACAAACACTGTACAAGTATTCCATTTTCTCCACAACCTCTCTAATGCTTGTTTTCTCTTGTCTTATTCATAGTAACCATACTAACAGGTGTGAAGTGGTATCTCGTATAGTGGTTTTAATTTACATTTCCCTGATGATTAGTGTTGTTGAGCACCTTTCATATACCTGTTGGCCATTTCTATGTCTCCTTTGGAGAAATGTCTGCCAATGTCCTTTGCCCCTTTTTATATTTGGTTTATTTGTTTTTCTTATAAAGTTCAGATATTAGCCCCTTATGAGATATGTGGTTTGCACATTTTTTTCAGTCTATAGTTTGCCTTTTCACTCAGTTGATTATTTACTTTGCTGTACACAGATTTTTAGTTTGATGTAGTACCATTTATTTATTTTTGATTTTGTAGATGGCATTTTGATGTGATATAAAAAAAAATCATTACCAAGGCCAATGTCAAGGAGCTTTTCCCCTATGGTCTGTTCTAGGAGTTTTACACTTTCATGCCTGAAATTTCTATTTTTAATCCATTTTGAGTTGATTTTTTGTGTATGGTATAAGATAAGGATCCAATTTAATTCTTTTGCATTGGAAATTCAGTTTTCACAGCACCATTTACTGAGGAGACTATCGTTTCCCTTATTATGTCCCTCTGGTGTTGTTGTCAAAAATAGTTGACTGTACAATAGTACCCCCTTATCTGTACTTTTGCTTTCTGTGGCTCAGTTACCCATGGACAACTGCAGTCTGAAATAGGTGAGTACTGTACAATAATGTATTTTGAGAAAGAGAGACCCATAAAGTTCCCATAAATTTTATTACATTATATTTTGGTAAATGTTTTGTCTTATTATTAATTATTGTTGTTAATCTCTTACTGTGCAGAATTTATAAATTAAACTTCATTATAGGTGTATATGTATAGGAAAAACATAGTACATATAGAGTTTGGTACTGTCTGCAGCTTCAGGCATCCACTGAGGGTTTTGGAACATATCCCACTTGGATGAGAAGGGGTATTCTATATATTTGGATTTATTTCTTGGCTTTCTATTCTGTTCCATTAGCCTTTTTTTAAGGTCCACTCTAATCTAGTATGATCTCACCTTCACCTGATTACATGCTCAAAGACTCTATTTCCAAATAAGGTCACATTCACAGATACTGAAAGTTAGAACTAGAACATATCTTTTTTGGGTGCACAATTAAACCTACAGCAAGTAATAATAATAGTAATACTGTAAGAATAAAAGTTTACTACAAACCAGGTTTTGGTCTCCCTCTTCATTAATTTTCATTGCTATGACTACTACTGTTTAGCTCAAGTAATGGTGCAAATTTATTAAATATATTTACTACCCTCCACTCTCAACCTCTTCACTTTCAATGACACCTGGTCTCTGATTCTATATTTTACCTGAGTTATCTTTCACTGCCTAATCAATTCGGGTAGATGATTCATTGAATGGGGAAAATCACATAATTATTTTAGCTGCTGATAAGTTTCTTCCTGCCAGATGTCTCATCCTGGAGCAGTGTGTGAGCAAGTGTTACCACACTTCCTGATCTGCCTCAGGCATCTGGAACTTCTGAAATCCTTGAACTACAGTTTGTCTTAGAAAGGGGATCTCACACAGCCACCTGGCTTTGCCAGAGAAAGAAGTCTTTTCTGATCCCTGTTCTGGGATGAAACATTTATCAGTTTCATGTGCATGGAATTTGAAGATAGAAGAGATGAGTTCAAACTCTCACTTTGCAAACACTGATATTGGGACATGTAGTTCTAGGAGTCATTTACAGAGGCACAATCCTGCACAGAACTGAGCTCCTCTTTTTGCAAAACTCCATAGCCCAAAGCGAAACTATGGCAAGTCCCATGACTCTCATCTAGCCATAGGAAACATGCCAGTTCCTAAGAAGAGATAAATCTTGTTTCATATACAGCTCTAAAAACAATTGAACAAAATGTACATTCTGTTTTTGCCAATTCTAGGTGAATGAACTCGCATTAATTCAACCCCTAAAATAAAATTTCTTCACATATAAAATAAGAAGAAATAGCTCATAGTTTCATTGTGAGAAACAAGGAAACCAATTTATCTAAATTTTTATCACTCTTATAGAAAACAGTAAGTGTTTTTATTGGGGCTCAGACCTACTACCCCAAAACATGGCATCTTAGAATTTGAAAAAACAACAGAAGCAGAAAGGTCACTCTCTGATCTTTCCTCACCTTTCTCTGTGACAGCCACCCATAAAAGAATTCTCTGACCTACCTCTGCTGAAAGTAGATCATAAAACACTCATATGACAGGTGTCTTGCCCTATATCCGGGGGCCAAGAAGAATCTGAGCAAACAGGCTTTTCTAGATCCCCTGCCCAGCTTATGAGTATGAGACCGTATCTTTTTTGTCCAATCATACTTCTACGTGACTGTCTATTTTTAATCAAACTTAACCATAAAAATACTGTTTTCCCTGGGTCTTTTGGTTTTCATTTCTGAAAGCTTCCATGTCATGTAAAATTTTGGTTCAATACACTTATTATGTTTTTTCTTGTTAAATCTTTCTTTTGTTAAAGATACACAATCCATGAACCTTGTAGTGAATTAGGAAACTATTATCACTTTTTCTCCCCTACCCTTAATAAATGTTATTTCCTTCACCTCCCAGAAAAACCTCAGTAGAACTTACAGTGTCATCAGTATCAATCTATTATGCTCTGCTTTGGGTTAGGATTTTATAGTATATCTAAATTTATTTTGTTAAGTATTTGTGTCTACAATATTCCAAGTAATTTCCTTTAACTTCCTTCAACAATATATATTTGTTTACACACAGTTTTTTTTCCTCCACTACCAAAATTAGACACTTATGTTTGCACAGGTTTGTGAGCCAGACCTTTGAAATTAACCTTTTCCAACTTAGACAACCCAATATATTTCAAATTAACAGAATAATATAGTACATAGAATTAAAGTAGGCATTTCCCCCTTCTTTTAATTTTAAAGTACCTGAAAGTTCCCTGAACACCTAGTGTGAAACAACCTGGTGGCAAAACATCATCATTTAAAATATGCAAAATTTCTCTAATTGTTGTCCTAACCTCTCATTTCAAGACACAAGACAAAAGCAGCAAGGCCAGAGCAAAACACAAGAAAGTTCATCTCAAAACTTTAATTAAATGACAGGTTTTCTAGACTGTACCAAAGGCTGACTATGTAATTCACAAATTGCACATTATCTCAAAAAATACATCATAAACAAGTGAAGATCAATATGTCTCTTTTGTTTATAATTTATAATTAATAACATAATTTCAATAAGGTAGGATCTTTTTAAAAAAATAAGGAACTAAATACATATTTGTTCACATTTGAAAGCAAATGATGTGCCAGAACTCATTTTCAGAGTAGAGAGAAGAAGGTGTGAAGAAGAAAGAAAACTTTTCAAAATAAGGACCATTTAAACATTGATACATTATTTGGATGAAAAATGTAACTGTAACAATAGGATGATAATGATGTGCCAGTGAATGCTTATTACCTTATAATTTCCCCTTCTTAGGGGATGTCAATTTTTAACTATTCCTAAATTGAATTTAGTATCCAATAAGAATGTTACAATACTTGTCATATTATCATTGACATAAGTGTGGTTGGAGAAATTTATAGCCCTTGAAGTTTATAACATGCTTCCTGCTTTGTGAAATCAGGATAAAATCTACACTCATGGGTAAATTTGACATATTAGTGTCCAGACAATCTGAGACTAAGAGTGACAGCTTCTGAAGAGTTCAAGTTTTAAATAATCAAGCTAGGCATGTGTGTTTGAGAAACATCAGGAAATGTCATAGTAATACTGATATATGCTTCCCTAATTTGTAGCATATTTTTAGTAACTTCCTCAAAAATATTTTTGCTCTATAATTGACATTATTTCTATTTTCTGTCTTGCATTTTAGCCAAATGAAGATGTCTAGTTTCTTGTTCTTTTATGAAAATATACTACATTTTGAGCATGTGAAGAAGATCCATTAGAGAAAAAGCATTACCATGTGGAGTGGTGCAATGTGCACTTTTTAAATTTATTCATACAATCACTTCACAAGTGTATGTGTATATATCCTGAAATATCTGAAGTACCTGAAGTATATGACAAAATCCCTTTCTCTAAAAAGTGATACTATATTTCTTACTGTTTACTTGGAAATTATTTCAATCTCAAGGTGAAGTTGCAAGATAGTACAAAGAACTCTTATATACCCTTTACCCAGATGTATCAATGTTAACATTTTGCCTCATTTGCTTTATTGTACATATCTACATGTCTACATATACACACATTTTGTTCCTGCTCCTTTACTCTTACATACTTGGCAGTGTATTACCTAAGAACAAGGGTATCCTTTTAGAACCTCTATATAGTTAAACCTTTAAGGAATTTAATATTCATATAATCTTTATGTAATCTATTGTACATATTCCAACTTTGTCAATAATACTCTTTATAGCATTTTTCTCCCTCCAGTCCAAGATCCAGTCCAAAATCAGGTATTGCTATTAGTTGTCATGCTTCTTTAGTATTCTTTAATCTGAAACATTTTCTCAGCCATTCTTTGTCTTTCTTGACAGTAACAGTTTTGAAGAATATAAGCCTTTTCTTTTAGTAATGTGTTTTACTAGGTGGTAAACTTACAACTAGTGGAGGTGGAGTGCACTGTATGGGGGAAGGGCACGCTTGTAGCCTTGACCTGGGAAAGGCAAATGCATTACATGTAACCAAAATGTTCGTAACCCCATAATATCCTAAAATAAATAAGTAAATAAATAAATAAATAAAATTCAGTTGAATAGCTTTGGGAAATTTTTTTAAGAGATCCTGCAAGATCTTGGGAGTTCAGTTCCTAAAACATACATCCAGAATTTGATGACTTCCTTGCCTTGGTTATGGAAATGACCATATATTCTCTTTATGTATAGGAGCTTTCTAAAAACTTGCTTTGACAATTTGAGAGAATATAAGAACAAAGGAATGTTCTGGCTCTCATTTCTAATCCTACTTGGTTTCTTTAGTTGGATCCTGCCTTTCTGAATGTAAAATTTTTATAAGAGCAGATGATGTAATAAGTCATTATACTTAAATATTTGGTATAAGGGCCATATATCTAAGAACAATTTCTTAACCCTGGAAAATGAATTATTATTTCTGTGGCTACAGTCTGAATTATATTTTCTCTAAATAGAACAACAAGCCACTCAGGAAGCCCATTTACTCAGCACTAGTGTCAACCATATGAACATTTTAAAAGACAATGATAACTTGCTTTTAGACAACAATGCAAATTAAAACTAATAAAACAAATCTCATTTGTATTCTGCTGGTAAATATCCCACTAGCTATGCCACTCTCTTCTTCGTGAACATTCTAATTTTTTATCGATTTCAATACAATCTCAGCAATCATAAAAAATTTAGTTCCCCTCAGGGTTAAGTACAAAACATATTTTTTAAAATTCCAGAGTGAGTTCTATAAATCATTTGATAATCAATTCCAAATATCATGTATATTTTCCTTCAATTCTTATATAAAACATTTTTAATCATTCAATCTGGATGTTACATGCAAATGAATGGCAGGTTTCTTACAATTCTTTTTATTTTCCAATTAAAATTAAGATTCATATTAAATTCTAGATGTTATTTCTTTCATTAAGGAATAGGGGCTTCCAATATTTGCCATCATATGTTCTAAAATGCCAACAGCCAAGTGTGGTTCAGAGAAAGTCTAAACTCATACTTTGGTTTCTGTTACTGAATTATTTTATTCCTTTGCCAACTAATTTAAAGAAGTGAGCAATGTACCATCAAATTTATATATAGCTGGAATCACAGAAAAATCTGTATCAAGACCAGTCCTAATGTGTTATTTCATCCATCCCTTTATTACAGAATGTTTATGGGGCATCTACTTTGTGTCGGGCATGTTGTAAGCACTGTGAAACAGCAAATAAGCTCTTTTCCTCTTTGCAACTTAACTGGGGATTGAAAGACAATGTAGAGATAAACAGTGATGAACAAGGTGATTTTAGATGTTAAAGTACTACTATGAGTAATGATGTGAAAAAGAGTCAGCATGGGAGTTCCTTTAGATTGGGTAGCCAAGGAAGACCTACATAAGAGAACATCTGGACTGAAAAAAAGCCAATCAGAGTCAGAGAGAGATCAACAGCATTTTAAGCAGAAGAAAGAGCAAGTACAGGTATACATGTGACTCCTTCTTTCACTTGAACACTTAGAGGTCATTGCAGGGTTATTAATTGGTCTAGTTTCAATATGTTGTGTCTCAGGGAATAGAGAAGCCTGAGAAGAGGGAGAGAGATGGGAAGCAGCTGGTTGGTGGCACAGTGAGAACACACATGTCTATGGATTAAGTTTGCCACCTTATATGGGTGCCATTCATGGTGCATAAAAACAACTAGAATAGTAACATCAAAGATCACTAGTCACACATCATCATAATAGATATAATAACAATAAAAATGTTGAAATATTGTGAGAATTACCAAAATATAACACTGGGACATGAAGTGAGCATATATTATTGGAAAAATAGCATGATAGATTTGCTCCATGCAGGGTTGCCCCAATCTTACATTTGTAACAAATTTGATATCTATGAGACACGGTATCTGTGGGGTGTAATAAAGCAAAGCACAGTAAAATGAGATATTCCTGTATAAAGATCCCTAACTGGAAACCTTGACTTTATTAACAAAGGAAAAGAGAGGCAGTGTGGATGACACTTAGTGGGTATGGTAGGTAGTGCTTGACAATGAAATTAGAGAGGAAGGTAGGGGCCAGATCATATAGGCCCCGATAAGCCATGACAGGTATTCAGACTTGACTTTACAAGGAAGGAGAAGTGTTCATCAAACATGATAGTCTGTTGTCACTGTTTCTGCAGCATTTCTTCCTCCTGATATGTTGGTAATACTGTGCCCCATGACTTGATTCTCCTTCCCCTCAGTTACTTTCCATCCAATTAAAACTGAACACAGTAAATTCTCACTTAATGTCATCAATTTGTTCTTGGATACTGACTTTAAGCAAAATAACATCCTTGAATAACATCATTTTGTTCAAAGTTGTTACAATGTTGATGAGGAAAAAATTTCACTTGGTTATGTGTGGTTTTGACTACCGTAAGTGAAGACTTACTCTATTAAATATAAGTACAGTTAGTCTCCCCAACGCAGAACAACCCCGAAAACCCCACACACACTAACAGATAATAGAACATACTTTGACATTCTCAAGTCTCCTTAAGTCTTAATATAGACATCTAAGACTTAGTTCCTAAAGAATTCCTAGTGTGGCCACTTCATCATGTCTTCAAAGATTCATTCTAGATATCTAATCAATCAGGACTGCCCCAAAATCAAATTTCAGAAACATTATCTTTCTTTCACATCATTCCAACTTTCTTGCTTTAAAAATAAAACAACAAAAGTATAACAAAGAACAACAAAAGTAAACTAAAATATGCTAGTAATCTATGAAAAGATTCTTATTTTTAAGAATTTCAAAGATGCAGAAACATTGAGTAAAAATTATAAGTACTTTCATCCTCATTCCATACATTGGCCCTCCCCTACCTAAAGTAACAACAATTGTCGGTGTGAGTATCAATCTAGATTTCATTTTATGGGTGTTTACAAAGATTACATTTATAAAAAAATTATGTTTCATATATAAACTCCATGTGTATATGAATCAATTCTCTGATTGCCTTGAATTAATTCAAACTGTACCTTACTAATTAAAAATCTTATGAATATATGTAGACCTACTCTTTCTTTTTAATAGCTGTACACTGTTCATTGCATAAAATTTCCCATTATGTAAGCATTTTAAATTGATGGGCATTTAGTTATTTCCTCTTTTTTTAATTAAAAACAGCACCCAATAAACAAAAACTAAAAGTCAAGTGACAGATTAGTAAAAAATATTTGTAATATATAAAGATAACATTTACAGTATATAAATAAAATTGATGAGTAACTAGGAAAAAAACATACCAAAATTGTGTAAATAATATAAATAAGCAGTTCATTGAATGAAAAATATATAAATGGATGATAAAATATAAAATATCCTCTACCTCACAAAGAATTACAAAATGCTAATTATAAAAATAAAAATGAGTTACTTTCACCCTCAGATTTGCAAAATAGAAGTAATTGCATAAATAATGAAGGCAAAGGTTTTAGGACACTTTAACTCATTACTGGTTGAAGTGCAGCCATTTAGATTGTAGAGGACACTTTCACTTTCGCATTGTCCACCTTGGGAGACACTTGCATATCTACCTAGGGAAACCTGCACATATGCAGAGGAAAAGTACATTCTCTAACTATAATCCTTTTTCATTTTTCTCTGCTGAAAACTCCTAACGCTGCCCTCTGGTTGCTTTAAAGACTTTTACAGTGGACAGTACTACCACCCCACCTGCCATACATACATATAGCCACTTTCTAAGAATGCAATCATTTGCAATCATTTTAAAAGCATTCACTCTAAAGTATGAAAAACTAATAGTCCCCCAAATGGTCTCTTTTTTAAAGAAAAGATTATAAGGTAGAAATTATCATAAATCATTGAGATTGTATAGAGCAAGACAACATAAAATGAATTTCAGATGGTATTGAAAAACATTTTAGAGCAAGAGTCTTCTAGTTCCTGTATGATAAAGTGAGCACATTCGGAATTGTAAAGAGAAAGGGAAGATGAGAGAAAATTACTTTCTAGTTTTATAAAAGATTTTTTTCTACAATGAATGTGAGAGAGGAAAAAAGAGGACATGCCCTTTTGTTTAAGAAAAAAGAATTTACAATAGAAAAAAAATTTAGGCTTACTCTACAGATTTATGATGCTTTTCAAGCCAAAATTATTAAATACTTTATACTAAAAATAAGTAAAGTATTAGAAACCTTCCCCTTTCATGTAATAAAGTTCTATGAATTTTCCCACTTTATATGATCTATTTTGTCCAGATTCAAATAATTATATGGCTTATTTGCCTAAGCAAATATCCTTTTTTCCCTGTTTTTTAAATGTTGCAAGTTGATTGATATAACAACTGTAGTAAATATATATAAAGAGACAAAGGGTGATCAGCTCTAGATAAACTTTAATGACTAATGAAGGCATCAAGGCTAAGTGATTAAAAAACTGTTGCTTCTAGTTGAACTGTAAAAATGTCATGGCAATATTTTCTGGGTTATCTCAATTTTATAAAAAGAAAAAAATTGGTTTTTAAATAGATATCACCATTTTATTTTTTCCTTGACATTTCTTGATACTTATGACTTAAAATGTCCTGCCAAATATTAAAAATGGAAAATGGCATCCTGTGAGGGCACTAAAGAATGAGAAAATAATTATCACAATTCATAAATTATAAAACCGTATTTTTCATAATTAAAGACATAAGACTACATATACATGTTTTTCCTTCTGACTAAAAGGAATTTATTCAAGTTTTCTAGAGTTGTTTCCCTCTTTAAAGATGTATAGTTGGGTACTATTTGATTTGGAGTATTTGCCAAGGTTATTTGAAACTCTATAATTTAAATTAAGAAAATTTGCAAAGGAGAATATGCTTTAACAGAATTTATGAGAAATTAAATTATAGAAAATTCAATTTACAAATTAAGTTTCTTTCACTACAGCTTTCAGACATAGTTAACAAGTATGCAAGTGTTGATGGTTCAGAATGAGGGATTTTCTTATAAATACTGTTTCTTTCTGAAGCCTTGTACTAAAACTTTGATAAAAGAAGGTGGAGATCATGCCTTATCATCAAAGTTAGCTTTACCATATGAAAAACTTGGTCAAATGTATATTTTTTACTTTTCAAGGAAAATAATACCTTTTTTGCTGGGTCATTTCAAACTACATGTCAGTTTGGGTTATAAACTTACTTTTAATTACCTAATATTAATGACATTCAATCTCAGATCTACGAAACTATATAAAGATGTCTGATTAAGACCTTATATTGCTTTGTTAATTAATTTTCTGTGATAAAGCTTAAAAATGGAGATATTTCCCCATGGCATGGCGATTCAATATAACAGGCTATCCTTCTATCAGAATTGCACAATTATTAACAAGTTTTATTATGTTCACTAGGTTTCTGCTATTAAAATTTTAAATTTAACCATAAATATTATTGACAACACATTCTAATTTTGAGGTGGAACACATTAGGATTCCATCTTTAATAATAATCAGACTGGTCGTGAAATCATATCTAATTTAGTCATTACATAAGAATTGAATGATAGAGATTATGATTTCACTATTAAAAATACTTTAATTACTTCTTTAAAGTATAGAATAGAATGGTGCTATATAATTGAATCAGAAACCAGTGAACCGAACCAAATCAAATATAGATTACTTTTTGCCCCATCATGGATGTGAAATTGACCAAAAAATTTCATGTTGAGCATTTTTTTACCTTTTAATTATATTTATATTTATAATGTATGTAATTATATATTATAAATATATATTATAAATATGTAAAATTTTTAATATATAAATTATATATAAGTTATACATATATATCATATATAATATAAATTTACATGTTTTATAATATAATGTAAATTTATATATTATAAATTAATTATAATTTATAATTATAATATACAATTTATAATTATATACAAATGTGAAAATATGTTTATATATCAAAAATAATCCTGTACTTTTATAAAAATCAAAGCCAGGAGTGTAGATTTTTTGCACTAAGCTCATGCTTAAATCTTTTGTACTCTAATTTTTTATGTCGAGTGAAAAATTTTAAAGGATATTGAGGGCTGCCAAAATATGTTTTTGATTGCCTATTCAGAATAAAACTTATTGTGAGCTATATTGAGAGAAAAGAATCTTTAGCTTGAATGTGACAAATAATGACAATACCTAAATGTGTATTCATCAAACTAAGCTTCTAATTTCTTTGAGAAATGACCTGGAGCACATATAAAGTTAAGCTACAGAAAAGATTTCTAAATAAATATGAGCACTAATATTGTTGTTTATCATGGAGTTACCTAATGGGAAATGCTACAATATAGTCTTTTTTAATTGTGATGAAATTTTTAAAAATCTGTGTTACTAACGATATAATTAATAACCAAGCATGTTTGAATTTAGATATCTTAAATATATCTAAATTTCTTTCAAGGAATTTCAGTTTCTGATTCAGTATATTATGTGCTTAGAAGTCGACACTCCATACTAAAAACAAAGATCCCTTTAGGGAAGGCTGGGAAAAAGAAAGATTAATATAAATATTTGGTAGTATATTGGGTCCTTCCTTTAGGGGACCTGCCCCACCTTCATTCACAGAGTTCTGGCTCAAGTCTGGGAAATGATTGAGGAGCTATGATTCTTGATTTTCATGATTCAAGTTAGACTTTTGTTCACTTGACTTAAAACTTTTCTGCTTATATTGCTCAAGTAAGAATTTAGTAGTCTTCTGCAATAGACTGAAAGTTTATGTATACCCAAAATTTTTATGTTGAAATCCTAGCCCCAACGTGATGATATTAGGAGGTGAGCTTTTTGGGTGGGAGGTGATTGACATGAGGGCAGAGCCCTCATGAATGGGATTAGTTCCCTTATAAAGGAGGACCAAAGGAGATACCTTTTCCCTTCCACCATGTAAGTTTATACTGAGAAGATAACCATCTATGAAGAAACTGGCTGCCCTCATTACACAACAGATTTCCCAGTGACTTAACCTTGGACTTCCTATCATCCAGAACTGTGAGAAATAAAACCCAGTTTATGGTATTATAATAGCCCAAATGGATTAAGATAGATTCTTATCTATTTTACTTCTAGGAACACCATGATCAACTTGCCAACATCATAGATTCACATGAGTCAAACTATTCCAATTGCTACTTTGACTCTACCATCCATTATGGTAATCAAATTCACCTTGCTTCTGGCTGTTGAATGCCACAACTTGGCCTCTGTCACCCTAGGATCTAATTACTCCCATTGCATTTAGGTTTCCCAGTTCAGTGACTGCAGCTCACATTGCAATATCTTGCTTACAGAAAAGAGCAACCATAGAGGTATGGGAGAATGCCAGGGCTCTCCTAATAAACTTATTTCTCATAGTTTGGGTAAAAGATATGCCTCCTGGACCCTTCCAGTGTGGAAGGCTAGATTTTAAATGACAACTCAATTTTAATATTCCAATCACCCTAAGCCTTCGAATCTTCCTCTGCATGAAACCAAGAGAGATTTGGCATTTCCAACTTAGTCACTGTTGACCACTTTTTGGTTCATGTTTCAACCAATGAATCAAATTGTTAGACCTTTTTCTAAGTCCCTGCGCTGCAAAATCAAATGTAGAATTTCTGATTATTGAGCCCATATTAATAAATTCTACCTGATCCAACTTTTGTTCCTTCCATCATTATCCCACATCCCTAGTACCCATTCCCACACATAATCCCTGGATCTGTCTGCATAAATTAGAAAACTTGAGCAGTTCTTTTGGAGAGTACCACGCCTCTTAATGGATCATACTTTGGAAACAAAAAAGAGTTATGGGCATTCTACTTTCAAATATCTTCAAATTTTCACCATTAAGGTCTTCTGAATTAAACTAATATATGGGTGCATGGTACCTTGGAGAATATCATTTTGTATAGTTACAATTATTAGATTATTTTTACGAAAACACTTAGCCTTTGCCTTGAAGAGAAGCATAGAAATATAGCAAAAAGTTTTTACATTGTGAGGGCGTAGGTGTGGACTTCCCAAAGAAAAAATAGATTTGTTCTCTTCATAGAACCACCTCCCAAACTCCTCCCAAATTGGTAGAGAACATCATTAAATAACATTCAGTTCAATTAAACAAACAATAAGCAGTTCTACATGGTAGATCACAGGGCCACATGTGGCCTTGTGGATCTTTCAGTGTGGCCTTTTGACTGAATCCAAATTTTACAGAACAAATCCTAATAAAGGTATTTGTTCTGTGAAGTTTGGATTTAATGAGGGGGCCTCACTTGGGGATCTGGAGGGCCACATGTGGCCTTGAGGCCATTAGGCGATAAATTAGGTGAGATGTGATGAGATTAGGAAACATAAATATAAAGTATGGGCAGAGAGAAAAAGAACTTACAGTGGACATTTTCAACTGAGCAATAGAGGCAAAGCCAGACTGTTGTGGATGGAGAATTTAATATTTTTTAAGTGAAAATCACAAGAAAGACTATAAGAAGCTCAAATTTGAAAGACACTTATTTGTGACACACTGAAGCTCATGCAATTAGAAGTTGGCAGGTATCTTATGATTCCAGTCCAAGGATCTTTCCATTGCAATACCTGTCAGCTCCTGCTTATACAAGAAAAATATTCTGTTTGAAGGAGAAAGGAAAGTTAATATATCCAATTATGAAGTGGCTTCTTTTACAACTAAATACTTCTGTAATCAGGCTATAAGTAACTATTCTATTTTATATGATGTTTTTACTTTCAGTAAGAGGTTTCCAGGTAATCATATGTTGCTCTAGTTGATTGCTGTTAGGCATCAGCTTCTGAATTCACATTTATTTCTTGAATAGGTCATTCATAAGTTATCTTTTTACTGTCACACAGGTAAATAGTTTCCTTCCTGTATTATGGCTCTGTGTTAACCAAATCATTAGGCACCCTGCCATTGTCTCTTGTTATAGGAAAAAGAAAACATATCTGTGTATTTTGTTTTGTCATTCTTATTTCCCTGTAGCAACTTGTTATTCTTTCAATTAACAAATATTTTTAATGGTCTATATGATAGTCATTATGGCTTTCCATAAATATTCTGCTATTTCTCTCCTAGATGTAGTAGAATTATTCTCTCCTGCCCGATTTTAAGTTAGATGTGGCCATGTGATTTGCTTTGGCTAATTAGATATAAACAAAGTTATCTATCTCATTTCAAGGAAAACACTCTAAGAACCAAGCAACAAGTCTCCATTTTCTTCCTCCTGCCAGTGAGATTTTGGAAGCATGTGCAAATATAGAGCCTAATTTTGCCCAGGTCCCTAAGTGATACCTGTCTTGGAATTAGGATGTAAATAAGCTATCAATCTGAGACTTTGGAACTACTTGTTACTAAAAATACTAAAATTTGTACATTGAGATGTGTTGCTTATGTAACAAAAATCTAAAATATGTGACATTATTTATAGTGATATATTGGTGAGAAATTAGGAAAATTTTCAAGCATAAACAAAAGAAGACTGATGTTTTGAAAAAATCAAAGATTTGATAAAGCTGTTACCTATTGTAACTTAGTAAAAAGATCAGGACTCTAATGAGCTTACAGCTTTAAATGAGGACAGAAAACAGAATATTTGCATTTCACAATGTGTTGAAAGAAAGAGATAAGCTCAGAAAAGATTTGGTCAGCTTGGAAAGGGATGGAAGAGAATAAGGAGAGGTGAAGCAACTGGCTTCTCAACTACAACAGGTAGAATATAAAGATATGAAGAATCTCAATCAACAAAGGGATATTAAATTTAGCATTGTGGCTGAATTAAATTAGGGAAATAGTGGATATCCTTAGTGGGAAATCTTCTGATTTGGTTATGGTACCTCTGAAAAAGATCCAATATGATCCTGAGCAAATACTTTCAACTGGAAGAAAAAAATTTCTCTAGAAAAAATGACATAGTATTTGGTTTTCACTCTGAAAAATACTTTGCTCAAGGTACTCATTACTATGTCTAAGGAGAAAAGATAGGGTTAAGAAAGCAAAGATACATCACATATTAAGAATAATGTTTGGGGAAAAACACTTTGCAAAAGAACTGTTAGAGCATGGATTTTGACACATGGAGGTCACTGAAATCAACTATATAAGACTATTAAAAAGTTTTTTTGAGATAATTGTTTTACCAAAAGAATCAGAAGCTTGGACAAAAGAGATTGTAATTGTTTATAGGTTAAAGTGACCCACGGGGTCCTACCAAACTACAGGCAGTAAGTGGGCTAAGAAAGAACTCAGGGCCCAAGATGGCCACATTCGGGAATGCCTGTATTGATAATAGCTAGAAAAACAATGGAAAGGGCAGAGTTTCCTAGAAAGTAGAACAAAGAACTGTAGAGAACATTGGACAAAGGAAGTACTACCAGGAAGTGGGCTCAGAGTCTCCTCAAGATTACTCTCCTACAGAGGATGGGTCCCTCACAATGACTATCCCTCAGGATATCAGAACTGCTACTGCCATCATCTGCATTATGTTTTACTTTTTTTTCTCCTTTCTAAATGATAATATTTACTTCAGTTCTTTCTTTGCTTATCATATGTGTCTTACGAGTATAATACTTACTAGGGTACTAAATCTATATGCTTACTCCATGTATCTACCTAGACACTTAATAGCAGGGGGAACCAAAAAAAAATGAATTTGCTGATTGATCTAACTTTAAATTCAAGACTACAAATTTCAATAGTACTCAACAATACCTATTTTTTCCATACTCTGTGCAAACCATTATTCTTTCTCCACTTACCATAAATACCATATACCTTTTCCAGCCCCTCACTATCTGCTGATGAGAAAATAAACACAAACAGAAGAGAACTCTTCTATCCTCCCACCATAAAATGTTACTGATCAGCATTTTTTCACTCTCTCTTTCCTCCAGTTTGTTATTACAAAGGAATTGTCTTCCCCTCTATCAATGGCCAATTTCACATTGTGCAAATATCCGTTCTCTTTCCTGCATCAGAAATTTATCTCTTCCTTCTGAATAATTCCAATTAGCCTTTAAATATCCAATATCCTCTATCACCCCTCCACACATTTTTTTCAATCGCTGTTAACAGTGAACATTCTGAAGATCTGTCTATAATTTCTCCACTTCCACATTTCACATACTTGCATCAGTGGAATCCATCGAGGCCTTCTTCCTACCACTCTGTTGAGACTGCTTGTATCAAGGTAACTAATGAGCACCATGTTGAAAAGTACACTTGTCACTTTTTGCTTTTTCTTGATTGAAATCTCAGTATCAGTTAACCCATTTCATTACTATTTCTTTTGTATAATTTTTATTTCTTCCAGCCTCTGTTACATCTCTCAGACTTCCTCCTGCCTAGGGAAATTTATTCTCAGCCTCTTTTTACTCAATTCTGTTCCTCTGCTTGATCATTAAGTTCTGGAAACTCAGTCTTAGACCTTCTTCTTGTCCATTTCCATACTCCCAACTAGATGATCTCATCTAATCCCTGAGCTTTACATAACATTGATATGCTGAGAGCTTCCAAATCTCTAACTCTAACCCAGACTTTTCCCACTATCTCCATACTGATGCATTCAATTACCCACTTGATTTTTCTATGTGTATTTCTAATAAGCATCAGATACTTTATCTACACAAACCAAAATCGCATTTTCTTTCCCAACCAAACCCGTTCTTCCCTCAGCTTTCCCAACTCAGAGTCCAAAGTGCTCACCATTACTCCATGGAACCCTCGTGTCCAACTCAATAAATAGTACCACCATCCAGGTAGCACTCTGGACAAAGTCTACAAGGTTATTTTGAGCCCTTGCTTTTCCTCACTTTGTACATACATTTATCGGCAACAGTGACTGACAGATTATGCACCAAAAACACAATTTAAACCTATCTATCTCTCCTTGTTTCTATCACTATTATTCCAATTAAAGCTATCATCTTTTGCCAGGTCCACTGAAGTAGTCTCCCAATTCTGCCCAATTCTGCCATTCATTGGTTTCCATTACACTCAGTATCAGATGTAAAGGCATTACTTTGGCTTTTATAGCCCTCTATAAAATTGCCTTTTCCTTGTTTGCAATTCTACCTTATTTCTCTTTCAATGTGCTCCAGCCACAATTCATTGTTTTTCCTCCTATTTCTCTGATACACCAAGCTGTGTTTCTCATCGGAGTCTCTGTACTCTCTACTTCTCATCTTCCTTCTCATCATTATTCAACTCTATAGAAATATCAATTCCTCAGAGACATCTTTGCTAAAGACCCCAACATAGCCCTAATGTGGCAATTTCTATCACATAAACTTTTTTTCGATAGTTTTTTTCACTACCTAAAGTGATCACTTTCACCTGTTTCTTCATGTTTGATGTGATGCTCCACACTTGAATGTGAATTCCAAGAGGGCAAAGACCTTTTTCACCAAATTTCTTGAGTGTCATGTAGTTTGGGTATTATGGATATTTCTTGATACTAGCATGGTTTTCAGACACTTGGTACTCTGTTCTGTCTCAGTCTTTGGATTTCTCAAAATCATGGGCCTTTATTTATGTCCTGATTCTTTCTAAACTTCCACATTGCCTCTCTGCCTTCTAGATCCACCCCTGCTAACTGCTCAGCCCTGGCATGAAAGTTCTTTTCATTGAGTATAATATAAAACCATCACAGGAAGAGTCCTGTCATTTAAAACTTACAAGTAAAATATGATCTGGTTCCCAGTCATTTCCACATCTTGCCCTAATTTTCCTTTATGCAGTAAATGAGAAAGAAAAATAAGAAGGAAAGAAGTGGGATGAGTTTATGGAAAAAACAAATTTAGAAAGAAGCTCAGAGAAAAAGATAAGAAAACATGGAAACATTGTTTATATGAGTTTGTTTTAATTCAGTTATTACTGTATGTTATAATATTTTAGTACATTTTTGTCAATGTTTCTGAATTTCTATATCTTTATTCTCTTAACTCCATAAAGTAAAGAATTTTAAAAAATATTTTAAATTTGGTTTTTATTATTAAAATATATAAAAGTATGTGAAAATGCTAAAGCATGAAAGCACATGAAGAAATTAGTTATACATGACTGTTTAAAAACTATTATATCAGCAAGGTAACTACATGCAAATCACATAACTTTCATTTTCAAGCACATAGATATTTAGCCAGGCTTGTGTTGACATCATAAAAATATTTGTAATAGTGTTGTTAATCTTATATTTTAGCCTTATTAATTTTTATTGTCTACATAGTAAACAGTGTCATATAATGGTACTAGACTTAATTCTGCTGCACAGATATATTTATCTAAAAACAGCGTTAGGATTTATGTTTTGAATCAAACTGGTTATCTTTGTCTTTGTGTCTGAAGCAAGCTGCTTTCATATTATTCTTGTAAGGAATATAAAGACTTTAACACAACCTTTAAGTTAGCCTCAGAAATATCTGCTTAAAAAAAATCACTAAATTTTCTATTTTTGCCAACAAATATGCAGCAACTTATTTCCTTATGGAGTATCTGTGTTTTTCAAATGTCTTTTGCTGCCTTAACCAAATCAAGGACATCTTGGCTCACAGTCACAGTACACAGCTGTGTTTATAGGTGTTATTGACAAGGGAAAATGCATCCAGTGCACCAGGACAGATGCAAAGTCGTTATGTAGAAAGAAGAGGACATGTGATGTATTTTAATGCAAAGGAATTTCTTTTGACATTTCTTCACTTAAGTTTTTTTTCTTTTCTTTTTGATATATTAGAAAAGATGTATATCAAAGCCCGTTATTTAAAAGGTACTCTTCAAATACATTTTTTTAATAATTTAGATAATGATCTTGAAAAAAATGTCAACATTTTCTGAAGAGCTTTAAACATGAAAGGGCCAAGAGTTAAATTCCAAAAGAAATATGACTAGCAAAATGAAATCAAGGTGACACATTAAATAATTATTGGACTATAGAAAAAAAATCATTTCAATATTTTCAGGGAAAGTAGATGACACGGAAAAAATGTTATATATAATCAATCATGCTAGATAGACATAAGGAAATGAAGATACTAATAAGACTGTTATATTTTTTCAATTGATTATTTACAATTTTACCAGGTTTAAGAAAGAACAACTAGTTAAATATCAAAAATCAAAAATTTAGAAAAGGAACATCAAGCTTATAGCTGAAATAAAAATGAGAACGGAGATACTATGATTTGGGACACAGCAGTCCCACTTCATTTTAATGTTAGAGAGTGATGGAGAACAAGCTGAGATTATCAAATGTGAAAGTGGGAATTTAAAACACTCTTTACAGAATTTTATGTATAATTTTGATACATGGTTGATGGGGATACAAATTGGTACAGTTTTTAGAGGATCATTTGGCAGCAGGTATCTAGTGATCTAAAACTGGACATTTCCCACTTTGCAAAAAAAAAAAACCATTGAAAATATTTTCACAAAGTAATTTTCTTCCCAACACAATACTTTTACCTTTGAAATGACAAGTATGATTGCAGTGGTGATTCATCTAGATTATTAAAAATATCACTGTGCTCCATAGCTGCCCAAGAGAGTTGCAGAGAAAAGTAAACATTCTTTAAAATTTTTCTCTTTTACTACAAGTCATCTTTCCTTTGTAAAAGGTCTAGAAAAAAATATGTGTCACACAGAATGTACTTTGTCTTTCACAGACAAAACAGAGATTTAAATAAAGGGCTATGGCTATAAGCAATTTTAAAGAATGAATAAACCAGAATGCCTTCTCTCTCATTTCCTTCTTAACACTATTTTCCAGTAATAAAAATACATTCCCAATTAGAATGCAAACCTCCTCCTTCCATGATCAAATTCCCAGGGATAACCTAAATACTAAAAATATATTTTCCCACAAGTTAAAGTCTAAAGAAACCAATGTGCCTGTTGGTCACACTCCCAATAGTCAATAACACTTGCCTCTTCTGTCTGCTTTTGTGTCTGGGTTTTATATTTCAATTATTAGTGCCATTTATACCCCAGTCTCTCAACACTACAAATCTGAGAGTATTCTCTATCACTTACTACACATTCCACAAATATGTGATTGCCATGCCCTAAGAGATCATCTCCTAGCTCATCCTTACAGTTCTTCTATTTTAGTTGATATTTTTTTAGTGAAAACTTTTTATCATCTCTCAAATGGACTATTGTGAAAGCTTCTTGCAGTTCTCCTGCCTTCAATCCCCTCTTCTCTCCCCACAATTCACACTAGGCAGAATTTAAACCTGATTCAACCATGTCTACTGACATAGGAAGTTCTCCTATACAGGTTAAGTGAAAAAAAAACACATTAACATAAAAAGGAAAAAATATTAGCTCCCATATAAGAAATAGAGAAAGAAACAATCAATATTTATGCATTCATATAAATGGATAGATGAACCCTATAAGCATTTGGAAATATTGACTGTTTACAGGGGTTACCTCTGGAGAAAAAGACAAGAGGACTAATTTGGGATAGGTGAATATGAAGGTGGAGTGTTATATTTTATTCCACATGATTCTGTATTACATAATTCTTCTAGTAACATAGAATATCACTATGTATTATTTGTTTTATTAGGAAGAAAACGATGTCTGGAAATATATAAAGCAACAAAGGTGTAATAAAATATGGCATCTATATAAAACTATGTAAAACTGTAGTCACAGCATCTAGTCAGTAGGCTTTCCTTTGCTCTGGGTATAAAGCGGTAAACTTCTTGTAGGAAGGTAGCAATGGAAGCAATCCACTGAAAATGATATCAGAGAAAAGGGAGCAAAGCCAAAACACATTTGCAATGGAGAAACTTTCAAATCTTTCACCCAGCCTAGCAGATAAAAGAGAATTAAATATCAAAGTTTACTTCAGGGTTTCCATCTTGACAGGAGTGATGATTTACAAGTGATAAAACTGGCTTATATTAATATAAGAAGTAGTTTGTGGGTTGTCAGAAAAAAATAAGTCATACTTTTTCAGGTGATATTTTTGTTTACATCTTAACTGGCTGAGTCTGATATGATGGTAAGAAAATCAGATAGGGATGTCGTAAATGTAGCTAGAGTTGCAATCTCAACAGCAAAGTTACAGCAGAAGATTTGACTTTTTTTTTCTATTGAGTATAAAGGTAATAGCTGGATCTGTGAGTTCTTGTGGTGAAGGAATAGAATGAGAAAGGATCAAAATGCTGAATGTAAAACTTTAAAAAGAGTTGTGAAAGGAAATGAAAGGTAACAATAAAAATAGAATAGATAAAGAATGTGGAAAATACAGTCAAAGGACTCAAAGGAAGAAAACATTCCAAGGAATGGTGGAAAATCAGATTTTACAGTGATACCAAGAATGAATGTGTATAAGAAAAGTCCTTTGAGGCCGGGAGTGGTGGCTCACACCTGTAATCTTAGCATTCTGGGAGGCCAAGGCAGGAATATTGCTTGAGCTCAGGAGTTCAAGACCAGCCTGAGCAAGGGCGAGACCCCATCTTTCCTAAAAATAGAAAAAATAGCCAGGCATCATGGCATGTGCCTGTAGTCCCAGCTACTCAGGAGGCTAAGTCAGGAGGCTCCCTTGAGACTAGAAGTTTGAGGTTGCTGTGAGCCATGATGATGTCACTGTACTCTAGCCCAGGCGACAGAGTGAGACTCTGCCTCAAAAAGAAAAAGCAAAAAGAAAAAGTCCTTGAATTTAAATAGAAATAATTATCAGTGACCTTTGAAAGAAGATCTGTAAGTATATATTTTTTTCTATTAGGAAAAAAGAATATATATTAAATAGGCTATATTGGATGAGTCAATATGCTATACCATATTAAACATATGTTCTGTGAGAAGAAGCGAATATAGGCAAGTGATATGAACAAATGATAGGCAGTGAAATACAAATAGCTATCAAGTATATGAAGAGATTCTCAAGCTTATTTGTAATCAGAGAAATGCAAATTAAGTTAAAATGATGTACTACTTTACAACCATCTGACTGGCAGAAACTAGAAAATTGAATAGTGTTAATTATTAGTGGAGATGTGGAAAACCAGACTAGCTTAATCTTACTCGAGAGCACTCTAGCAGTACTTATGCAGATTTAAACTGCATATATCCTATGACCCAGAGTTATTCCTGGTTATATATCCCCAAAATATTCTCCCACAGAACAAGGAAGGGGTATCTGTGATGACTGTATCACTCAGGAGAGATAAGGTGCTGCTGTGATAATCTTCAAACCCCTTATACTTCAAACAACATAGGATTGGATTTGTCCACTCTGCCAGTCCATCCCAGGTTGTCAGGTCAACTCTGTTTATTGAATCCACTTAGACTGATGGAGTATCTACCCATTTCAAACACTGTCAGTCACTGTAAAGAGTGGGAAGATGAGCTCTTGAGGGTTTCAAGTCAGCAATTAAATGGTCCAGGCCAGAAGTGACACATGCAACCTTGCCCCACACTCATTAGCCATATATATATATATATATATATGTATATTTATATATATATAATTTTTTTTTCACACAAATGGTCAGAGATTACAATCCTCTTCCCATGTATTCACATACTGTGTGATGTGGACTGAATGTTTGTGTGTCCCAAAAATTCATATGTGGAAATTTTGCTTTGCAATGTGTTGGAATTTGGAGGGGTGAGATATTTTGAAAGTACTTAGAATTAGATGAGATCATGAAAGCAGAGCCCTCATGATGAGAATAGTGTCCTTATAAGAATCCCAAGAGAGCTTGTATCTCTCTGCTCTCTGCTAAGTAAGATTACAGTAAGAAGTTGGCAGTTCACGACCTGGAAAAGAGCACTCAGCAGAACCTAACCATGCTGAGACTATGATCTTGTTTGGACTTCCAGTCTACAGAACTGTGAGAAATACATTTCTGTAGTTTATAAACCACCCACACTATGGTAACTTGTTAGAGAAGCCCGAACTGACTAAGACACTTTTGAGAATCACAAATATCTATGAACAATGCCAATAAATTGAAAACAAACAAACAAACAAAATAAATCCTCTAACCAATACAACAATACAATATTGTAGTAGCAGATATGTAGTGATTTTAGTTTTCCATCTCAAGAGTAACTTCATAGAAGTAAACTATTGTGTAGATTTTCTGTGAAATACTCTGCACCAATTAAAAGCAAGGAAATAAAATATACACAGAAAAATGAATAGATATTAAAATAAATGTTGAGTGTAAAATTAATAAGATAATGAAGTTTTAGCATGACATCTACATAAATTAAACATTTATACCTATGACAGACAATAACACAAGGACACATACAAATTTAAGGATACATATCAAACACATTTGAGTTAGTAGACTGTAGGCCAGGAGAAGGAGATTGAGAATAGGAAAAGGAGGAAAAAGTGATAACTTAAATAAATAAAATAAAAGGGTATTCCACACAGACTTCTGATGATAGTTGCCATGACTTAATTTGGGGCTTCACATGAGGTTATTCACAAAAATTAAGAAGTTTATATGTAAAAAAAGTCATGAAAAACTTTAGGCAGTGTATCTAAAAGGGACTAGGCAAATGGAAAACCCAGTGAGGAAGGTGAAAAACATACTATAAAATACTGCTTGCCTATTGGAGTGAATATTGTTTTGAGAATTAAAGGGTAAGGTTTTACATGTAGACTTAGGAAACTGGCTGAGGTAAAATGGACTCATAAAGTATTGCTAGTTGATAAGAGAAAGAAAAAATGTAGAGTTGAAAAAGAGACTAATCAATCTGTGTTTGAGAAACTATGTGCCTTTTTGCTATCTTTTGTGGAGGCTAGTTAGAATTACAATTCGAGGACAGGAAAATTCTAAGAATGATAGCTCAGGATAAGACAAATGATTATTAGCAACTGCTTATTAGAAATGTTAAATCAATAAAGAATACTAAATTGCTGTTCTTAGTTTTTTTT
>VBSM01000272.1:85635635-85646084 GCA_008086735.1 Cheirogaleus medius | reverse complement strand
CGTTCATCTGTGGTTGTAGGCTACAGTCGATGCTCGTACCGAAGTGGTTAATAAAAATGTCTAGGATTAAAAAAAAAGCATGACATTATTTATTTGTATTTCTCAAGGATTAGGAGAAAAGTGTTTATTCTTAAGTTAAAGAACACATTATGGACTGCCTCCTGAGCTGGATTCAGATAATATCATGACCCCTGGTGTACTCTCAACCCCAATATAGACTTAGGACAATGCATGTTTGAAATATCCAATATTTTTTGAGCTAGGTCAAAATTTAGGACAATCATTTACACTGATAAATTTCCAAAAGCCCATATTTGTACCATTATCTCCTGATGGTGTCCTTTCTTCTGGCACTTTCCTACCCCTTACTGTGAACTCTAAGCCCAACAAGTTGCTCTAACATATATACCAATGTACAAACCAGCAGCAGTGTCTCTGAAACATGTCTCCATAAAAATTGCTCTAGGGTCCAGGACCATATCTGTTTTAGCAGTTGGTGACACTTTGACTTCTCATCTCACCCAAAACTTTACTGCAGCAGGCCTTAGAGAGTTTCAAAGACTTAATGGAAGGTGGTGGTATCAGGCAATTAAATAAACAGAAAATAAAAATCTCAGCAATGTAGATAAGATCTTTCTATTAACATGGATTTTTAGAAGTCAATTTTAGTTTTAAAATAATAGTGCTTACTATTTGCTAGACACTGTTCTAACTACTTAACAAACAGTAACATTTAATTATTAAAAAAATTCCCATGCAGTATTTGACATTACTACCCTTTCTATTTCACAAATCAGCAGCGAGAAGTAAGGAAGTTGCCCAGAAAAACTAAGCGACAGGACCAGGATTTGAACATATATAATTGAATATCAGTGCCATACCCTGTTTATATTTCTTATTAGGAAATACATACTTTTTTAGTAACAATAATAAAAATAATAGAATTCTAAGTATGTTCCAAGCACTGTACTAAGTACATATTCACTTACATTTCTTTTAATTGCAATAGCCATGAGAATGTTTTGATAACTTGAAGCAAGTATAATGGCATATACATGATTTATGAATTGATACACATTTGTCGACTGACTGAATAGATAAATCTTACTGCATTTTATAGAATTCATAAAAATTTTCCTTAACAATATGATAGTTATTTAAGTGAATTTCATGCAATCTTTTTTTGCAAGTAGTAATTAGGATTTATTTATGAGATCTATATAACTAAATATATTGCTGTTGCACAAGACAAACATGAGAGACGTAAGTCGAGTCAAATAGAATCCAAAAGAGAAATCAAAATCTGAAAAATCTAATGCTGAGATTATTCTCATGGCCATATCATGCTAAGTATAATCATCACTTTCTTGAGGAAGAATTGAAAGATTACCCCAAACTCCAATGAATATCATGTATGCTTTAGATAAGTAATTTTTGCTTAACTATCATAAATTACACCCATTTCTTAATTCAAATGCAAGAATATCTGTTCATAACCAGTCCCATAATTATTTTCATGAAATCACAAGGAACTGCTCTATGTGTTTTTATAAATCGATATTGGATGGGATGGACTCTTCTTATGTATTGCACCGAGTTTCTGGGCCTCGAATAAACACAGATGTGCTCCCCTTCCAAGAAGACTATCTTGAATAGACTTATTTCAGCTCTTGTTTGCCATATGTTACATGATACAACAAATGTCCTTATATGTAAAAGAGGCCACCAAATTTCTTCAGTAGTTCTAATTATCATGGAGATTTGCATCTGAAAACCCGCTTTATTTTCTCTTCTCATGTCAGAAGCTATTGGGAGACATCTTGCTCAGGCAATTGTCTTTTACTTGCAGAGCTAGCAATTCTTCTGCTTTCAAATTTAAATCCCAAAGACAAACTGAATCTGACTGATTATGCTTAAGGTAGCTGTATTAAATAATTACGTATAGTATGAGTGTCCAGGTGAGATCTTTCCCCCATCAGCATTCGATTCCAACCAAACTAAACTATTATACAAGCAAGAATGATATTTTTCCTGCTGCTCTATTCGCCCTATCTCAGCTCCTCTAACTCCTTTTTTTTCCTTTAAAAAGCTGAATACATAATGGAACTATGGCATTCGCTCTATCCAGAGAGAGCAAAGCATCACATTTCCAAAACCCCAGCAAGATGTTGAGCTAGGGAAGAGAAGAAAGACAGCCATCCATATTACCAGGACAAAATTGACTTCTGAGATCAATAAAAATTATAATTAAGCTGTGGATATTTATCTTTCCTAAAGCCTCCCATTTCTCAAATATTTAAATGATGACTTTGCAATACAACTTTCACTTCATCAGCGTCTCTGTGGAAATTGGAAATTACAGTATGTGATACAATTAAAATGTATATCCACAACCACTCAGAATAATCATGGCTAATTAGAAATTATGAATCATTAAAATAACATGGTTTTCTGTCAGTGTGTGTGCACAGCACACTCAAGTCTTCTAACTTCCCAATCCAATCTCAGTAAATCTAAGGAGATACATTTGTTACAATATTTCTATTAAGCCTCTCCATTAAGTAAATTACCATTACAGCCAAAGTTTAAAGGTTATCTGGGCTAGCAAACTACTCAACATAGCTAATACATATAATTAGATGTGGTTAGATTCCACATTAAACTTTTCCACTGCTATTTAGTGAATTTTCAAAAACAAATCATTTATGCAGGCTTATCAAGGTTGCTACAGTGCTCCTGATAGAATTCAGAATATTTTTATCATAATAAAATCCTAATTTATATTTTTCTTGTATCTATCATTAATTTTAAGGCTGACTTTAAAATCATGCAAATACTTCAGTTTGGTATTTCTGAAACAACATTATGAATGCTCCATGGGGAAAATAAAAATGTATTTAAAATTTTAAAAAGAAAGAATAAAACATTTAGAATTAAACTAAAACAATGATTTTTTACTTAAAAAACTGGTATTTCTTAAACAAAAAGTTCAGCATGAACTTAAAAGGAAAAAACTACTCCTGCAAAAATGGTTTCTGTTCAAATATGCTAGATTTAAACAATATTTTCAAAGAACATCAACTGTCTAGTATTTGTATTAAATTCTTGATATATGAGAGATATGGTGAGAAATTCCAAGAAAAATAGCCAGAGAGGAGGTGTTCTCTCCAATTTTCAACAGATTCTACATGTTTTTTGCCAGGCAAGAGGACAGGCAAAGATCAGCCTGGTACAGCTCCATTTAAAGCTACAACCATTGAGGCAAAGGGGAAAATAATATTAAAGAAAATGATGAATCCAATTGGATCTGTTCTCTCAGAAGAAATTTCTGACAGTTCCAAATTCATAATCCAAGAGAAAAGTTTCAGACAGCTCCCTCCCTGAAAGCATAGTGAACATGCTCCAAGATTTAAGTGGAATATGATTCCAGAAATCTCCAACCTTAATAGAAAGAACTTGGTGTCAGACTACAATGTTTAAATAAAGTAGTGGGTAATATGGGGGAGGTTTCAAGAGATAGCTGGAGGAAATTTGCACTTAGATGTGTATGTTCTAATTATTATTTTATCTATAGTTACAGATAAAAACCATGAACATGCATAAAATATCCTCCAGCTGATGTAGAATTGATGTTGCCATCATTAATGAGCTGGTTAGCAAGCTGCTGTCTCTCAGCTTTAAGCCCATCCTTCTGTATTCTTCTTTGCAGTGCTGAGTCTGGGGAGCTATACACTGCATTCTGCGTTGCCAGCTGGAACCTTGTCAGGTTTTTCTGCCAATAGCAGGAAAAGGGGACTTACTCTTTGTCTTACATTCTTTTCCTTTCAGTGTCACTTCAGCAAATGTTCTTCACCCTAGGAGTGGCATCTGATACCTGTTTTTAGTTTGTTCTTCCACATCTGAAGAACAAGCCTCATTATGGCCCCTGACAGACACCAGCAATAGTGGGCCAACATTCCCTCTTCAGAGATCTGGGTCCTAGTTCTATGTCAGTCTTTTAGCTTTTAAATTATTTTGTATAAGTAACCTAAGCTTTTTTATTATTTTTCAATTGACAAGTAAAAATTGTATATATTTATGGTGCACAACCATAAATGTTTTGATGTATGCTGTAAAATGGTTAAATCAAGCTATTTAATAAAATCATTATCTCAGATACTTATTATTTTGTGATAAAAACACTTAAAATCTACTCTCAGCAATTTTCAAATATACATTGTTTGTTTTAGCTGCAGTAATCATGATGTAAAATAGATCTGTTGAACTTATTCCTCCTGTTTAACTGACTTTTTTTTTCCCCTTTGACAAACATCTTTACAATTTTCCCACTCCTAGCCTCTGGTAACCACCATTTTATTCTTTGTTTCTATGAGTTCAACTTTTGTATATGCCACATATAAATGAGATCACACAGTTTTTGTCTTTTTATGCTTGGTTTATTTCATTTAAGATAAAGTTCTCCAGGTTCATCTATGCATGATAAATGACAGAATTCTCTTTGTTTTCAAGGCTGAATAGTATTTAATTATATATATACACATATATATATCACATATGTATATACATGTGATACATGAAATACACACACACACATATATATATATATATATATATCACATTTTCTTTATCCATTCTTCCATTGACTGACCTTTAGATTGTTTCTATAGTTTGGCTATTGTGAATAATACTGTCATGAAAATGAGAGCGCAGATATCTCTTTAACATGAATATTTCATGGTTTTTGCATATATATACCTAGTAGTGGATTGTTAGATAATATAGTAGTTCTATTTTTAATTTTTTGAGGAGCCTCCATACTATTTTTCATAATGACTGTACTATTTTACATTCCCACCAACAGTGTGTAAGAGTTCCCTTTTCTCCACATCCTCAACAACATTTGCTATCTTTTGTCTTCTTGATAAGAGCTTTTCTAACAAGTGTGAGGGAATATTTCATTGTGGTTTTAATTTGCATATCCCTGGTGATTAGTGATGTTAAGTATTTTTTAATATAGTTGTTAGCTCTTTTAGCTTGTAATATTTCCAACTTCTTTATCTTGGGGGAGGCTTTCTCCAGATCTACAGAGTGGCTGCTTCTTGTAGTTCCCCTCTCTCCAATATCTCAGTGTTGCCATTATTTTTATAGTATTTCAGTACCTACTTAACTAATTTTCTATGTGAATTTCTCTCTGTTAAAATTACTGATGTCACTTTCTCACTGGACCTAATGCAGTAAGTAAATATTTTAATATTGATATATCCATGGTTGCCCTCTACTTTTTGGTTTTAGCTTTGAATTACAGTTCTGGTCACAGTGGACTTGAGTAGTTTGTCCAGCAGCCTTTCCTTTGAGGAACCACCCCATCCTTAATGCTTTGGTCCTAGTGAGGGTAGTGGTGCTGTCAAAGATGGTATCCCATCCCCTTAATGGGCATGGACTTATGACACAGGTTGACCAGTCAGATCTCCCGAGTCTTCTACTACAGAGATTAGTTTGGAGTAGGCATAAGGTATAGCTAGGCCAATCACAATCTTTACTTTCTACTGGAGTTGGTGAAGTTATGGTGATGGGAGGATTAGAATTTATGGTAGCTTTTTTTTCAACTTACCCTCTTGCACAGAATTTTCATTCATAGAAGAAAATGAGAAAAGCAAAATGGAGAGATGGAGAGAGAGAGAGAGAGAGAGAGAGATGGAGAGAGAAAGAGAGAGAACAAACTTCAACTAAATTCTTATCCAGGCACTGATTGTTAGCCAACCAGCACCTTCTCAGGTATTTCTATCACTTGAAAACAAAAGTTGTCCAACTAATATGCATTAGCAAGAGTCATGTAAAGTACTAAATAAACATTAGTACTGGGCCAAATCAATAAGAATAAAAAAAGTAATAAAATTTTGTTGAAATAGCCAGAAAATACACACTTCAAATTTATAGAGCCTATAATCAAGCTACTTTTACATTTATTATTTAAAAGGCAAACAAAATGTATTCCCAGTGTTTAGGAAGCCATTGTAGTCTTTTTGTTCACAATTGAAATTGGTAAAAAACACTCTCTGTTGGCTATTTATTCATTTTGTATGGCTTAGAAGTATATTATTAATAGTATATGTAAAGCTAATTATAATTCAAAAATCATTCTTGCTTAAGGGCACATTGAAGAGTATCAAATCTTTGCTTTTACATGCCTCATATGACCCATTACAAAGCTTTAGAGAATCACATCTTTTTCATGTGTCAGTGTTTCAAGAGATAATAAACAAATTAGAACAGCTAACATAAATTTAAGAGCACAAAGCTTTAGAGAGCTCCTGATACTGCAATTTTCAGGGCAGACACATGTTGAGTAAATAGTTATTTCCTGTATACACTCTTCTTAAAAGATGATGGTTTATTTCCTTTCATTTGACCTCAGCAGTGAAAAGACAGAGAAAAGTTCAGTATGGCTTGTGATTTATCTCTGGGTTAGTGAAATCTATTCTCAGAAAGGGCCCTGTGCCAGCTGTGAGAAAGTTTTCTCCTTAGAGCTATGTGGCCAGACAGGATTTCTGTGTGATCTCAAAGAGAAAGACTCCAAGAAGTTGGACCTCAGTTTTGACTGCTCTTTCAGCACTAGAAGGGTCTATCCTAAAACAGCTTCTACAAAGTGATTTTACTTCTCGCTCTGACAGCGTCAGCTGTCCCTTGAAGATCTTCAGTGTAAGAGGCAGGAGAGGTTCTAGCAACCCACAAACATTGTGTGACAACTTAAGATATCCAAAAGTCCATTTTGATTCAGTCCCGCTGCAATTATTTCAGAGTTTATTTACAGTCCAGCTGAAAGAAGTGAGAATATATTTCTAGACCTTGTATCAAAATGTGAGGGTCATATTCTCATGTTTGAAGGAGTTTTCCAGATCCCACCATATTGGCTCTCTCAGATACTTTTCCCTTTGAAGCATCCACTAAATGGTACTCCTGAAATTTATTTTTTTAAATATTTAACTTAATGAATATTATATATAAAGTTATACATCACTTTGTATCCATGCAATAATGGCACATTCAGGAAGACTTGAAAAATATTTATAATTATTTTTCCTTGCTGTCCATTTTGTTTTTTATTCCTTTCCTCCACTACTCACACACCATGAACAAAGCTGAGATGACTGTGTTGAGCAAGTCATCAGAATCATATTCAGTTTTTGCCATGGTCTTATAAAAATGGCATTTTTCTCTAGTTTTGAAAGTATTCATGCCAATTTTCTATTCCTTAACTGGGCCATGAATATATTAAGTTACTTATCTCCATTCTTTGATTTTAGATCTCATTCTCTCTTTACATTTTCTCTGTCATTGCAGGAGAGTGAGAGCTGTATCATAGCTTGAATTTACTATGCTGTCTTGAGAAAAAGCATTTCCCAGTGGTTTTGCAATTAACTGGATGTTTACAATTTTGGTTTTTTTTTTTTTCAATCAAAAAGTGTTAGGAGACCCAAGGAGACAAGAACAGCCATTTATATGTGCACAATAAATTATGCACATTTCATACATGTTTTATAGTTACATAAATTTTTCAAGTATCTGAAAATACACGAATCACTTTTAATGCATTAGAATTTCTTGCTATTGTTGTTGGGTAGACATGCCCATAATAAATTATTAAATTGAATAATTCACGTAAAGTTCATATCAGTGCTTGGCACATAGTAAGTGCCTATCAATGTCAATTATTAATATTATATTAGCCTTTATTTAGGCTAACTTTAAAAAATGCTTAAAAATACAAATATCTGTACTAACAAATGACAAGATGTGATTTTTTTTCTTTTGATAATGAAAATTTTATATGGGAACTGCAATTCATTTTTCCTATAGTAATTTCATAAAGTTACCAAGAAACCATCCATTTGTAGCACTATACCAGTACAACTTATTCCATACCTAATAAAGGAGACATATGTCAAACAATTCTTCAAATTTTATAGAACTGATTATTCATTTTCAAAAGAATATCTTCTAAGCACTCTGCTTTAGTTTATTTATTAAATTGTACTTTTAGTATAGCAAAATTGTCTTTTTAATGTCAAAGATCAAATATCTACTATAATGGTTAAACAAGTTTACCCTCTCTCTGAGTGTAACAAAGTGACCACTCACATGTAAACTGTATGCATACAAATATAGTGTTATCGTGTAGTTTACTGAGTAGCAATGATGCTTGATACACATCTCTGGGCATCATCTCTGTGACCGATGTATTAGAAATATTTTTTATGATATGAAAAAATTTATTAAAATAATTTTTCATTTGAATATTACAGCATTTTGATACATAAGGGTGACAAAAATTTGTATATACAATACAATGAGATGTCACATTGATTTTGCCTCTGATTTTAAAAGTTCATTAAATTATATGTGATTAGATAGTTATTTAAATTTTGAATAAAAACAGAGGAGTGAATTCAGTGATAAAGTTAGCACTACGAACAACCTGTCATACAAGGCAATCGATACTTCCTTTACAGTAATTCAATAGTATTGAAAATATCATGACAGTAAAAACATAAGTGGGTGTTGAATATTTTCCTATCGGAAATTAAAACTATGTATGTGGCAACTAAAAGAAAAAGTACATAAAGAGTTATATCAAAAATAAAAATCATTTTATAAATTATATTCACTTACCCTGCAATTGGAATGACATTATGAGCTTCAAATATATAAGAATATTTTAAAATACCATGCCATATAAGGCTGTTTTTATACCATAATATTTTATTCTACAATAAAATAAAAAGACATTTTATAGAATAAGTAAAATTGCTTTTTCTTAATAATATTGTTCTTAGAAAATAAGAGCATCCTAATATTAATATTAATAAAATCAGGTAGTTTGCTTTTTAAACATATTATATATTTATGGATTTAAAGTACATTTGACCACATTTTCATTTGCATGAATTTCTGTTATGGCACATTGCATTTTGGTCACATTTGATTACCACATTCACAAACTACATGAGTGAGCACTTTTTCCAGTGTATTGCTTCAAATATAGATGGGATGCTTGGTCATCTATATTACCAATATGCATTAATTTTCTCTTATATCCTATGTAGCTGCTTATGTTAAGCTGTGATAGCCAATTTCTCTCTTACATCAAAATTGAACACAGCTGGAAATTATATTGGAAAAAATAACACATAAAATAAAAAATCCATTTCTATGGAATACATAATTCAATACTTGGAAGGCGTGCAAAGCACCGAGTACATATAAGCAGACGCCTTTGCTTTTTATTATTCAAAGCTATAGAGATCAATAGTGAGAATAGACCTATTCATCTAATTAATGGAATATTTCCTAACTCAAAATTATAATAAATTCTGAGGCTAAAAATATTCTTTAAGTAAGGATTTCATATATTCCCTAAAAAATAGGAAAGTTAAGATAACTGTATTTACTGTTTACATTTGAATTATTTTGTCATCAAATTTACAAAAACATTGAACAGCATTTAGTGGGAAATCTACTCATATATTTGGTTTTATCTTGGGTCTACTGTGCAGACAATAAAAATTGTGACTCTAATAACTTCAGGAACACTGACCTAACGGAAATATTTTAGAATCTAATAAAGATCCTTTTAAATCAATGATGCAAACTACAATTTTTTAAAAGGACAAACCAATATAATTCTAAAGAGAACAAATTCACTGGATATAGAAGCAATAGTGAATTGCCCAGAAGTGATAGAACTTGGAAGAAGATAATTTAAATGAACTGTAAATATTACTCAAAAATGATGTAATCTTAATCCCTTTCCATGAATCTCCAAGTAGCACAGGAAAGCAGTAGAGAATAATGTAATATGAAAAGGAATTAGAACTGGCGGTCTACATCTGTATCTATCCTATGGAGAACTGACAGCAAATACTTGATTCTTGGAAAACAGAAAGCTAAGTATAGATTATTAAGGATAAAATAAATGGGAAATAGTAATGCGAACATTTTCATGTCTACAGTTTAGTCTCAGTAAAGTTAGCATAAATGCAAATATTTCCATAAAAATGTTGTAAAGGCTAAATAGATATTATATAATGATTGTCTTTACTATTTCATGTTAAGGAAAATAAATCAAAAGGTTAAAAGACCTAGATTACATTACTCTAATTATTATTTCAATGGACAGAAACTGGTCTAAGCAAACAAATCATTTCCCATGCATGATAGCAAACATTTTACATTTATGATCAGTAAATATTTCAATTAAAATATTAGAATATGCACATAAATATATTTATTTTATACAATTTTAAAAATTGAAATTTTTCATGGAATCCTTATACATAGTTTTAAAAGTCAAATAGTTATCCTTCATGCCTCTTTTAGAGAAGCAAATATTTTTAATACATTAGCTATTTGGATATTTATATAAATATTAATTGTCATGTTATTATTGCT
>VBSM01000272.1:85599398-85635306 GCA_008086735.1 Cheirogaleus medius | reverse complement strand
AATTCACAAACATGCATACACACACAAAATTCCCTAGTCCTACATCCTGCCAAATTTATTGTGTTATTGATTTTTAAATAATAATTGGGATTTATATTATTTCTTCTTGGTAAATGTTGTTTACAGATAATCTATAACATTTAATATAATTTTTAAAATAATTTTGTTGGAGTTGATAACTGTTTTAATTCTCATTTACTTAGTCTTATTCATCCTCAAAGCTTTGTCAGAAGTTTAAACTCCTCTAATATACAATATATGCCCCCAAGAAATCTATTCATTTGTTTTCTTGGAGATATCCTTGAATGGACCATTCTTCTGCCCCAGTTTGGATTAGTTGATTTTCTGGCATGACATATGAATGTTTTGTTGGTACTTTGACTTCTTGGAAACTTCATTCATATCTATTCTGGTTGAAGAATCCATTTCTTGGGTCTCACGTCTTTCTGTTTCTTGCGAGAAAATTCAATAGGAGGATGTTGGAAAAACAAATGAAACATTAACCCAAATTCTGCAAAAAGTTTTTTCTGAAGGATAGAAAAATAGGCGCCAAAATAGAAGGGCATAGAGAGGCAGCTTAGTATATCGGCAATGTTCTATTAATCTGATTGGTAAAAAAATTAAAGATAATTTAATTATTGTTAAATTTTATACACATATGTATATATTTAATTCGCCTTTTTAAAATAAAATATATTTTACAATTTTAAAACAAAGTCAGCAAAGGGTTTGATCAAGCTTATATTAGAAAATTTAAAATATAGGGATTTGGGTAATCTGAACTTTTTTAAGAAAAAAAGAGATGCAATAGTTCCTGAAACCCCAACTCTGTATTTAGAGTCCATTTCTGTTGGAAATTTACCCAGACTACTTTGGGGAGATAGTCTTACATTTTTAAAAATGGTTGATATAAAGTAATTTACTTTAAAAATAGCACAATGAGATATCATCATACCCAGTTAAAATGGCTTTTATCAAAAAGACAAAAAACAATGGATGCTGGTGAAGATGAGGAGAAAGGGGAATACTTGTACATTGTTGGTGGCAATGTAAATCAGAACAGCCACTATAGAAAACAGCATAGAGGTTCCTCAAAAAGCTAACAGAATGACCCTATGATTCAGCAATCCCACTGCTATGTATATATTCAAAAGAAATAAAATCAGTATATCAAAAAGCTACTTCCACTCCCATGTTTATTGCAGCACTATTCAAAATAGCTAAGATATGAATCTAAATTTCCATCAATGGATGAATAGATAAAGAAATTGTGGTACATATACACAATGGAATATTATTCAGCCATAAAAAGAAATTAAATCTTGTCATTTCAACAACATAAATGAAACTGCAAGACATTTTGCTAAGTGAAATGATCAAACACAGAAAGACAAATATTGCATATTCTCACCGATATATGGAAGCTAAAAAAAAATTGACCTCATTGAGATAGAGAGTAGAATGATGGTTACTAGAGGGTGGGAAGGGTGGGAGGTGGAGAAGAGAGATTCATTATTGGGTACAAAAATATAGTCAGAAGAAATAAGATCTAGTGTTGGAAACTTACCACAATAGGGTGAATATAGTTAACAATAATTTATTGTATTTTTCAAAATAACTAGGACTGGAATTGGAATGTTCCTAACACAAAGAAATGCTAAATGTTTGAAGTGATGAATATTCCAATTACTCTGATTTTATCATTACACATTGTATACTTGTATCAAAATATCACATGTGCCCCATAAATATATACAACCATGAAATGTTTTCAAAAATAAAATGTAAAATAAAATAAATTATTTTCCAATGTAACTAATTATTCAAGGTTTTTAAAAATTAAAGAATAGAATGGTAGAAGAAAAAGAATGAAGATGAAGATTAAAAATGCCTTTCATCTTTGGGTTATGGAGATTTACATGCATAATAAGGTAATTTTCATTAGTTTGGGAATATAAATGGAATGCATAGGAAACCAAGGCAATATGATTTGGAATATGCAAACCATTTAGAACATAATTAAATTCAAAAGAGTATGAACACTATCCCATACTAATGTAATAAAATGAAAAGTAATCAAGCACAGCATGAAATTGCAGTTGGAATAAAACTGCATGATTCTAATAAAAATATAGCTTTACAAATAATAAGGGATTAAACATGAAAATGTTGTCAATTTCTTTATCCAGAAATTATCCACTATTATTATCCATAGTAGTTAATGATAATCTCTCAAAAAAAGCATTAATTTATAACATAAGTTTAATAAAAATTGCCTTTAACGTCTCATTCTTAAAGAGAAAATATAGGAAATAATTTTATTGTAAATAATTGAGATACCATTGGCTTATACAAAACATTGTACAAGAGAAATAACAAAAAGCAACTTGAAATTATAAAATGACCTGACCTCTTCTATTTATTGATATGTGCATGAATTTTTATTACACTTTTATACTTGAAAATATATCAGACTATATATCAAAACTATGAGCTACTACAATTAGCAAAATAATTTATTAATTTTTTCATGCAAACACTTAATGAGTTTATATTATAGGCAAGTAATAATCTAGTATAACATTCCGATCTCAGTGGTTTCAGGGAAGCCAAAGGAAGAATCTCACAAGCTGAAAAAATTAAACAGTGTCAAATGTAACATAGGAACGGTGAGAGAGTACTTTAAAAAGACAACTGAATCAATTTGGCAAATAAGTCATTGATGACATTTGCCTGAAAGTGTCATTGGAGGGGTGAAATGGGAAGCCTGATTTCAACCTCCTCCTGTGAGTAGGAGAGGAAATAAAGGCATCACATGATAACAAATACAATTTTAAGGAGCTTAGCGTAAAGGGACATAGACATTAAGAGCTGGGAAGGAAGTTTAGGTGTTTTGCATGTGTGTATACATATATGTGTTTTTCAAGTTAGAAAAGATTTAAGTTTTTTCCCCCACTCTGGATCTAACTCATAATAGAACTACTAAAACACATTTAAAAACATTTTTATTATTGTTAATAATATTTGATACAGAGTATCTTTTCATTTGTGAAAGTGTTATTTGATACATATTTCTAGCCATTACAGCCGTATAATTCAATCTGTTTTATCATTGAATGGAAACAATTTGATATTAAGTACTGGATCTCCCCAATCTGTACCTCAAACCCTTTGGCTACTTACACACACATATGCATGATGCCATGTGTTTAATTATGGGTTGTTGAAGTAAGTTTAATGATACAGCTAAAGATGTATGGCCACACTCCAGATTCTCCCAGTAAACCTACTACATGTATTTTAACCTAATAGAAATAATCAAGTAAAACGGTATGGATTGTAGACGAACATGCATGTCAAGTTACTGAGAACAAGAGTCTCTGCCACCATTTTTATTTTTCCTCAGTATGGTGTTGTATTTTTTCCTAGCATTTTTTTCTCTAGTTCTTGATCAAATTCTACCTGTAATATTAAGAAAAAAGGATACACCATGCCAAAATATTTTTCCATCATTATAAAACAATGTGGCAACCCAAGCTTTTCCAAATATATTTAGTATTAATATAATTAATTTTTAGTTATCTAGGGGTGAACTCAAAAATTAGAGAATGGACATGAAAAGGCATGCCTCTTCTCCCAAACAAGCCTGTCCTCCACAGCATCCCCAATTTCAAATCAAAAGCCAGCAAAATAGGAAAGACCAGGAAGGGATGTTTAATTTCCTGAGGATGCTATAAAAAATTGCCACAAACTCAGTATCTTAAAACAACAGAAATTTATGCTTTCCCAGTTTGAGAAAACTAGAAATCTTAAATCAACTGGGGCTACACTCCTTCCAGGGGCCCTATGGGAGAATCCAGCTGCTCCTAGTTCCAGGCATTTCTTGCCTGCAGCTGTATCCCTGTAATCTCGGCCTCTACGAACACATTGCCTCCTTCTCTTCTCTGTGTGTCCCAAAACTGGAACAAAACTGTGTCTTTCTCTTATAAAGTATAAGTGATTGTATTTAAAGGAATTTCCTCATTTTAAAATCCTAATCCAAATAAAGGCACATTTACAAATTCCAGGGATTAGGATTGGATACCTTTGTGTGGCCATTATTTAACCTACTGCAAAGGGTATTTTTTTAATCTTAAAAGATGAGGGTGCTCAAAGAAGATATATTCATGAATGTTCATATTTGTAACAGTTACAACAAACTGGAAACAAGCCCAATGTCCATTAGAAGGGAGTGGGTAAACTAATTTGTTGTAGTAGTACAACAGAATACTACTGAGCAGTAAAAAGAAATAAGCCACTGATATAGAGGAATGAATCTCATAACATCATATCGAGCAAAGGAAACAAGACACAGCAAGTACCTGCATATAATTCCACTAATATGCAGTTAAGAAAAAAGAAAAAAATACATCAATAGATATAAAAATCAGAAAAGGAAATTTGAGCAGGGGAAGTAGAGAAGGGGATTTACAGGATATAAATTTAAGAGAACATCTGGAATGATAGAAATGTTTTGTTTTTGATGGCAGTGTTGATTAAATGGGCATATTTAAGATGCTCATTTAATATACAGATGTCATATATTTGACATTTGTCAAAACTCATAAAACTGTACATTTAAAATCAGTGCATTTATTGTATATAAATATACATCAATAAAGTGTGGCCAGGGATGAACTGAGAAGTGGATATAAAGAGAGAAACAGAACCTGCCACCCTAATTCCACTACAAAATGAATCTCAGTTTTCTGCCTCTGTGGAAATTCCCCACACTCCAGACCCTGGAGTATGATCTCTGGCATATGATCAAAAGCAAGATCACTCCAACAGTCACAAATACATCTGAATTTCTGTCTTACTCAACATTTCACTGTCTTGCTTTCTTTTAAAATAACTATATCTCTCAAATATTTCAAGAAGGCATGTACTATTGCTTTTATTGTTGGCAGTTTATAACACCACTAGCCAGTATATACCTATAGCTTATATGATCTGTTTACAATCAATTTGAGGAAAACTATGACCTCGCTCCCTGATAATATCCTAGTAAATTATGGTTGTCTTATTTCATCCCTCTCCTCATCTTTCCTAAAGAATTTACATAAAAAACATATAGATTTCCAGTTCATAAAATTATGCTTTCAATTCTCTGCACACACGGATACCTCCCAACACTTTCCAGGTCACCTTAGTCCAATGATCCAGAATATGTCTTTTATTTTCTTTCATTTATTTTCATCATATGATTTTCAATTTGTATTTAGTATGTTGTCAAGTGACCTTAATTTTTTTTCTCTGGAACTATTAAAGCAGATGCCTTTGTGTGTACAATCACCATTCTTCTTGGTCTCACTGAAAATTACGATTTTGTTTATTTTGGACAAATCAAGCCCTAGATTATTTCTCTTTTTAAGAATATAATGATAAAAAGACTAGAGCTATACTGTCCTGTAAGAGGAAACCTCATAAATAACAAAAATAAATTAAGAAATATAAAGTACACTGAATTTTAAGGAAACCATATATTGTGAATAAGATTCAAATAAATGTTAGGAAACATAATTCTACAAACAATAAGAGAATGAAAATTATTCCCTAAAATGTAGGAGGAATTGCATATGGAGAGTTAATAGGTGATAAAAATTTGCTTTCAGTTGCTTCCAATAAATGCTTTAGGGAGGATTTGGAGGCCCACCTCTCCATTAATTGTAGCAACATAAAATCTGTGTGAGCTCTGAATTATACACTGAGGAGAATCTACAGGGATTTAGGTTAGGTTAGTAAGTGTCAACTTCCTGGGACTCTGAAATAAGCTGGAAATAATTTGCTAAGAAATTTCCTGCATATGAAGTGGCTTTAATAAGATAGTTTGAAGAGTAAATGAATCAGAAAATTGAGGACTAAATTTTCCTTACATTTCATACATTTTTGCAGTGATAACAAGGTCAAAACATTTGGATTACAATTTGAGAACCATCAGCTCTTTAGGTAAAAACTATTTAAACTAAGTCATTGTCAGGCACTAAAACAAAATCATGAATCCCACTAATTCAAATGCAATTTATGGGTGTAAAACTCACATGTGAGAAGGCAAAACTAGGCTGCATTGTTGTACATATTATGCAAATGCACAGATCAGCAGTAACATTCTGAGATTAATCATGAGGTGTGCAGAAAATCACATCTACTAATAATCAAGCATGCAAATTATTTTAAAATAAAATCAGGTGAATTCAAAATTCTTTTTATAAAACATTATATATTTTTCTTTGATTGAATAAAAATAGGGTTACAGGGACCACTAGATGTTAAAGATATCAGAAGCTTCCCTTATCTGTACCAAACTCTGTGCTGTTAATGATTGCTATGTTCACAAGTTATTGTAGAGCAAGGTGTTGCCCTTGTGAATGTCATCAATAATAGGTATTATAGCAGAAAAAGACCTGAGATCATCATATATAACACTTTTTGTGTATTTGTTCACATATCCAAGTGTATGGAGTACTTACTATGTTCCATACACTGTTCTAGGTACTGGGCATGCAATAATGAACATGAGATACAAGACATGACTTTTCTACCTGAAACATCCCCCTCCCTTCCCAAGATACAGATTACATGAGGTAATGTTTCTCATGAGGATGTTGAAGAAATCCACAAACAATATCATCCTTCCTATATCTATTCATTTATTTCTATCTGATAATGCTATGATGACTTAGCCCATCTCTCAGACTAGATACTTCAGAATCATCTTTACCTGTTCATTCTACCGTAATATAGAAATATGACGTTTTTGTTTGCCAAATGAAATCATTTGTTATTATATTCCATTTTCCTTTCAGATGGCTCTTTGTGCAAAACTAATCTCTTCACCATTTGTGTGTCCTTCACATTCTAGCACAGCAACGAATAAGACTTAGAGGTTGCTCAAATAAAATCCAAATTTATTATCATGTAATCTTAACAAGTACCTGCTCTCTAAATATAATCCTTGTTCTAGTACATGGTTCTGCTTTTCCTCTGGCCCACTTGTCTTCATTCCTGAATGCAAATTCCTACTGGAGGAGCATCAAGGGGAATACCTGGTGGGTGGAACCAATATGAAAAGCAAAGTGCATGCCTTAACATTTGATTTTATATATTTGAAAGTTTTATTTGGCTCTCTGCCCATTTTGTCTTCTGAATAAAAGTAATTACTCTTTTTCAGACCAAAGCATTTTGCAATTTCGTATTTTATTTTGCAAAACGGAAAACAGTCTTTACTCTGTAGTTCCTTATTGGTGATTTATCAAGTTGCCCTCCTCACCAGAGTTCCCTATTTTAATATTTTTAGAGTAAAAATTAACAATAAGGGATATTGAGAGGCCTGAGAAAATTTTCATCAATGATTATCATGTTACTAACAGTAATTAAAAATACAACATGGCCTCTTAAACCTTTAGATCATGTAAATCTAAACACAGTAAACAGTTACACATACATTAAAATAAAATTTTCCACCAATTAATTGACAAGTAAAAATGTATTAATACATTGAATATTAGAGAATTTCAATTAACCAAGTCAATATTGTATTAAAGGTGCACTAAAGATGAAAAAGAGTAGTCTTTAAAGTCTGCTCACATAAACATTTAGGCTATATGTTATTTTCAAACCATAACATTTAAGCAGAGGAATAGGAGAGGGGATGGAGATGTCAACAGATTTGCAAAAACAAGGTCTGTTAACTAAAGTAAAAGCAGGTATGTTTGGAAAGAAAACTAATAGTTTCCTTTGCACTAAAAATAACAATGTACCCCAGAAAGTATATATATCTACATAGCAGTAAATAAAGGTCCTGATAATTACTGTAATAATCATCAGAACTTTTTTGTTTAATTATTAATGGATATATTGGTTGGGAGGCTTTCAGCTGTAACTAAGAAAAACTCCATCTCAAAATGTTTTTAAAATCACTAGCTCCCATAATAGGAAGTCAAGAGGAAGACAGATGTCATGGATTGTTAATTCACTAGTTGAATAATGTCATCAGGGACTTAAGTTCTCTCCATCCCTTTGCTCTGCTGTTCACATTGTTGACTTTGTCCTGAGGCTGGTTACCCTTGGGATCATGTAAAGCATCAGTCCCCAACCTTTCTGGCACCAGGCACCGGTTTCATGGAAGACAATTTTTCCATGGAAGACGGGGTAGGGGTGGAGCTCAGATGAAGCTTAGCTTGCTCATCTGCCAGTCACTTCCTGGTGTGGCCCCAGTTCTTAAGTTTCACAGAAGACAATTTTTCATGGGACAGGGTTGCAGGGAGGTAGAGGGGAAGCAGAGCTCAGGCGGTCATATGAGGTGGGTTGCTGATAGACCACAAACAGATAGCTGGCCTCAGCCGCAGGGTTGGAGACTGCAGATGTAAAGATTATCAGCAGCAACAGGGAATATGCTTCCTTATTAGCATCCAGTGGAAGGAGCCTCTCCCTTACCAGGGGAATATGGCCCTTTCTTAAGGCTGAACATCCAGGATTTCAGTAATCAGAGAATGACATGTGCTTGTTGATTAAAGCAACTCATAAACCAGCCAGCTTCTCTGGAATAAAATGGGCTGATTAGTTTGTCATCAGCATCTTAACAAATTGAGGTTCCATTAAGAAGGAGAAAGTGGGGAATAGATTCAGGGTAGGCAAATAACTATGTTTTCTACAACTGTGGGTCTGTCTTCTCCACGTGACCTTAAACACATTCTTCATATTCCCTCATCATAGCACTAGCACCATAATTCACACATGGTTGGTGCTCAACAGATGCTTCATTGTCCCACCTGACAGGGAATTTGAAGAAGCATTTTCATTATAGATAAGAAATGAGAAAGAACTGAGTAGTGAAGAGTAAATATTAAAATGCTAAAAAAGACTGACTTGCTATCTTGGATTTAGTAATGGCCGTGCCGGGCATAATCAAAATATGTATGAAAAGGTTTTTTAAAAAAATGATGTGGTTCAGTCTTATAGAGGTGCTGTGGACCATAAAACATAATCCATGCAATCAAAAATAATTTCAACATACATCAAATCCCTTACTTACATTTATCAAATACCATGAAGGAATCATAATCCCTAGAAATGCCTCTTATGTTCTGCTTGTTTCCTCCCCTCCCCCATCCTCAGCCTTTATGTAGTTTTCCATTTCTTTGTCTCTCCCAGCAGGTGAACAGAGCACTCTTCTCCTTCCACCAGTTTGTGGCACTTTTGCTCCTCCTCTTCCTATTCGGGGTTCACAGGTGAAATTTCAAGGTCACTGTTTAGAAGGTGGGAAGGGCTGCTCCTACTTTTATTTTAATATTTTTGTCCTTATAGCAAAAGGAAAATCAGAGGAGAATTGAATTGTGAAAATGTGAGTCACCAAAAAATTAGCTCAACGCTCCCCGTTCAACAAAAAGATTTATCCCAAAATAATAAAAAGCAAATGAAATTTTTGAGTGACTGCAAGTACTACAGGATAAATTAGGCAGAAATGGGTATAATATCATACTGATGGAAATTATATAATTAGCATACACATACACATATTCTTATAACCATTTTTTTTTCTTTTTTAATGACAATACTCAATGCTGGTGATGGTACAGAAAGAGAAAACAGTGGGACAGGAATTCTCATACCTAGGTGCTGAGAACTTATGACATTGTTTCTAGATTAGAACCTTAAACTGCTGATATCTTTTGATACTGTAGTTCCACTTCTCTGACTCTATCTTAAAGAAAAAAATACAATGTAAAGAAGACCAGTTAAAATTTATTTTTCTCAATGTCATTCATAAATCTAAATTATTTGAAATAATTTAAATACAGAATACAAATGTAAGGGTTAAATAATTCTAGATCATTCATGGAATAGAACAGAATTTAGGTATTAAAAATGGCTTTTGCAATAACATTGAGCATTACACTCCAAGGAGATGAAAATAAACTGAGTTCTTGAGAATATTTTTGAGCTCTTAACTCACCCAAATCTTACCATGTTCTACCTGAACTTTTTTGTTTTGTGAGCAGATATATTTCTCTTTTCGTCTAAATCAATTTGAATTTGGATTCATAGATACTGTCAGCCTAAAGTATTTTAACTAATTCACAAACTTAATCCAATGTATATTAGAAAAATTGCACATTATAGCCAATGGATTTAACTAGAAATTTAAGAAAAGTTCAGCATTTAAAAATTATATATTTATGAATTCTCTACACTTGAATACATATTTATGAGTATAAATATAAAGGACAAACAAACATATAATATTTTCAGCATGATAAATTTTTAAGTAATTATTCAAGGCCCATCCCTGAATAAAAGGTTATCTTAGTAAGCTACAAACAACAACAAAATTTCCTTAACATGATAAATATACCTATCTAAAATACTAGAAATATTTTAAAATTTTAATATTTTCTAATTTTCTAATAGTTTCTAATATCTAATATTTCAAAGTTTAGAATAAAGCAAGGAAGTCTGTTATCACTTCTACTTTTCAAATTATATCAACAATTTAAGAAAAATAAATTAATTCTAATATTTGTAAAGATTGAGATAAAACTATTGTATTCATGTGATGTGATTTCCTACTCTATCAACTGAAAAAAAATCAAGACAAATTAGGAAGTAAGGCTATGTGTGTAAATAAAAATACTAACAACACATACAACAGCAACAACAATAAAAATCAATGAATCAACCTAGAATGTATATGTGGTAGTGGGATGGGAGGAGTAACCTCCCAATAGCAATAAACTAGAATATGTTGTTAATCTACAAGAAGACATATTTAAGGTCTATATAAAAAAAGTAATTGTTACTCTTTACATATATCCTAAAAAAAAGATGAAAAAAATGGAAAGATATATCATGTCCTGGAAAGGGAATAATCAACAGTGTAAGGATATAATTTCTCTCCAAATTAACTTTTAAATCAAATGCTTTCCCAATCAAAATCTCAGTGGGAAATTAAAACACTGGTTCAAAAGTTCATCTACCAAAAAGGTATAAAAATGGAATTTTCAAAAAAGTAAATATTAATTATGTTAAAAAGAAAACATAATAAAAGAGAAATATACTTCAGGTTAAAAGTTATAATCAATGAGTAGCAGGAGAATGAGTGAGTCTCATTTTCTTTTTTAAATGGACTTAGATTTTCTAAAGTAGTCACGTTTTTTATTTTTAATTGAAATATTATTAATAGAAATTTAAAGCAATAAAATATCTTTATTTTCTAAAATAAAAAATAGGATACAGATTAAAGAAATTAACAAAAATGGTTTAATTTAATCATAAAACATAATTCATAATGAATTGTAAATGTAAAAGGTTGTGAAGCATTCAAATTAGCTAAAATACTTTGACCATGTTTTGTGTCAGATGTCTTTATATTGATATAATACTTCCAATAGCATTGCAATGTTGATAGTAATTTTTTATATAGAAGAAAAGTATAGATTTTCTTATTAAGAATGATTTCAAGTTTATAAGAAGTTATAACAAATCACATCTCTATTAATGAATAATTGATACTCTCTTTGAAGATGCAGCTTTATATACAAAACTATTCACATCTTTTTGAACTCTACAAACATTTCACATTTGTACAATTTCTATAAATGAAAATAATCAATAAATTAATTCAGAATGATTTAATATATTATATATAATCTTATTATTTATATATTTAATATAATATAATGAGAATGTTTACTCATATCATTTAAGTCCTCCCTCTGCTTTCTACTGCAATTAAATCTTCAAATATTTTTGTTCACTATACATTTTGGTACTATAGTTTATGACCAAGAATTTAAAATAAATTGTTGTCTTTTGTAAATATAAATAAAAATGAGATATCCTTCTCAGTTTTCTTAATCAGAAAATTAGTAGTCTTATAGAAACAAATAAGCAACAAAAGAAAAATTTCTTTTGTTATGCTTGTATATGTTTTAAAGAAACAAAGCTAGAAAGCACAGTTATAAATCTGCAGTTTTTAAAGATGTAATATGTTAATAGAATAAACATAAGACTCTAAAGCTGAAATAAGCAGAGACAATGGAATATGAATAGTGGGCAAGGAACATTGAACTATTCATATAATTAAGGCTAATCTATTTTGCCCTAATTATATCTCAGTTTGACCTCAGGGTCTGGTCAGGTTCCCTTGACAAGCTATTAGATTCCTTTTTAGATATTCCTAAGGGCATTATGGGTTTCTGAAACCAACAGAGAACAATGTCAATATCAAGAACAAATAGAATATATCATAGCTGAATCATGTCACAAGATTTAGGAAACAAGATGCTGACAAGGATACTGAATTAGGCAGCAAGCAGGATCAGATGCTTAAACTCAATAATCCTTAGGTTTTATCCAAATGTCTCAGGAGAAGATGAGCGTATCCTGGACAGAACGAGAAGTCTTCTGAAAACTGACCCAGAGCCAAAGTTGTACAAGGAAGAAACTCAAATGTATTTATCCCAAGACATGAAACTAAAAAACAGGGATAGCATCTAGGGGATAGGGGATTCCTCCATTTACTATTTTTTCATACTTTTTGAAATTATATATTGACCTATGATTTAAATTATCTTTTTTCCCTTCATGTTTTCATTAGGAAACAAATTAAAGCAGGTAAGAGCTCACACCTGCGTCAGCAGGTACCTGTCTGAGAAACTAAGTCACTTGTGTATAGTCCCTAATTGACATAAATTGATTGAATATTGTTGAAGGTGGATAAAATACCTAAATTTGTGCATTTACTCAAACATTCAGTCATTCATTTTCTCATTAATTCAAATAGTATTTATCAAGCACCAACCATGCATGGTTCTGGGAATACAACTGAGAAAAAGAAAGTGATATTTCTACTCACAGAGAATCCAGAGGCAGTTTCCAAGAGTAGGCAAGCAATTAAAATTAAATAATGATAATTGTGATGACAAGAGATAACTGATGCCAGGCCTGATAAATCTACAAGAGGAGTAGATGAGTGATGTAAAACCTATGATCTGAAAATGAGCAACCATCAATCTGGTAAGTGCTGTTTTCATGTGTGGTGGGGAACGGAGTGGGAAGAGGGGCATGCCACCAGTGGTGCTGCAAGCATAGCCACAGGCAGTAACCAGAGATAAGAGGGTGTGGCTTGTTTGTGGGACTGAAATTCTTCACTCTGGCTGAATCTCAGAGTTTGATATTACTGGAGAGAGTTTAATCTAAAGAGAAGAATAAAGACAGATGCCAAGGGGCTCTTTTGTACACCTTGAACAGTTTAAGATTAGGGATTTTCTCTTGAGATTGGTGGAAAGCAAGCCATGGAAAGGTTTCAAATCAAGGATTGCCATGATCCAGTTCATGCTTTAGAGCAATCCCTTTGGCTTCAGCAGCACAAATTGCCTTCAAGAACACAAGGTACTGTGTTTCCCTGAAAATAAGACAGGGTCTTATATTTATTTTTCCTCAAGAAGACACCCTAGGGCTTATTTTCAGGGGATGTGTTATTTTTTTTAAGTACAGTACAACAATCTACATTTATTCAAATATAGTTAAGCCGTCTTCTTCTAGAACATCATCATAACTCTCCAAACCCCGAATTCCATCCTGAATTCCTTGCGACTCTATTTCCTTTAGAACCACTGGCCCCAATCTCTCATGTTGAGCAATAGAGCTCTCATGAGGCAGATGAGAAGGGCTGGTTGTCTTCTTTACCGCTCCCCTACGAAATGCATGGGTTGTGTAGATACAATGCGTAGCCACGCCCATCACTAGGTCTTATTTTCAGGGTAGGGCTGATATTGTGCAAATGCTTAGAAATCCTGCTAAGGCTTATTTTATGGGTAGGTCTTATTTTCGGGAAAACACGGTAGGAGTCAGGAAGATCAGAGTGTGGGCAGTAGTAACATAATAATTATAGTAATGTAGTAAATGTAGTAATTGTAGTAAGGTAGTTGACAGTTGCTCCTCAGTCACTATTACAGTGGCTAAAATTGAATTTGGCCAAAAATATGAAATAATTATTGTCCTTTCCTTTTTCAGTATTTAAAAGCTGAATTACTTCCCTTGATCAATTGTCAGCTATTTAATGGTCTTCTAACCAGTTTCACACATTCATCAAATCTGGCCACTTTAAAATCAACACTCAAGGCAGTTACACTTAAAAAATAAAAATCAGGCCAGGCATGGTGGTTCATGCCTATAATTCCAGCACTCTGGGAGGCCAAGGAGGGAGGATTGCTTGAGCTCAGGAATTCCAGACTGGCCAGGTGTCATGGCACTCGCCTGTAGTCGCAACTTGTTAGGTCTGAAGCTGAGAGAGAGACACACAAAGGCTCATGTGTAGCAAAATGCTCTTTATTTTGAGCATCTGGGTGCAGATTGGTGGAGGCCAAGAAAGGAGTCCACGAGAGAAAAGGAAAGAGCCTTGGGTTTTATAGAGTTTTCTTTCCAAACAACCATGAGAGATAAGGAAAGTAAGTTCCCCTTTTGCATTTCATCCCTTTATCTCCCTAGGTACTGACAAAGGCTAAGTGCCTAACACACCCCTAGAGGAGAGCAGTGGGTTTTGTAGGAGGTTTGGATGGAAGTTTGGGGAGGGTGAATTCTTTAAGCCTAACAGAAATGTCATCTGTTAAAAATAAAAACCCAAGCCTCTTCCATGCATAATTATTGAAACTAAGTTTTTAGTTTTATCACAGTTATATAATCCTAAATCAATAAATTAAAGTGGAAACTGGTTTAGGATTGCTTGAGTGGCAACAGAATTTCATGCAAAAATCTCCTTTTGAGACACTTGCAGGATCTCTGGCTTCCCGCCCATCTCAGTGGAAAGTCCAAAGCCTGGAAGATATATATGGCATACAAGATGTACAAAATGGGTATACAAACCTTTTTGCACCTGGCTTTATTTTCCTCTTTAGAGTAAACTTTCTCTGTTCATATCAAAATCTGAGATCCAGCCAGAATGAAGAATTTCAGTCCCACAAACAAGCTATATCCTCTTTTATTACTGATGCTTTAGGTGTCCCTGTGGCTATGAACATCTGTGATGACTTGCCCCATTTTTCAAGGTGTTTACTTCGTGGGACTCCTATGACATAAACATGTCCCATGTACAGATTTAGTTTATGTATGCATATATCCTAGATTCAGTCTGGCCTTTCTGCTACCTGGGCCTCAGTTGCTTGTCTCAATTCCTAGGTAAACAACCCTACTGATGACTCATCTGTTCTCCCAGTCAAAAATCCCTGCCCCTTGCTACAGATGCTAAGCACATTTAAATAAACCAAAAATGACATCCATACAGCATAAATTAGCAAAGAATGATGCCTACACCATTGGCCAAAATGGACCTGTGGACATACTGCCTTTCCCAGGAGCTGCCTGAAGTACAAGGGGACACATTCCCCTGGGAGTAGATTCTGATCAGTTAGAGAAGGATATAGCAAGAAGACAGAAGATAAATTTCTCTCCCTTTATCTCTTTACCAATGGACTCTTCCAAAATACACTATTTAATGGAGGCTGTCTGGAGATAGCATGCATAACTGAGAACCAGCTGTGCTTTGCTTCAAAGCTGTGGACAGCTCAGTAGTTCATTATCTTCTATTTGCTTCGATTCCTTCCCTGCTCACTTTTCTTTTATCTTCACCCCTCCTTCCCCAGATGTTTGCCCTCTAATGTAATACCGTCATGTACCACATGATGACATTTTGTTCAAAGATGGACTGCATATACAATGGTGGTCCCATAAGATTATAATGGAGCTGAAAAATTCCTATTGCCTAGTGACACCATAGCCATTATAACTTTGTAGTGCAACACGTTACTCGCTTGTTTGTGGTGATGCTGGTGTAAACAAACCTACTGTGCTTCCAGTAGTTGAAAAGTATAATGCATACAATTATATACAGTACATAATAATTGATAATGATAATAGAAAATTATGTTACTGTTTTATGCATTTTCTATACTATACATTTTATCATTATTTTAGAAGTTACTCCTTATTTAAAAAAATGTTACCTGTAAAATAGCCTCAGGCAGATCCCTAAGGAGATATTCCAGAATAAGGCATTGTTATCTTAGGAGATGACAGTTCCATGCATGTTATTGCCTCTGAAGATTCTCCAGGGACATGAAAAGATGTGGAGGTAGAAGACAGTAATATTGATGATAGTGACCCTGTGTAAGCTGAGGCTTATGTGTGTGTTTTTGTCCTGGTTTTTAACAAAAAAACTTAAAATAAAAATAAAAATAAAAATTTTTAAACAAATAAAGCTTACAGAATAAGAAAATAAAGAAAAATATTTTTGTACAACTGTTTCGATGCATGCATGAAGCTAGGTAGCATTACAAAAGAATCAAAGAGTTAAAAAAAATTAAAGTTTATACAGTAAAAAAGTTACAGTAAGCTAAGGTTAATTTATTATTGAATTTAAAAAAAGATTTTTTTAATAAATGTACTGTAGCCTAAGTGTGTAGTGCTTATAAAGTCTACAGCAGTGTACAGTAATGTCCTAGGCCTTCACAATCACTCACCACTCACTCACTGACTCACCCAGAGCAACTTTCAGTTCTGCAAGCTCCATTTATGGTAAGTGCCTTATACGGGTGTACCATTTTAAAATTTTTTATGCCATAATTCTACCATACATTTTTATGTTTAGATATACAAATACTTACCATCGTATTAAAATTCCCTACAGTATTCAGTATTGTAACATGCTGTACAGGTTTGTAGCCCAGGAATAATAGGGTATACCATGTAGCCTAGGTATGTAGTAGGCTGTACCATCTACATTTGTGTAAATACACTCTATGATGCTTGCACAATGACAAATTCACCTAATGAGACATTTCTCAGAACATATCTCCATTGTTAAGTATCACATGACTGTATTCTGTATTAGCATTTCATCTTTTGCCACAGAGATTTTTTTCCTAAGTGAGAGGCAAGTTGAATATAAAAATTTAAAACAAATACAATAGGTAATCATCATGTAAAGATGGCACAAAAATATCAATATCAGACAAAATACTTTAGAGAAAGTACATCATTAATAATAAAGCATAATTCCTAATTAATTAAAGAATCATTTGAATAAAATAATATTATACTTCTGAACACATATGTATCTAACATTATTGCTTCAACATATATATAAGTGCATATATAAAACATACATATTTTATAATATAAATTTGAGTAGATAAAAATTATAAATAACAAGTAACTATAAATAATAAAGATAATAGTAACACATAAGCATATATATGTTATATGAATATAAATATAAAATATAAAGATATATACATACGGTTTTATGAACTTATATACAAAGCTTGAGTTAAGAAATTGTGAAAAAGCATGCTTTACAATGATGCCTAAAATATTTATAAATTATAACAATATAATTACTCAAAAGAGAGTAGTCGTTACCATGGGTATAGCAGAAATCAGCTGAAAGGCAAAGAAAAGATGAGATCAATGAACCAAAGGAGTCAAAGTGTTATGGGGGGAAAATACACATTAGAGAGCTGGAATACAAGAGGTTGAGCCATATGTATTTTATGTGTTAGAATTCCCATTAATTATAAAAATAAGAAAGTTAGTTGCATAAATTGTCAGGGAACTATACTATTATTATAAAAGTTAGTTTACTTTGAAATGTGTAACAGAAATAAAAAGGTGAAATTTGTATTAAATATTTCTGATTATTCTTTGTTCTGAATATTTACCAAGATAAAACTTAGAGAAGGAACAAGGCATCTCTGTATCTTTAAAGCTTAGCATCATTACTGAGAGAGAGAAAAAAAAAACAACACATACACAGAAAAAGTTATTTTTCTAAAAAAATCTGTTTCTAACAAATCTATGAATTGATGTTCAATTGAATAATATTTTTATTGGTAAAGTACCTTCAAAAATGCAATCATGTGCACACATTTTATTGAGCAGACATTTAACACAGGTTAAATCACCTAGATGTATTCAACTGATTACCTGCCCCTATTAGAATACACACATGGTTTCATATACCCCTCCTAAACCCTAATGATAAATCAATAGGTAGAAAGTTATGAAGCAAATTAAGACAATTATCTGTATCATCTTAGCAAAAAAGTCACTTTTTACATGAAATACTGGTTCAATATAATATTAATTTCTAAGAGTTGTGATCATTTGAGAAAGCTTTGCTGAAGTTTACTTCTGCACAATTAAAAATAGAAGCTTTTGCACAAATTAATAACATAAATGAGCAGATTGTGTGGCCTGCATGATTCAAGGGCAAATAACTGCTCTCATCTATCTGTAAACTCAATTGAGAAAGAATATTTTTATAGACTTAAGGAATATATTAACATAAAATTTATTATTACATTAATTATTTAAAATATTACATTAATATTGCACTCCATATATTATTAAAGAGCAATTAGATTATCTAGAAAACATTTCATTCTATTGCTCTATCTTTAGTGCTATATTTTATTTGAATGCTCTAGTAGTATACAGAATCTAATAAAATGTCAGGTGTATAGTGACCTGAAAATAAATTGTAGCTGTTATTACTCATCTGTGAATTTTCAATGTCAGAAGGTTCATTGTCAAATTGACTGGTAACCTAATAAGCATAAATTAATAATTCTTATGAATTTAATTAATTTAAATAATTGGCTCATGTGTACAATTAACCAGTTCATATAATCCAAGTAAAATTTTACATGCCTATTACAAGAAGTTTCAAATCCCTAATGTAACTATCTAAAAATCCTGTTTTCTCTCCCCAAACCTCTTACTACATATTTTTATCTATGTATCTCTCTCTCTCCCACTAACTAGATATTCTCTCTATCCCACTAACTATAATCAATTCTATTACTGGTCCCATTCCATCTGTGAGAAAACTCCACTTCAGAGATGTTAAGTAACTTCATCTGTACCACACAGCTAATCAGCAAGAAAGCCAGGAGTGGAGTCCGGAAATAGCCAACTCCAAATCCATAATGTCAACCCTACACTATATTGCTGCCCCATGTTCTCTGACATACAAGTCATAAAACTATTTCCCAATTCTCTGGTAAATTTCTACACTCCACTCTTCCTCAATGTGTTCCATATACCCAGAGCCCATCACTTATGTCAGCCTTTTGAATTTTATAAAGTCTTTATATGTTGCTAAAATGAGATACTTACTATTCACTATGCCTTTTCCAATTCTTCTCAATATAAAGTGGTTTTTCCTTTTGTTTCTCAACCATTATGACATTTATCATTATTTACTAGCACACTTTTGTTGTTTCATAAATATTCTCTCCTCCATTAATTTAGGAATTCTTTTATGATAAGAAGAATCATCTTGCTATATTTTTCAATCCACCAAAATTTGTTATAATTGCTGAAGAATTAAAAACTTAAAGTATAAGCTACCAATTTTGTTCAGTTCAAATGTAAGCATATCTCAGAGATACTGCAGATTCAGTTGCAGACCACTTCAAAAAAGCAAATATTGCAATAAAGTGAATATGACAACAAAGCAAGTCACATGAATTTTGGGGGTTCCCAGTGCATATAAAAGTTATATTTACACTATACTGTAGCCTATTAAGTGTGAGTAGTGTCTAAAAAACAATATACATGCCTTAATTAAAAATACTTTGTTGCTAAAAATGCTAATGGTCACTTGAGCGTTTAGTGAATCAACGTTTTTGCTGGTGAAGGGTCTTGCCTCAATGTCGATAGCTGCTGACTGATCAGGGTAGTGGTTGCTGAAGTTTGGTGTGGCTGTGACAATTTATTAGAATAAGATGAAAATGAAGTTTGCCACTTCAATTGACTCTTGCTTTTGCAAAAGATTTCTCTGTAGCATGCAATGTTGTTTAATAGTATTTTACCTACAGTAGAACATCTCTGAAATTGGAGTTAATCCTCCCAAACCCTGCCCCTGCCTTATCAAATAAGTCTATGTAATATTCTAAATATTTTTATTGTCATTTCAACAATGTTCACAGAATTTTCACCAGGAATAGTTTTCATTTCAAGAAACCTCTTTCTTTGCTCATCCATAAGAAGCAACCCCTCATCCATTAAAGTTTTATCATGAGATTGCAGCAATTCAGTCAAATTTTCAGGCTCCAAATCTAAATCTTTTTCTCTTGCTGTGTGTGAAATTCTAATACACTTGTAGTTACTTTCTCCACTAAGTCTTGAATTTCTCAAAAGTCATCCATGAGGGTTGAAATCATCTTCTTCCATGCCCCTATTTTTGTTGACATTGACCTCCACCCATGAATCACAGATGTTCTTAATTATATCTAAAATGGTAATGCCTCTCCAGAAAGTTTTCAATTTACTTTCTCTAGATCCATTAGAGGAATCACTATCTATACAGCTATAGCCTCATGAAATGTATTTCTTAAATAGTAAGACTTAAAAGTCAAAATTGCTCCTTGACCCAGTGGCTACAAAATGGATGTTGTGTTAACAGGCATTAAAACAACATGAATCTCCTTGCATATTTCCATCAGAGTTCTTGTGTGACTAGGTATGTTGTCAATGAGCAGTAATATTTTGAAAGGAATTTTTTTTTCAGCAGTAGTTCACAATAGTGGGCTTAAAATATTCAGGAAACCATTCTCTAAACAGTTGTGTTGTCATCCAGGCTTTGTTGTTTCATTTATAGAGCATGGACAAAATAGATTTAGCATAATTGTTAAGGGTCTTAGAATTTTTGTAGTAGTAAGTGAGCATTGGCTTCAATTTAAGGTTACCAGCTATATTACCCCCTAATGAGAGACTCAGCCTGTCCTTTGAAGCTCTGAATCCAGGTATTGACTTCTCCTCTCTAGCTATGAAAGTCCTAGATGGCATCTTCTTCTAATAGAAGGCTGTTTCATCTATATTGAAAGTCTGTTGTTCAGTGCAGGCACCTTTATCAATTATCTCAGCTAGATCTTCTGGATAACTTACTGAATCTTCTCCATCAGCACTTGCTGCTTCACTTTGCATTTTTATTTATGATGATGGCTTCTTTCCTTAAACTTCATGAACCAACCTTTATTAGCTTCCAACTTTTTTTCTGCAGCTTCCTCACCTCTCTCAGCTAACATAGAATCAAAGAAAGTTAGGGCCTTGATATGCATTAGGCTTTGGCTTAAGGGAATGTTGTGGCTGGTTTGCTCTTCTATCCAGACCGCTAAACCTTTCTCCATGTCAGCAATAAGGTTGGTTCAGTTTTTTAGCATGTGTGTGTTCACTGGAGTAGCACTTTTAATTACCTTCAAAACTTTTTCCTTTGCATTCACCACTTAGCTAACTGTTTGGCACAAGAAGTCTAGCTTTTAGCTTATCTCACTAAGGTTAATCATTTCTAGCTTTTGATTTAAGGTAAGAGACATGTGACTCTTCACTTGAACACTTAGTGGCCATTTTAGAATTGTTAATTGACTTCATTTAAGTATTTTTTGTGTCTTATAAAATAGGTAGGCTTGAGGAGAAGGAAAGAGAAGGGAGAACAGCTGGTCAGTGAGGTAATCAGAACATACACATTTATTGATTAAGTTCACCATCTTATATGGGTATAGTTCATGGTGCCTCCAAACAATTATAATAACATAAAAGGTCACTCATTACAGATCCCCATAACATATATAATAATAATGGAAAAGTTTGAAATATTGTGAGATTACCAAAATGTGACAGAGAGACAAAAAGTGAGCATATATCATTGGAAATATGGTGCTATTAGACTTGCTCGAGGCTCAGTTGCCACAAACCTTCAATTTGCAAAAATTGTAATAACCATGAACTACATTAAAGTGAAGCACAATAAAATAAGGGATGCCTGTATATATTTTTACTATATACATTTTGAACTCCTGACCTTGAGCGATTCTCCCACCTCGGCCTCCCAGAATGCTAGGATTACAGGCGTGAGCCACCGCGCCCGGCCTACTATATACATTTTTGAAGACTAAAATTTTCTTTTCTTAATAATTTTCAAATTATAAAAATGTGTTTACATCTACATTGTACATACAATTATAATTTAAACAATAGTTTATATAGTATCTAGGTTAAAGTGTAAATACCTTTAACAACATTCTAGCATTGGAGAGCAGGGAGGGAAGAGGACTGGCGTACACACTGTGAAAATTGTAGGAATAGAGTGGATGCAAGGGTTTTATTTGCTAAGACATCTGGAGAGTCTCTGGAGGGAACATAGGAAAGAGATTTAGACTTGATTTTGACTAGACTTAACCAGGTCCTGGTCCACTAGGTTTAGACTATTATAAAAGGGAGGTGGGGACAGAAAATCCTTTATTGTCTCAGGTGAGAAAAGAATTCACTGGAGCATAAAAGACTCATTGTGCATGAGTTGATTTTAGAATGAGAAGAATAATTCTACATTGAAACTTGTTTTATCTTTCTATTCAAGTCTGAGGCAACTAGACACAAGTTTCTCAAAAACAAAAGCCATAGGAAACTGAGGAAAATGGATAAATGTAAATGCTCTAATATTTGAAATATTGTTTAAAAAGTCAGGAATTTCTAATTCTATTTTAGGGAGTCCAAACATGGTTCTAACACAGGTAGAAAAGGAACCTTTTGTTGTTCTAGTGAGAGAAAGACAATCAGTGACGAAGGTTAGCAGATTACCATTAGTAATTGTGAAAGAGGCGATGGTACTCTAAGGGAAAAATGTACCAAGGTTGGGCCACATTATAGGATGCTACTTCACAGCAACAGAGCTTGGCGGTGACACAGCAGAAGAAACTGATGCCTGCAGGCAAACATCAAAGGCTGGTAAAGTAAAACCAGCCGGTCACCCAAGTCCCTGCCAAGAAATGGGAAGAACTGTGGGAAAAATTAGAATCCCAATAATTCTGCTTAGCAGAACTTAGAGACAAAGGAGTATGTCTTATTGTTAATCTTCTTATGATCATCCCTTTTTCATTATTCTCTTGGCTAATAAAAAGCATGTGCTACCCAAAGTAAAATAAAATATGTGACAACAATTACAATATCATTATTAAGTTATTCATTTTAAAAGCATTTTTCTTTCAATTACTAAAAAAAAACAACACAAAAATCTAAGTGATCTGACCCATAAATCTGAGATTAAAAATCTGCAGAAGAATTCTTTGTTGTCCTGTGACTTCCATGAGAACTTTATCATGAACTCCCTGGCTGACACAGTCCTTTAAAAATGTGCTTCTCCCCAGGAGTGTCCTAGCATGTTCCCTATGTGATGTGCTGACATTGATTATGACTGTTTTCCATTTCTTTCCACTTGGGATTGAGTTCATTATGTCACCTTTTCTCTTACCCTTTCTGGCCTCTACACATTTAATGTCTAAACTTCTAAATAGCATTTTAAAAAAATAGTACCACCTGTCCCTGTTCTAAGAACTAGTCTCATTGGATAGGGAGAGGTCAAAATTAACTTTTCATCCTGGGTGAATATTGCACCTAGATGCTACCAAGTTGCTCTAATGTGATTATGAAGAATTTGAAGTGCATATATCAATTGTTAAAAGAGCTGATACATTTCAGGTTGTACACTAGCATCCTCCCCTCTTCTGTGTACCTGTTCAGTTAATTATTTGTCCCCGTTACACTACGAATTTCACAAAGTAACCCTGTAGCACCTTCTTTGTAAAATAAATCATTATCCTTTGTCAAAGGAGTGCATAATTGCAACAAAATAACAGTTCAAAACTGCTTACAATTGGCTTTTTACATTTGACAAATACAGAAGAGAATAATTGCCTAAAGACAGTGTATAACCTTGATTTAAATGACTTATTATGCACACTTCACACGTAAGCAGCAAAAATAATCTTCCTTCCTAAAAACAGTTACTCCTGCTGACAAATGAATTTGTTAGGTGGAAAACTGTATACATTTATAATTCCCTTGTCTGTTTTATAACTTCATGTATCTTACATTTACTCCCTTTTTACTTTATTGCCCTACTTTTTAATTCAAGAACTCATTTTTCATCTATGTTAACTTTGTAAAATGAAAGTCAGTGCAAGTTTAAGAAAAATAAATAACTATATAATACAAATAGGGCAGGTAAATGAAGATAAGAGTAGTATTCATGTTCTTTCACTCCCTGTAAATGTATGTATCATTGATGCCTTAGTCATGGCCAGTTAGAAAGGTAGGTAGTATAAAATGTTGCCAAATAGCATTTAAGGTACTGTAGACCCTCAAATTACATATATCCCAGTTAAGAAACCCCTGATGTTATCTCTTTTTTTCTTTTCACAACAAACAAATGATTACTCTCTGAATGTTTTGAGGGTTTTGCAAAGGCATTTTCGAGATTTACAAATAATCTAGTGGGTTAGGTGTCTTATATACTTTCAAGTCTTCTATCTTAAATGCTATTATGTTGCTGACCATATAAATTGAAAACAAATGTTTGGAGAGGAAGGTCTTATTCCCCTTGAATAAGAATGCCACTAAATAGGAAAGAAAAATGCTAATAAGAGAGAGGATAGACCAAGAAGACTTCAAAATATTTGAGAACACCTATCATGCTTTTTGGTATTATTAGCTGTTTTTCCCTTAGTAAAATGTAGACACCAGCCATCATTAAGTTATATTTAAAACTGTGCAGATGGTGGACAATATTAATAGATGCCTACATGTATCAAGCTTTTGAAAAATCCAAAGCAAAAATTGTTCAATGATGGGATATAAGTAGAGAGGAGTATTCTAAATGGCCTGAAAATTTTGACATATACAGAAAAAAAGCCAAATAATTATGGATCAGAAATAGAGGGCTAAATGCAGCTTCCCCACAGGCAATGCATTTGGGCCCTTTATTAAAAAGAAACATTGACATAAATATCGCATAAGTCTTCTAGCATAGGAAGAAGAAAAAACACCTTTGCTAGCTCAGTGTTTCTCAAATAGAGATCAGTGAATAAAAACTCAGCTATCTTCACAAGATTCTACAAGTTCTGTATGAGAAGATTTTCAAAAATATGTTAATTTTTAAAATATTTTTGGATGATCTATTTGACCACCATAAAATGTAGTACAGCGAGGTACTTCTAAGGTGGCATTTGAATATCCTTGGATATAAATGGATCCAAATATCTATTCATTCATTCAATCAGACAGATTGATGAAGATACATACATAAACATACACAAAGATGTATGAGTATACACATACACATACATATACAGATTCTACTATGTGCCACGCACTAATCTAAAACTGACTATACAAGAGGAACAAAGCAGACAAAATCCTTATATATCTCCCATAATAATGTATGGGATATTAGCAAATACTATGCAGAGAATTAAACAAGGTGATGTGATGATGCCTGAGTATTAACAGATAAGGAGTTCATCAAAGCCCTCTATAAACAGATGATATTTAAATACAAGCATACATGACAGTAAGGAGAACACCAAGAAAAAACAAAACCAGGTAAAGAGAAATCCAGTCTGAGACTAGTCAGTGCAAGGACCATCAATAGAAACACATTTTATGTGTCAGAAGAACAGCGAAGGACACTGTGGGTGGGACTTGCTAAGAACATTTGTATTATTATAGATAGGTAAATAGGGACCATTTCATGTGGTCCAAGATAAGGAGTTTTGGGATTATTCTAATTGAAATGAAAAGGTATCTATGATTTTAAGTCTCAATATTGCTATTAAAAAGATCACTCTGGGCCAGGGTGGTGGCTTATACCTGTAATCCCAGCACTTTGGGAGGGTGAGGCGGGAGGACAACTTGAGCCCAGGAGTTGGAGCTTGCAATGAGCTGTGATTGCACCACTGTATTCTAGCCTGGGAAACAGAGCAGGACTCCATCTCCAAAAAAAAAAAAAAAAAAATCACTCTGGCTCATAAGTGGAAAATGTATTATAGAGAGATAAGAAAAAAATGAGTATAACTTATACTATGATGCTAGTAGTAGATTTGGAAAGAAGTAGCTGGATTTCCTTGGTGAATGATGAAAGAGACTGAGTTTTGGTGATGGGTTCCTGGCAGTGCTCTGATTATGTGGATAGGCTGTGGTCCCATTTATTGAGTGGTTAAGACTCAGAGATAATCAGTTAGTTGGGAGAAGGAATGCTGGGAATAAGAAGTTATGGTTATGCTTGCTTTGGCATCACATATAGTAAAATTGAAACAATACAGAGAAGATTAGCATGGCCCCTGCACAAGGATGACATGCAAACTCGTAAAGCTTTCCATACTTTTGATTTACTGCACTCTCTACCATTTTTTGCAAGAATGGGAAAGCTTATCTTAAAATTCATATGGAAATTTAAAAGATATAGAATAGCTAAAACAATCTTGAAAAAGAAGAACAAAATTGGAAAATTCACATATCCAAATTTCAAAGCTTACCACAAACCTATAGTAATCAAGGCAATGTAGTACTGGCATAAAACTAGTCATATAGATAGATTAAGGAATAGAATTCATGGTCCACAAATAAAACTTTACATTTATAGTCAATTGATTTTTTATATTTTTGATTTGTGATTGTTGCCAAGGTCATTCAATGTGGCAAGTGTAATCTTTTCAGCAAATGGTACTAGGACAACCAGATATCCACATGCAAAAAACAAAACAAACAAAAAAAAAAAGAATGAAGCAGGATTCCTACCTCAAACCATATATGAAAACAACTCAAAATGGATCATCAACCTACCTGTCAGAGCTAAAACTATAAACCTCTTAGAAGGTAACATAGGATTAAATCTTCATGACCTTTGATTAGGCAACAGTTTTCTTACATATGACACCAAAAGCAGAAGTGACAAAAGAAAAAAAATAGATAAATCAGACAAATCAAAATTGAAAAGGTTTTATTTCAAAGGACACCATAAAGAAAGTGGAAAGACAATTCACAGAACTGGAGAAAATATTTAAAAGTTATATATCTGACAAGGGACTTGTATGTAATATATATAAAGAATTATTACAACTCAATAATAAAAAGACAAATTACCCAGTGCAAAATGGTCAAGGAAATGTTCAGACATTTCTCCAAGGAAGATAAATGAATGGCCAATAAACACACTAAAAGATGTTTGACATCATTCGTCATCAGGGAAACAAAAATCAAAACGACAATGAGATGCCACTTCACATCTATTAGAATGTCTAGAATCAAAAAGTCCAGAAATAAGTGTTGTCAATCATATAAAGAAACCAGGGCACTCACACACTCTTGTTGACAATGTAAAATGGTGCGACCACTTTGAGAAACATTGTGACAGTCCCTAAAATGATTAAACATAGTTACTATATGACCCAACAATTCCACTCCTAGGAATATACCCAAAAGAAATGAAAACATACGTCCACACAAAAACTTGTATAAAAATATGCATAGCAACATTATTTATAATACTCAAATATTCACCTACTGATGAATGGAAAAGCAAAATATGGAATATCCATACAATGAAAACTATTCAGCCATAAAAAGAAATGAGGTACCGGTATGTGCTATGCTATAGATGAAACTTGAAAGCTAAGTGACATCAGACAGTAACAAAAAGCCACATGTTGTGGGATTCCACTTATGTGAAATGATCAGAATAGACAAATCCATAGAAACAGAAAGTAGATTCATATTTGGTAGGGAAGGGGTAGGGGTGAATGGGGAGTGACTGCTAATGGGTACAAATATTCTTTTCAGGGTGATGAAAATGCTTTGGAATTGGATGGTGGTGATACGTGCATAGCTTGGTAGAAGTACTAAAACTCAGTAAATTGTACACTTTAAAAGCCTGAATTTTACAGTATGTGCACTATATCTTAATGAATCTGTTATTTTTTTAAAAAGAAGTTATGGTTTAAACATTTAGATTTTGAAATACTTATTGGTCAAGTGAAAAAGTCAAGTAGGCAAGAAAAAAAGGTTCTCAGATTTCATGGTAAAATTCAAGGCAAATCAATGACAGAAACAAAAATCATAGTGCTGTGGGTCCTTTAGAATTGTTTAAGAGCTTGTTAGATGCTCTTAGAAAAATGTCCCACTTTATGATCACACTACTAAAGTCTACTATACAGTGAAGGGTACAATATCATTCTTTTAAACAACTTACTTGGATTAGAAATTTTTAAAGCCAAAACCTAAAAAAGCCATACTTTAGTCATTTCTTATTCAATTTAATAATTTGCACATCTTTGCATTTATAATTTAATGTTACAAAATATAATACAATACATTTAAATTTAAATTTTATTTTTTCTTCAAGATAAGTCCAATCAATATTTTAAAAATCATTCCTTTTAACATTTTACTACCGATTTATACAGATTCACATTAATTGTTCAAATTTCACTTCTGAATTTTTTAGTATAATTGGACACTTTCTATAACACAGTTTATTTATACATTCTCCTCTTATTGAATACTTATGTTATTTACAAATTTTGGTAGGATATGTTAGATGTCTTTTGACATTTAAATGGATGATTAATTTCAGATGAAATGCTACCAGAAAGATCGTCCTCCTTTTATTAAATCCCTTTTGCTCTTTTATTTTTGCATCAAAATATTATTTGTTCTCCACGCTCCTTCTCCTTTCTACAGAAATTAAAGTTAATAAACATCCACCAGCAATTTTGCAGTTAATCTGTTTCTTGAAATTTATAAACGGGTTAGATTTACAGTGCTGATTTTATTTAAATAAATTCCTTGCACTTTTTTCTTCTTCAATGTAAAATATGGTTTTATTTAGTGTTATAGCTCTTAAATAAAAATGTTTGAAATACAACTTACTTTTAAGAGTTGAATACTTTGAACAAGTCACAGTGCATTATATCTTTGTGCATAGAATACAGGGAAAGATGGAAAAGGAGGCTTTTGTTACTATTTTTAATATGTGTTCTTTAAAAAGCATATGTAAAGCTGAATTTCGGGAAAATATTTTAATATCAAAAAAAATGACATTCTTAATGGATATTCTCTGATACTAACAGATGATTTAATGATAGTTTCCAGCAGGAAAGAATACTTCTTTATTAAATTATATTTTTTTGATTAATATTTAGCCATGGTTTTCCAACCAGCTCCTGTTCATAGTCTGTCAGCCTCACTCAGGGGATCTTTTTGGCAGAAGGTTGTCCTTATGAGTAGATGAATGGTGTCACCCTCACCATTGCCCTATCACACCCAGTGTCCATGGAGAATCCAGAATGACATTATGAAGATAGGCATCACCTCATCATCCCCCTTACTTCCGTGCTTTAAATTTTCCATTGTTTGTTTTATTTAACACAAAATCCAACTATTGATCAGAGTCTACATAATCTTGTATATTTTGTCTCTGCTCCTTGCCCAATATCACCTCCCACCAGACTTCTCCCAGATTACTGAGGCTCTGGATACACTGGCATTCTTTCTGTAATTTGAAAATAGACCGCCTACTGCCTTGGGCTTGCTTTCCCTTCTGCTTGACATATTGATCCTTAGTTCTCTGTGTGTTGGGTTTTTACTTATCATTTAACTCTACATTTAATTTCAGTCTCCTCGGAAACATATTCCTCTACTCAACCAAAGTAGTAGACCTGTGAGCCTCCACTGCTTTTAAAAATCACATCTATTCTTTTTCCTACTTGTAAATGCTTCATGTTTATCACCACTTGAAATTATTTGTTTTAAATCTTTCATTTGTTTCTATTTGAAATTATTATTTACTTATTTGCCCATTGTTAAAACATACTTTTATGTAGCTGGTGCCTAAAACAGTGCCTGCATTAAAGAGAGAAAATATTGATTAAAATAATGGTTAAAGGATAGTTTGAGAGGCATTAAAAAAGTATTTTTATCTAGTGAAATGAGCTTCTGTCACCATCAGCTCACTAAGACTAATGAAATTCTCCCTTTGCACCCTTTTTTAAAAACCGCCATTAAAATGGTCATTTATCGTAAAGTTGATTTTTTTGCTATGAGGTAGATGACATTCTATGATCACCTACCTAGTTACCAAGAAAATTCTTGAATAATTATAGAAAAGAGAGAAGAAGAAAACACACATGTATCTAAAAATCCATTATGTTCTAAAATTTCTAAAAGTTTAGTTAATTGATTAGACTTAATTGATTAGACATAGTTCATTAAATAGATAGCTACTCTGTGAGCTGCACACAGTTCCCCTGAGCTCATCCGATAGGATACCTTGGGATGGCTTGGCAAGTGGTTGATGCCTTGAACAAAGAAAATGGTTTCTCCTTCCTCTACTAGAGAGCCCTGCTGGTGAATGAAGCACATCTTTAAGGTATTATTTCCTTTGGCAGATTAAGAAACTGAGACTCAGGGGCCGACAACTTCTCTGAGGTTAAAGGATGTGAATGTCAAAATAAGAATTCAAGTTTCTTCAGTCACATTTCCTTCACTTTGCCAAGCTTTGCTACCTCCTGAAATATTTCCTCCACATCTTTTATGGAATGTTCTACACACAAACCAAAAACAATGTGGTTAGAAACAAACTTATCATCAGTGTTGTTTTCCATAACTTACCTATTTTAGAGAATGAAACTATTATTTACCTAGTAAATTATTCGCCATCTAAGGATACAATTTGTTATTAAATCCTATGTGTTCTGCTTCCTAAATATTCCCTGTTTTGGTCACAATTTTGCCTGGGACCTGCCTTCATTCTCTTAACCTTACCATAGTTTATTCTTTCATCTTTCCAGAATCCAATACTGATTTATAACTGTTACCTTGCTTCCATTTTAGTGCCACTCCAAATTCTACTTTCATGACTGACACTGACCTTGCTAAGGGAAAATATTACTATTCATTTTTTGTCCTTAAAATTCTGTGGTGGCTCCCAATAGCCTTCAGGATAAATTCCAAATGTCTTGGCTTAATTCATAAAATTCTTTATATTCAGGGACCTACCTTTTAGTCGAGCATCACCCAATGTTGCATTACTTGGAGTTTGTAGTATGTTTTATAGGTTTCCAAGTATCCATTCTTTCACACTTTTTGCCCCTCAGTCTAGCTATCCCATCTTCCTGACCAACTTCTATTCTTCTTTCAGTTATCAACTCAAATGTGCCATCCTCTGAGATGTTCCTGGACTTCTTCATTTGAATTAAAGGTCTCTTTTCTGTCCCATTTCACATTTTAATACCTATTTCTTAACATTTATATACTGCACTAAAATAAAATGTTAGACTATGAATTCTTGAGGGCAGAGCATGGTTTTCTTCCTATTCAGTGCCCACAGATTACAAGCACATAGCACAATATCTAGTATAGAGGCTCTTAATACATGTTAATTGAAAGCATAAGAATAAATGTATAAATGAAAAAAGTGCTTTTTCATAATTCACAATTTTACCTGGTTATCATCCTTAGTAGACATCTAGGAAAAGTAAACCTACTGAATGAGACAATCACTCTATGTCTGCTAAGCCCAGTTACCTCCGTAGTTGCCTCCTGGTTAAAATTCTGGCTTCTGTGGGTCCTATCCACTGTTTCGTTGCTGTTCCTGCAACATTCTTCCTCAGGCTTCACATCAGCACCATTGCAGAATCTCAGAAAAGTTGGGATTGAAGGGATAATGAGGTTACCTAGTCCAATCTTCAAAGGAGCCCAAATCATCTATTTTGACAGATGTAGTGTTCAGTGATAATTTATTATCTATCTGTAAATGTACTGTGACAAATTTTATGGCACTTATGAAATTTTAGTAATCCAAGACAGCTCCACTGCGATCTATGCTATTGAATATGTTTTCTTGGTGATAAGGAACCTAGGGAGAAGAGATTAAAACTGCTATTTTAATTAGATTGAGGGGGGAACTATTCAGGTTTATGATATGATAGTAAATTGGCTACAAGTGGAAAAAAAGTTTATGAAATTGGTTGTTGTAAAGCAGAACCATAGTGAAAGATTTGTTAATTATTTTATGATTGAGAAGTTCTGTATCAAGGGCTTTCTTTTCATTTAGAGACATTATAATCAATAAAAAAACACAGCTTGGCTGCTCATGCAAGAGGAGGGGAAAAAGTAAATAACACATTTAAATAATTTAAAGTTCTTAGGAAATGTTAAGAGGAACAAAGTTTGTAATCTTCCCTTAATGAATTTCTTTCTTTAGTTCAAGACCCAGAGAGATAAATGTGATAATTCTAGCCAATAATGTGAATATATCCTAAACTTTCCTCGCCTTCATCATTTTTCTTTGCTATTTTTAACTCACCAAATTTTCCCTCATTCCAAATCCCATATGAAAACCCCACTAACTAGGATTAATATTAATACATTTTACAATTTATTTTATTTTCATGAATACTGAGTAAGAAATAAAAATTATCCTCAACACATTAAAAGGGGCATTTAAGTTCTATAGTTAAAGGACTTGAAAAACCAATAAAAGTATTTTTTTTTCTGATTGCAAAATATTAGTCCCAATTTCATTGCCTTATAACCTGGAACTTACACTAGAATGAAAGGGAGAACAGAAGAAATTCTGAAAGTCAATATAAAAAAGTTAAATCAATTTAAGAATCATTGTAGGCAAAGAATCTATGAAGAAGACCCCAAGGGCAATCACAGTAACAACAAAAATAAATAAGCGGGACTTGATTAAATTTAAAAAGCTTCTGCACAGCCAAGGAAACAGTCAACAGAAAAAATAGAAAACCTAAGGAATGGAGAAAATATTCACATGCTATACATCCAATAAAGGGCTAATAACCAGAATCTACAAAGAACTCAAGTAAATCAGCAAGAAAAAAATCAAACAACCTCATTAAAAAGTGAGCACAAGACATGAACAGAAGCTTTTTAAAAGAAGACAGACTAATGGCCAGTAACATTATCACCTAACCCCAGGGAGAATAGCTTTTATCAAAAGTCCCAAAACAATAGATAGTGGAGTGGATGCAGAGAAAAATGAACACTTATACACTGCTGGTGGGACTACAAACTAGTGGAACCTCTATGGAAAATAGTAGGGAGCTTCCTCAAAGAACTAAAAGCAGACATACCATTTGATCCAGCAATCCCACTACTGGGTATTTACCCAAAGGGAAAAAGAAAGTCATTTTATCAAAAGGACATCTGCACTAGAATGTTTATAGCAGCTCAATTCACAATCGCAAAGATGTGGAATTAACCCAAGTGCCCATCAATTCATGAGTGGATTAATAAAATGCAGTATATGTATGGAGCCATGAATGTACTCAGCCATGAAAAAAATGAGTTAATACCTTTCACAACAATCTGTATGGAACTGGAGACCATTCATCTAAGTGAAGTATCTCAAAAATGGAAAAGCAAACATCACATGTACTGACTATTAAATTGGAACTAACTGATCAGCACTCATGTGCACAGATGGAAGTAAAACTCAATGAAAATCATGCAGGCGAGAGAAGGAAAGAGGGGAAGGGTGAGATCATACCTAAGAGGTACAATGTACACTATCTGGGCAATGAGTATACTTACAACTTTGACTCAAGCACTATAAAAGCAATTCATGTAAATAAACATTTGTACCCATGTAGTATTCTGAGATTAAAAAAATAAAAATATATATATAAAAGGTTATTCTAATTACCCAATTTTCTCATAATCTTCCAACTTTATTGCCATTGCTAAAGCTTAGACTTTCATTATCTCTTGTCAATACAAACACAATATGATATCTCATATCCAGTGCAAAGATGTTTTAATATGTCATGTTAAACCACTTTTTGCCACAACAATACTTTCCCATTTCTTATATCATTAGCACAACAATTCATATTGAATGGCAACTAGTAAATGACTTTTCTAGAAAGATTCAGAGAGAATCAAGCTTGCAAATGCACATATTAGCCCCAAGTCTAGCATGTTTCCCCTCTGTGAGCACATCTGATAATTTCACTTTATTATTAACTTTAGAAAACTTCTCTCATAAGGAGAAATCTTAGATGAATTGGGTGCTTCCAGTATCTTGAAAATAAAGCTATCACTTTCATTCATTTCTTTATTTCACTAAGTCCAGCATTGATGCATGATTTGGATATCAAAATAATGTAAGTCTCACATGTGAAATAAGAAAAGATGAAGGAAAATATTCCTATGACTAAAGGGAAAACAAATGAACACTAGTTGGCCCTATCATCTCATAACTAAATACACAAAGTGGTTGAGGACTGCAGAGCAAAGATGAGGGGCTATTAGCCAGGGTAGGTAGCACTTAAGGGCCCTATATCTTATACTAGGTAATAAGTTTAAACTACCTCAATTATAAGTGTCTCTGTTTTAAACTTTCCCAATAATGGAACTTATTTAAACAGATACTTAAAAGATCTCTGACTTTTATTATGAAAGGAATTTCTTTGCTTTCCCTACCAAGCTGTAATCCAAAAGAGAGGGGGAATAAATTATTAAATACTACGGAAGAAACAGCAGTTTTTTTCATATTTCTTTCTTTCTTATATCTTCATTTATTTACCGAGTAAATGAAAACAGTGAGAAGAGATGTCATACAGTTCTGTGCAATGTGTCCTTAAAAGCCAAAGACCTGGACACATACCTGTGACAAGGAAAGAGGATTTGAGAAAAGCCTGGTCATGCCAAGAGATGATTTAGTTGCTCTTGCTTTTCTCATTAAAACTTTCAAAGTGAATGAATATGTGCTCCTAAAATATCACCATTTAAAATCCTGCTTGTTGGAAGCATTTCACAGTCAGCCCATTGATACCATCTTAACGGATACACAGCTGGAACTTTTCTCATATGAGTCTAATGACTTTCTCCTTTAATACCTTACCTCCTTCAGTTCCGCCTTTCCAGACAGCACAACATACTGAGTGTTGATTTATACCAGGATACAGGCTGTTCTTGCCTTTTCTTTGTCCAGATTGTATGAAGGTCACAGTGAACAACAACTTCTCTCATGTACTTATGTGATATTACAGAAGCCAGGGCTTCTCTCAGCTTGAGGTTATTATTTGGAGATCGGAGTCCTGACTTCTTTAGCTGCTTGATTTATTTTTTTGCCTTCTGCTAAATTAAAAATACTGCTGGTGTCTATATTTCACTGTGTGTTTTCATCAAGTTTTTAAGTTTTGTTTGCTTTTTGACATTGCCTCTCCTATGACATTAAGAAGAATGTAAATTTCAGTGAGTTTCTTTATCATATTAAATAAATACCGCCTCTATATTAAACACAGCTCCAGTTCTTCATCCATCAGCTTTCTTCTGTCCTTCTCTTTTAAGAAACATAGAAATTCAGGATTGGAAGGAAACTAAAAATCATCAACCTCAGGCTCCATTTAAAACTTGAACATCTGGAGTTCTGCTCACACATGTTCTGCAATGCGGATCTCATTTCCTCACTAAGCAACACATTCCACTTCCCAAAGCCTCTTATTGTTAAAAGGTCTAACTTTTTATCAAAACTATAACTGTTACTTTCAACCACTTTTTGTACCTTTCAAGCAATATAACACTTCTAAATCCTCTTCTCCAGGACACCCCTTAAGGACAGTTTTTATACCTTATTTCCTCTATCTGCTCCAAACACTCCCTCGCCTACACCACAGGTTATCAAGCAACCCTGTCAGTGGTAAAACCTTCTCTTATCAATTTGATCTAGATTGTCAGCCTACTTAGCATACAAAGCAATGAATCATACAGCTATACACAGAATAAAACATAATCATATTGTTATTTCTTATATTCTGTGTATTATATTACAGTTTGTATAATCTAAACTGGGAATTACTTTCATTTTAGAAGCCACATTGTATTGACATTTCATGCCAATTAAAATCACTAAACTCAAATTATGTAACTTCAATCTTGTAGAATTTAAGTAAGATTTTGTACCCAAATTAGAACAATTGGCCACATCTATTAGCACTACATTTCCTCTAAT
>VBSM01000272.1:85584625-85599298 GCA_008086735.1 Cheirogaleus medius | reverse complement strand
AAAAAAAAAAAAAAAAGATACAATACAGACTGAGAGGCCTTTAAAAAAATGAGCAACTTGTGAAGAACCCTTTTTCTTACTGAAAGAAAATTTGAGAAAGGAATGAAATAAATCAAAAGAAAAAGAAATTTTTTCCCAGCCTTTAGACTAGAAAATGTGTATGCTTTTGCATGTAGCAGAAAATAGGGAAATTCAGTGTGAGATACTGTAATTTAATTAACTATCTATTAATTATTATGCAAACTTAATAAAAGAGTAAATACTCATAATAAACATTTACGAATAAGCAGCACAATTATTAAATATAAAATCCAAATCTTGAGTTATCACAGAGTTGGTTCTTTCTATGTATTAAGATATCCTAGGGAAAACAGGTTATGCAATTCATGTAGCATTTAGATAAGGGAGCCTATATGCAAACTCAGATCTTTCTGTATACTTAATCAAAATCAATAAAGTAAAAGAACTAGCGTGACTGTGTTTTTATAAACAAATAATGCAAGTTTTCTATTTGTGTGAGAGGTAAGACAGGGTAACTATGAATCCAGTTATTTTATTAAGAGGAAAAAAATGGAAATATTATCCCCAATTTCTTAAGCACCTACCATAGAGTGTACCAGTCAACATTCTAGTCTCTAGGCTAATAAAATAGACAGTAATTTCTGCCGGCATGGAGCTTACAGTCAGACGGAGAAACAGAAAAATTAAATAAATAGTTAACTGATGTTAAAAGTGAGAAGGGGGAAAAAGAAGGGAAAATGGATAAAGACATTCAGGTGGATGTGGTATTCAATTTTTAAATAGTGTCACACAGTAGTAATGAGATGAAACGATACTGTTTGGAAGAGGAGGTGAAACAGGTGAAGCAAGTACCTGGGAGAACAGCATTCCAGGCAGAATGAGCATCCAGTGCAAAGGCTGGAACACTCCTGGGGTGTTAAGGGAAATGCAGGAAAAACTGTGTATCAAACATGGTGATCAAGAGGCAAAATAATAAGCAAATGAAGTCACAGAGATAATGTTGGCCCAAATTGTAGAGCCTTGATAGGCCTTTGGTTCACCTTGAGTGAGATGAGAAGGTATCAGTGGATGTGACAGAGAAGTGATTTAATTTGACTTATATTTTAAGAAGATTGCTCTGGCTGCTCTATTGAGCATAGCTTATGGGGGTGGGGCATGTGAGTGGAATCAAAGAGAAAAATGAGAATGAAATTGTCATAATCTATATGAGAGATGGTGGTTCTTAAAATAGGATAGTAGCAATAGAGCTGGTGAGGAGTTGTCAAAATTTTGAAAATATATAGAAGGTAGCATACATATTAATATAAATCATGTTGGAGAGCTTTTGAGAAAGAGAATAATATCCATGAAGACCTTTACTTCCTTAATCTTTTCCCCAGGAAAAGTCCAAAGAAATCAATATATGGCATAGTAAGAACTCCAAAAAATTACAAAGCCAGGAATTCAGCTGTATTTTTTATATCAGAGAATCAACCTCTGATTAAGGTAAGTACTAATAATTTGTCTCTACTTTTGTCCTATGTATTATTTATAATATGCTAAGTATTGACCTGGTGTTAAAATTATTTAATGGAGTAAATTAAACCAACCCCAAAACTCAGATAACATGAAAAGTAAAAGAGAATATAACTTAATGCTTATAAAATGGCATACATGATTCTTAAATATCAAATTTTTGACTCTTGTCCTTCTATGGGAAACATAATACTGGAAAACAAACCCTTCTCTAAAATTAAGAAAAAAAAGAAGTAAATTATAAAAAACAAAATCAAATTGTTTTCCTGAAGGTTATGAACATATATTCTTTGGTAGGCAACCCTTTAAAATAGCTCACAATGATTCCCACCTGCTTGGTAGTATTCACATTCTTATGTAATCCATCACCTGAAGTGTGAGCTGGACCTTGTGATTTGCTTATAACAAAAAATATGTCAAACGTGATGGATTTCACTTCGCTGATTAGGTTACAAAGGACTGTGGCTTCCATGCTATCATTTTCTCTTGCTGGTGCTTTCTTTCTTGCCCTCTTCTTAACTTGGCTGGTATGTTGTAAGGTACTCTATGGCAAAGCCCAAATGAAAAGGAATTGAAGTATTCTTCCAGCTCATGAGAAACTGAGGCCTCAGTACAACAGCCCATGAGAGACTGAGTCTTGATGCCGACTAGGATCCTTCACAGAAGAGCCTTGAGATGCCCGCAGGCCTATGAGATTTCAAGAACCAGATGACCCAGCTAAGCCACACCTGGATTCCATACCCACAGAAACTGTGAAATAATACATATGTGTTGTTTTAAACTGCTAAATTTTGTGATATCTTATGCAGTGATAGATAACTTACAAACAGCACATTTGATCCATGAGAGTATTTAAAGATCTGTCAAAACAACAGTAAACAAACACTTTTAAATAGATCGCCTATTACTTTAATGTCCTGACTTTTTATACCATTATTAAGAGATAATGGTCAACGATAAATGTAACAACAAAAATAGGCTTTTAAAAACAATAAAACCAAGTATATCAAGTTGAGAAAATGATTCAGCCAGAATGAGAGCTTATCAATAGCTGAAATATAAGCTATAGATTTCCATTTTACTTATTACCTATAACTGTGTAATAAAAATGTGACAGTGAGTATGAATTCATTATTATTTTACACTGTAAATATGTTTTGTAACTTTAAGACTCATTAAACTCACAGCAATATAATTCCTCAAGAGTTTGAGGGGGGATGGAAAGGCAGCTTCCTGTTTACTATCCCTTTTCTTTTTTTCCCTGTTTCTATCCACCAACTGCTAAAATTTAAGTAGTCTCATACTTAAATCGTATTGAACAAGAAGACTCATTTTAAGAAGTTATATCTTACTGTATAGCAGGTAAAATTCCTTTTCTATATTATATTTTAAACTTAGCTATGTAGTATTTTGTATGAGATGTTTAATACAAATACTGGTAAACATAATAATGACATAGCCTATGAGAAGCCTGGCCCTTCTCTAGATATATACAATGGAAGGATTATAAAAATGGATTTTTCCTGCGGATTTGGTTTCTATAACACAATGAAATATTCTTGCCTTATATTCAATTCCCCTGAACAGTAAGTTCTTGTATAAGTTTAAAATAGAATATTATTCTCAATGTAACTAGCTATCACCCGTTAACAGTGGGAAACTGGATAACTAGTTACTTAACATGCCTGTTTCCAAAGTCTCTTGTAAGACATTTATTAAATTGAGCTCTATCTTCTTAGAGTAGCCATTCTGGCTACAATTATGAAAATTTAGAAGATGACTTTTATGCTACAGCCCATATTAAGTTTACTGAGAAACCTACCGCTGCCACTTGTTAGCAATGCGATCTTAGGGGAGTTACCTGATACTTTTGAACTTTAATTTTCTTATCTATAAAATGGTAGTCATAAACTATAGCACAAAGGTTTTTTTCAATGATCATGAAAGATAATATAAATGGAATTTATTACCTCAAAAGCATGAAAGTATTAATAGTATATTATGTAGTATGTCACACTATAATGGAATGGGAATGGACATGTGAATATTGCTTTCTCATTGAGGAAAGAAGAGAGACTATTAAAATAAATATGCATTAGGCATATTACATATTATATGTAATACAAATTATAATAAATATGTATCAGACAGTAGACTGATCATTGTAAAATTTATCTTCCGCTAATATATTATTAGAATACGTCATAGAAATGTAACTCATTATATTAAAACCAGTACCACCAGGAATGTAAGGTAATGTCCGCTACAAATAAAAAGTTAACAGTAGGTGGTCCAAATATATTGAATTAAAAAAGCTGCTTGTATTTCTCCTATTCACATCTTTCAATTCAATCTCAAAAGAAATTACTTGAAATAGAAATATCTGTAGTTTTTTTTATGGAGCTCACTAAACGCTTGGCCCTGGGTTAGCTCTTGCTATACATCCTAGAGAGAAGTTTCCTGTGCATTTTATCACCCTTTCACTAGAGATAAAAGACCAGGTAAGCATATTTAAAATAACAATTTTCTTGCATGAACAGGGAAAAGAGACCTCTGAGATCCTTGTATTCTGTTTGTTAGATCACCAAGAATAGGTATATGTGGTCAAATATGGAATTTTCTTTAAAAGAGCAGCTAAGTAAAAATGACTTCAACATGAATAAATCAAGGGTCAGTACATTTCTGGCATTATAGGCTCATTTGGAATATTAAATCTATCACGTACTTCAGATAGTTTGTGATAACTAGGGCCTCCCAGACTGCCCACTTAGTCTTTTCTTTTTAATATACTTTTCTTTTTTCTTTTTTTTATTTCAGAATATTATGGGGGTACAAATGGTTTGGTTGCATGGACTTCTTTTATACCCCTTGAGTCAAATTTATAAGTGTACCCATTATGCAGATAGTGTACATTGTACATGTTATGTATGATTTCAACCATCTCCTTCTCCCCTCTCCCTCCTGTATGATTTCCATTGAGTTTTACTTCTATCTGTGTACATGAGTGCTGATCAGTTAGTTACAATTTAATAGTGAGTACTTGTGGTGTTTGTTTATTCATTCTTATGATACTACACTTATGGGGATGGTCTCCAGTTACATCTAGATTGTTGCAAAAGGTATGAATTCATTTTTCTTGGCTGAGTAGTATTCCATTGTGTACATATACCACATTTTATTAATCCACTCATGAATCGATGGGCACTTGGATTGATTCCACATCTTTGTGATTGTGAATTGAGCTGCAATAAACTTTCTAGTGCAAAGGTGTCTTTTTGATAAAGTGATTTTTCTTCCTTTGGATAAATACCCAGTAGTGGGATTGCTGGATTAAGTGGCAGGTCTACTTTTAGTTCTTTGAGGAAACTCCATACTATTTTCCATAAACGTTCTACTAGTTTGCAGTCGCACCAACAGTGTGTCAGTGTTCATTTCTCTCTGCATCCATACTAGCATCTATTGTGTTGGGATTTTTTTTTTTATGAAAAGTCATTCTCACTTGGATTAGGTGATATCTCACTGTGGTTTTTATTTGCATTTCTCTAGTGATTAGTGATGTTGTGCATTTTTTTATATGTTTGTTGGCCATTTCTCTATCTTCCTTTGAAAAGCTTCTGTTCATGTCTTTTGCCCACTTTTTAATGAAATTGATTTTTTTCTTGCTAATTTGCTTGAGTTCTTTGTAGATTCTGGTTACTAGCCCTTTATCAGATGTATAGGATGTGAATATTTTCTCCCATTCTGTAGGTTGTCTATTTGCTCTGTTGATTGTTTCCTTGGCTATGCAGAAGCTTTTTAATTTAATCAAGTCCCATTTATTTTTGTTGTGTGTGATTGATTCCAACCAATAGAATATGGCAAAGACATTGGGATGTCACTTCTATGATTACATTATTTGATATGACAAAGGTGATGGCATGCCACTCTCATGATTGTATCAGATAAGATTAAGTCTTACTACCTGATTCATGATGGAGTCACGCTCTCCTTGTTCCCTTTTAGAAAGCAAGCCATGAATCCCTACACCCTGAGGGAAGTGAATCCTGCCAACATACTGAGGGAGTTTGGAAGTAAATACTTCCCTCTTCAAGCCTCCAGATGAAAAAGCTGCTAGTCTGACACCTTAACTGCAGCCTTCTAAGAACCTACTTAGAGGATTCAGTTATACTGTGCCTTGACTACTTTTCCAAAGAAACTGTGAGATGATAAATACGGGTATTTTAAGTCACTAAGTTTGTGATATTTTTTGTGCAACATGGAAAACCAAGACAGCATCCCTAGATCCAAGGGGTGGTCAGGAAGGGTGGTTAGAAGGACTAAATACAGTTTGGATATGTAGTATATAGATGAAACCATTGTTTTTCTATGACTCAAAAAGGTTGGCTGTGAAACAAAACTAAAAAATGACCTTTGTGTTATAGAAGGGACTCTCTATTCCTGAGGCTGTAAACATTATAGCTAAACTTTGAAGGTAGAAATCTAGAAGAATACATTAAGGGGTAGTAAAGATACTACCACACAAATGAAAAAAGAATAATACTAAAACCACCAAAATATTTTCCTTTTACTTTAATATAAAACTTTTTAAAAATGTAACTTTATATGCAGAGTGTAATACTGCTAGATGCAATCATTATAACTCACAATCTTAGCCAGTATTCTGCCAAAACGGTATGATTTTGAAAGTGCTGCATAAACAACTTTGGGAAATGCCACATTAGATTACCGTGAAAGCAAAGACATCCTGAGGCTATCTATACAACAATCATGATAAAATATGTCTACCTACTGCAAAAAGAAAATCAAAGTTAGATCAAATAGTCTGCTTATCACCATAAGTAAACATCTAGCAAAGCCAGGAGATTTAACTGAAGGTGGGAGTTTAAGTGAAGAGGAGGGTCCAAAGCTACTGTCTTTTATTCCCTTCCCCCATTTCAAATAGTACTAGGCGAGGAAACAGGAGAGGGAATAGGAAGAGGCTGAGATATAGGTTAGCACAAATAGGTCATCTGTGTAAATAATTGGGAAATTTAGTTGTGTGTGTTTTTTTTTAAGTATCAGAAGTCTAGATATATCTAATGGCCTGGTGAGACAGATCTATAAGGAACTTGTTTATGGAAGGGCCAGTATGCCCCCCTGGATAGCCCTCCTCCAAATGGGACAGAGAATCAAGAGAATAGGTGATGCCCAACCACAATGCTTGAGATATGTAGGACTATTCTGTAATGCCTATTAGGAAAAGAAAAGTACTGTTGCTACCTGACTGACTAAATCTGGAGGGAGGCTGGGTGGAGAGGGGAGCAGGCAGGTAGAGAGGTACACTGGCCTAATTTGTGAGCAACAGGAGATATGTCCAAAACCTCACTCAGCTTTAATGGGAACAACCAAAGTGTGCAGACTCTATGTTTCCAGGGCAGCTGAAAATACTTGTTTGTACACACAGCTGAGACACCGTGGATGGACTACAAAAGATAAATGAAAGAGACTTAACGGGAGCTAATAGCACAAAAATTCAGGCTGACAAAACCCAACCAAATAAGGGTCATGACTCATAATGTGTCTCTATTTATACACCCAAGTTTAAGGTGTCCCAAGAGCATGGGTTAAATGGTCAAATGTGAGTCATATTTAAAATCTGACTTGCAAATCAAAGTCAAATTTTACTATAAATATCCCACAGCTTTTTCATTTGTTAGAATTTTATATATAGCACAATGCCATGTGTATAAAGAGATCACACATATATATTTGTTTATGCATAACCTATCTCTGGAAAGAGACTCTAGCTGATAACAATAATTGCCTCTGGGGAGGGAAACTGGAAAGAAAAGGGAAACTTGACTCATTTTTAACTTTTTATGCAAGTATGCCTTTTGAACATTTTACCATGCACATGTTTTCTATTCCTAAAGCCCATAAAATTGAATTGTAAATAAATAGACCTAAATAAGTCAGTGAGTTTAAAAACTTTTATCAGAAAATAGATTTTATGTACATAATGTCAAACAGTGAGAAAACAGTTAATTCTTATTTGTTTTTAAATAGTAGCCAAGAGGAGGTTACATGGGTAAACATATTGTTTCAAATAGACAACGGTGTGATTGTAAAGATTCCAGAATTCTTACAAGCCAAAATCCATTCCTCCCATTAGCCTTCCTGATTGTCATAAAAAATGATTTGATATGTTATGAGATGATAACTTTTTAATCTCTTATTTTGATTTTTCTCGACCTCCCAGGAAACACAGGTGAGCAATTCTAAATTGTAGTTTCTGGCAAGGAAATTTTCCCATTTTTTCTATATAAACTCTTATCTCTTTTTATCTTTACATATATGTGGCTATTTTATTATATATAGTGGTTTGTATTAGTAATCACCTCAAATATGCTCTGATAGTAGAGACTGCTTAAATTTAAGTAATCAAAACCGAGTAAAATAATGGATTGGAAAACCAATTCCAAGACAATATTTTAAAAAACTCTTAGCTAAAAGTATAATGTATTAAACTTTCTAGGGTGCATATGGCAATGCATATAAATTTTCTTTTTTAGGGAAAAAAAGTGTATAGTCCTCAGCAATCTGTCCTCAGTCATCAGAGGAAAAAAAACACTTCTTTGGTCAGTCTTAAAAGAAAGCTAATAACATCCTGAGCAGGATAAATACAACAGGCACATCTCTATGACATATTGAGAGCTGGCCTATTTTTTAAGTTTGCTCACCTGGAAAGTTATAAACTGAAATTGGCCTTCAAGAATTCTTGAGAGACACTGAACTAAGGCCAAAATTCTAGCAGTATTGGCAAAGGAAGTTAGTATTAGGGCTCTTCATGGTCTGAGTTGTGTGGTCATACGTGCTTTTCAACTAAGGTAAATTTTGTCATCCACCTCCACCCCCGCCCCAGGGACATTTGGTAATATTTGAATATATTTTTTGGTTGTCAGAAGGAGGGAGAAGGGTGATATTGACATGTATTAGGTAAAGACTAGGATTTCAGGTAAACAATATGCAATGTACAGAAGGATAGCCCCCCACAATGAAGAATTATCCATTCCAAAATGTCAATAGCACTCAGGTTGAGAAAACCTGGTCTGGATCTATTCTTCTCTTGCGTTCTGCTCCCTTCTAGGAATAGTGCAAGACAATGGGGCACACTTTTCTCTCTTTGCTCAGCTTACCAGTAAGGAGAAAGTGTTGAGCCAAGAGTGGAAACACTTCTTATGTCACTGTGCATTTGGCTGGAGTGCTGGTATGTTGATGCTCAGGAATACTTTCAAACTCTGAAGTAGAGATACTGAAATGAAAGAAATGGATGTCTACAGTTCATCCTGCCAGATTCATGTTCTCAGGTAAGAAGCCTACAGCAAAACATTTGCTTGAATAGAAGGGAGGGATGGGGCAAAATGCAGGGAAATAAAGAAATTGATTAATACTGTTAACAAAATATTATTTCACTCCTCCTCTATGGCAGAGAGGTTGAAAGCATTTGGTGAGAAAACGTGCGTGGCCTCTGGTTTCATCTGATGGGTAGAGGCTAACCAAAGGGGATGGATAGGATAAATGTAAGACGAAGGTGCTACTTTGGATGGCAGGGTAAGGTAACCATGAAGTAATTAGATGAAATCTGTAAAAACACAAAAAATCTGGATAATAAAATCCATACATTTTTTTTCAAACCCGTATTTTGCTTTTGGCTGTTTAGCATTATTTTCTTCTTCAGTTTTTTCTTTTCTTTTTTTTTTTTTTAATCAGGGAAGAGGACAGTATTAAGAGCCATCTTTTTCTTTTTCCTTCCTCGTATCTTCTTTCTAGAGATGCTAAGGAATATTAAAATATTTAAGGAATGATAAAGAAAAGTATTAATAGATGTATAGGTTTGGCTAATTACCATATTGGTCAAAGTATTCTCTAAATAGTGTACATTGGAAATATATATCATCTTTTTCCAAAGACCAGGTAAAAATAGATATGAAACAGAACATGAACAGATGTTGAAATTCTAAAATATTAGAAATATACTTTCACTAAACTTCATGTACTTCATCTCCTTTTTAAAATTTTATTTAATTTAAAATGATAGACAAATATTTAAGAACACTTTGACATTTGCTTTTTCAAACAATGCACATCTAATTGTATATAATGATATTCAATTAATCTTTGAGTGCTGTGTGTTGGAAAATGGAATTCATTGATATGATCAATGGTATATTAAAGACTTCTTTTTCATTAGATCAGAAAACAACATACCACAAAGTTGTCTGATTGTAACATTTTCTCCTTGTTAGGAAGACTGTAGCAAAAAATATATATATTCTAGGTACAAGTATAATCAGAGATTACCATTAATGTAGAAAGACAAAGAAAAAATACTAAAGATTATAGTACTTACAAAAGTCTAATTGTAACTTTCTTTAATTCACTTATACAGATACCAGGTTTGTATTAATAAATGTGCTAAGCTATTGGATCTGGCACAATGGGCTTCCCAGAAATGCATGACTAGCTCAAACCATGTATTCAAGTTGTTCCTACTCAGTGTACTATGTAAAAAACAAACAAACAAACAGACAAAAACAGAAAACAAAACAAAACAGGCTTTTCTTTTAAGAGGGGACTTTCAAGACAACTGTTTTTCTGGAAAATCTTTTGGCTAGAGGTTTTAAATATTCAATATCAATATTTAGCCTGGAATTTTGAAGATAAGAACTAGCAAAGCATGGGAGCAAAACTGTCAATAAATAATAGTTTAATCACATCAAAGCATGGAAAGGATTTTAAATGCAGCTGTGTGCTTGGCTATTTGAAACAAGGGCATGGCAGGAAATTATTGACAGGCCATATAAGGTCAAGTTTCCTATACCTATACATTTTTTTCTGACTCTATACTGTGGGGGACATAATAAAAATCTAAAGGTGCTCAATTTTCATTATCTTTTGGAGTAGTATTTTCTTCCTACTTTCTGAAATAGATCCTTTTAAGTACTTTTTAAAATACCCTTTTCTACTAGCTCTCAATTTTAGAGTTTTTCAGAGTTATGTCCTAGATACTCATCTTTTTTTAAGCAATACTCTTTCTCTAAAAGACCTCTACAATCATTGTAAATTTTTAACATACAAATATACACAATTCCTAAATTTAGATTTCAAGCTAAGATCTCAAGCTTCCCTAGGACTTACACATCCAACTACCAAGTTTCTGCTACTGTACTTGTGCTTGCAACTCATCAAGCTTCTGCCAGAAGGTGATGGCACTGTCTGTTAGTTTGCACACACTGTAGGTAAAAGTATATTGTTCCCTCTCCATAATGAAATATGTCGGCAATTTAATAAGATCCAGGCAATTTATTCTTATAATTCAAATAATAAAATCATATTTGTGATGGAGTTCAAGACACATATGGCACCTTGGCATATTGAATGAAGCTGAAGGAATGTGAGAAAATGGCAGAAGCAGGAAGGTCTCTCTGGCCTTCCCCTGACACTTTCCCCCGAAGCAGCTCATAAAACCTAGGAAAGATTTTCTGAATTTCCCAAGGCAGGTCATGAGACCCACATGTAAGAGGTAGGCACCTCTCTATACCCAGAAAACTGGAACATCCTTAGCTTCAAAGAGGGACACAGAGGAATTTGGACAAACAGGCCTTGCTACATTTCCCCCAGGTTGCTACACTTAGCTCATTCTCTCTGTCCTTTCAAATTTCTTCACAGTTGTCCACTCTTCAAATCTACCATAAAAAACACTCAGTCTAACTGTTTCTTTGGGTTTTTGTTTCCTTTTGAATGCTCTCCTATCATATAAAACTTATGTTAAATATATTTCTGTGCTTTTACTTGTTACTTTGTCCCAGCCATGCACTTAGAAGGGCAGAAGGAAAATATATTTTTGCTCCTCTACATTTGGTTTCTTTAAGAGACAATAAAATAAATACTCAGAGGAGTAAGACTATAGAGATTCAACTACCTAGGAATTTAGAGTGCCTACCCTAATTAATTTAATGACTTTAAAGGTACATTTAGTGACTTATAATAATCTTCAGGTATCAAAATTCAGTGCAAAGGCACAAGTGTCAGATTTTTCTAACTCCTATACTTGTAGTTTAATCTCCTCATAGACTTGCGATATTTATCTTTATACTGATAAAAAAAAGTTGCCTTTCTGTTATCGCTTTATGATCTTCTATGTGGGGTGTATTAAATCTAACAATATTATGTTGAGGTTGTTCCATAAAGCATTCTAAAACCTCCCCTTCCTACCAGGTGAATTAAGGTTTTTAATAATTAAGAGGACATGTAGCATAATGAAAAAAAAAATGGAATCTGAAATCAAAAGAACTATTTTTTGTCTAAGATTCAGAAAAAAACAATTGTCACAGTTTTGGAACATGCACCATGAGATCTTAAACTAAGCTTGTCTCATTTACTGCTGATTCTTTTGTGCATCCTGGTTACATGCCTAGCACTTACCAAAGTTATCAAGAGTGAGTATGTGCTTTGTTAACTGAATAATTAAATTTTGGGAATTTTACTTCCTGTCACTATACCACAAATATATCTTCTATAAAAATGGGAAAAAATTGGATCAAATAGTTAACATGAGGATCAAAGAAGATAATGGTATTTAAACTCTCAAGTATCATGCCAAATTAGTTGATGTTATTCTTGTTATTAATTAAAGCAATGGGATTCAACAACAACACAAAATGCTGCAGATAAAAGCTTTGTAGCAATGTCTTTACAAGGCCCCACCCTTTACCCCTGGCACACAACAACCCTGAATGATCCAAGGTATCTACTTTCTATGTTACATTGCCCTGAGCACAAAGACAATCAAACAACTCAACCAATGAACGTCAAGAAAAACTTCCTGTCTCTAACCATACGTGGCAAATCAAACAGGATAGGATAGCTTAGATTGCAGTAATATCTCAAAAATCTGTATAGCTTAAAGCAAAGGTATATTTCTTCTTTACACTTCATGCTCATTGGAGATGAACTGAGACTTTTCCTCTATGTCAAACTCAAGACACAGCATGACTGGGTAGCCATTGTTTGTGACATTTGTCAGTTGTTATGACAAGAGGAGAGAAGTTAGGAGGGGGTTTGTGAGTGATTTAAATCTTCTTTCTAGAAGTAACACTTAGAAACTTAATTAATTCATTGTCTGGAAACAGTACATGGAGGATAAGAAGTGGAAGTCTGCCATGGGTGAAGATTTGGAAATACAGGGTAAAGAACCCTAAGGGCTATCACACTTTGATCTTCAAAGAGTCCCAGAAATTCTGCTTGTCCCTAATCTTTTCTCTTTCACTTCTATTTACCACAAAAGCCATTTCCAACCTTCTTGCTATTCTTCAAACTTCCACCCTACCAACTATTTTTACCTAGTCTTTTAAGATGTCTTTCCACCTACTTCATGAAAACAATGGAAGCTATCAGCCCTCACAAGGTGGTAAGCCCTATGAGGACAGAAACCATACCTGACTCATTTGCAGTTGTCCTTTCTGCCTATCATGATTATTGTTAAGCAAATATTTGTTGAAGGGTTTTCAGTTATTACATATATCTGGTCTCTTCTGTTGACATCTGAGGTAGGCTAAAAAATGGCCCTTCAAAAGATATCCAAGTCTGGATGTCTATACTTTTTAAAGGTTACCAAATATGGAAAAGAAATGGCCTTTTCAGATATGATTAGGTGAAGGATTTTGAGATTAGGGGATTATCCCAGATCATCTGTCTGGATCCTAAATACAATCATGTATATCTTTATAAATTGGAGACAAAGGGATATTTACAGACACAGATACAGAAGAGAAGGCAATGTGAATATGAAGAAGAGAGAGATTCAAAGATGCTGGTTTTGAAAATTGGAGTGTTGTGGCCACAAGCCAAGGAATGGTGGCAGCCATCTGAGGCTAGAATATGTAAAGAATGGATTCTCCCTGGAGCCTCAAAAAGGAGGTTGGTTCTTCTGATATCTCAATTTCTCTGCCCAGTGATACTAATATTGGACTTCTGGCCTCCAGAACTGTGAGAGAATAAATATGTGTTGCTTTAAACCACTAAATTTGTAGTAATTTATTATAGAAAATGAAGACACATCTGATTGACTTAGAATTTATATTTTCTAGAATTTGTGCACTGAGCAAAAATGTTTCTATATTTTAAAATATTTAATTGTTTTGATCTTTATCCACATGTATTTGCTGCATTTCGAGGAATTAGAACACTTGCAGCATTGTTTTACTTCCTTGAAATGAGTTAATTTATAAACTTTAGGGTAAAGTGTTCAGAATATCAAAATTAAACTCTGTTTGCATGTAGTTGACTATTTCCTATATTTGAATGGTTTAAAATATATTCATTATAACAGCTGTGGTTTGTGGAGGTAAAATTGTATATGGTCAAATTTCAGTAGTTGCGGTAATATTGAGGTTTACCATAATTATGAGTTTGTTTATTGGGTTTGCTCCCATCTCACTGTTTTTCTCTTTTTACAAATTAATAATATTCTATCTATACATACTTGTTTTGCTTCTGCATTAGTTCCTAATTTACTTTTTTTCAAAATATCAAAATCTAATAGCCCTTACTTACACATATTGGCATTGCTACAATAAAATGGAAACCCAATCCTTTGCAAAATATAAGGAATGTGCATAACTCTACAAAAGTCTTTTAGTTCTTTCTTTAGAACCTCGGCTAAAAGCATAGAATGTGTCCTTTTCAGATATGAAAGCAAATGAGATTTTCACATTAAAATGACAGATCACAGAGCCTCATGAAAGCTAAAATACCTAAGTACAATTTATGTAAGTGTTCACAATGGGTTATGTGAAGAAGCTGGAACTATCTCTCACACATCGGCTTACTTCCTCAGATGCCTTAGCACCGATTTTAAACTCTCATAGTATGTGTATCTACAATTTTCTAGTAGCTTATAAAAATATTTACCTCTCAGGTGTTGTGGCCCGTTTGCAGGATGGGGAATGAACACAAAACACAAAGAAACACACAAAGAAAGACATGGACACACATAAAGACGGTACAAGATTGCAGCGCCGAATGCACCAGTCGTTTTATTTGTATACCCTAAAAATCAAAGTTACTTCCTTATAAGTGACCACCCAGGCATTGCAG
>VBSM01000272.1:85524939-85578914 GCA_008086735.1 Cheirogaleus medius | reverse complement strand
CGCCTAGGCCTCCCAGAGTGCTAGGATTACAGGCGTGAGCCACCGTGCCCGGCCGTGATTTTTTTTTAATTTCATATGATAAATTTATCTCATCTTTTCACAGAAAGAAAAATTGAAAATGAAACTTCAAAATATTTTCTCCTTTAAGGAAAGTGTCAGCTTGGATCCTTCAAGTGCTACAGACTTTTAAACCCATCTTTTTTTGAGAGAGAGAGTTAGACAAGATTTGATATTTCTTGACCCTTCTCTAAGAACATATGTTTTTCTTTGTTTGTTTTTTGTGTATAGTATAAAAGTCTAAAATTTTTGAATACTCCCTAAGCCCCCTTCTTATTATAGAGAGAACATACAATGCAGCAACATATAAAAATGACTAAATTGAATTAAACTCTAAGCCAACTAAATCAATTATCTGATATCAAATATTCCATACCCCTAAAACTGTCAGAGCTATGAATATATTGGTTGTTGACACTAAATATGAGCAAGGAATATATCTGTTACACATTCTTTAACCACCTCTGAAACCAACTGAATGACCCCTCTTTCTGCAACATCTAACCTATTTCCCTTGGCTCATGTTTGGATAACATTTGGTTTCTATAAGTTCTTGAACTGGTAGTTTATATTCAAGCAACTTTCCCACTGAAATAAAAATTAAGCCTGATTAATTTATAAGGAAGATTAAAGCTATAAATATGTAAAGTAGAGTTAAGCACCAAAGAAGGTGCAGGATAATGATTGTCTACAAGTATTTGAAGGTGTAAACATCATCCTCCTTCCCAAAATTATTCAACATACAATAGGATTTTGGTAAAATTAAAAGACTAGCATAATATTGATAAGATCTGGACCACGAATAAGAATTCATGGAGCAGAACTACTTTTGGAAATTAAATTGTAAATTTTCCTCCCCTGGTTAAAAGACAAGATCTGACTCAAAAATTCTTTCTGCAGGCAGAAGGCCCTAAGAGGACTAGACTCAATACGTATTCATTAATAGTTGTCCATGATTTGGCAACAGCTACTTCTTTCCCTTATGATCAAGTATTTTACTTACTAGTGTTATTCTTAATGGTTCACAGATCTTCTCAATAGCCTTGTGAGGTAGAAGATCAAGTCAAATAAAACAGTCCTATACTATATAATTGTCTCACAGGGAGTACGCTTGGATACCAATTTGCCATCATCAATGGAGAAGACTCAGCCACACCAAAAATGTTTGGCCCTCTCCCAACACCATATTTTTATAAAAATATAGTCAGAAATGGGACTTGGAACTTCTCCATGTCTGAATACCTAAGGTACAAAAAAGCAACTACATTTCTTACAGCTCTACAATGTTAAAATTCTTAGTCGCCTCTTTTACTTTTTTACTGTATTTTTTTATAGGAGTTGTAGTTCAATTGTACTAAAATCCCTCTGCTGATATAAGTGAGCAACAAAGTTGGAATCTAAAACAAAATCTCATTTTTTCAATAGTATGTGGCTTTATGGAATAGAGCGTCTTACCATTCATCTTAGAGATAATATGTCCACAAAGCCACTCCCACGATGTAATATTAATAAAAAAAATGCAATAATCTTGTAAAACCATGAGAGTGTTTTAGCATGACTTTTTTTAACTGAGGTCATCCTTGTGCTTTCTGTGTTCTCTTATTAGCTATCATAAATTGTGTGAGGTAAAATTCACTCGTACTTAATTACCATATAAGCAAACATCACGGAGATAGGTGAATAATGTTGACTTGTCTGAGAGCAAGAGTGAAAACATTGTGTGGTTCTCTGTACTTTTGAATAAATATGAAAACAAAGATATATTGTTTAATAGAGATTATCAAAAGCCCAATTTAGATGCCTGTGTTTCTTGAGGACCGATAGGGCAAAATCAAGTGGTTATAAAACCTGTATAGAAGTAAAGGTGAAATGAAATGTGGAACCAGTTTCTAGGTTAAGAAACGGCCTTCCTCAACCCCACACATTAGCCTAATTCTCACTAGGAAATTCTCTGCAGCCTGCAAATTGTTTCAGTTTAGTCAATGATGAATAGAAGGAGAGTGCCCTGGAAACATTTTGAACAAATTATGTTAAAAAAATCTCAAAAATTGAAGCAAGTGATTTCTTTTCCTTATAAAATTATATGTATAACTGCCTCATTTATCCATTTCACTTTAAATATGCTGACATGACCTTCAAAAATTTTTTTCAACCATGAGAAAAATCTCAGTTTTACTACTCATGAATTTTTTATATTGGCTTCAATTGTATAATGCTGGAGGTTTGCAACAGTTTTCTTAAACAAAAATGCAAATCTGAAATCTACATTTTTTATTGTTTCCTCTTCTTGCTCATTTAGAAAATGTGCATTTCATTGAGAACTTAACAGGTAGTCTATAAAGGCAAACTAAAAATAAAGCCAATATGTGGCTGTAATGGTTTTGAAGACTTTCTTGAATGCTAGGCCAGGCAAAAATGTGATTATTTGGGGGTAACTATAGCATTTTTCAGGAGTAGTCTTGAGACCAATTTGATAGATTGGTAAAAACCTATCTAAAAGAACTGATGTAAAGTCATGCTGGTATTTCATTAGTCAATCATATTTATGAGACTAGTGATAAATACTATTAAGATCATCATTAAGATGTAGTGGGAAACTCTTTTGAAGAACACTTAGATACTCTGTCAATTTTCTAAAGTATTTTAGCATCTCCATCAATGACCGTTCCTTTTCTGAAATTTCTTAACAAGTTCACATGAATCTAAAGGCAATCAAGCTTTCAGTGAAAAGGTTGACGCTGCCTATTATGGGCTCACATGTTTTCTGCTGAGAATTTTTTGAACAATGAGGTGTAAGCTATAAATTTCCGTTGAGCACATAGGGTTCAGCCACATGACCTATGGACTGCAGTGTGCAGAAAACCTTCCCTCTGTGTCTTGCTTGACTTACCTTTTCAATTATTATTTTGGGAAGTAAACACGCAGAATTTCCGAGCCACTGTTTTCATTTGATACATTTAGACAACTTTTAAAAAACATTTATTTTTTCTGGATAATATCATATGTGTCCATTTCGTTCCATTCTGCTTATAAAAAAATTAACTTCTTGTAAAAAGCCACAGAATTCAAGGGCTTATAGTTCTCATAAGGCTGGGACTCACATGTCAACCCTGCTTGAGAAACTTTCTTCAGCTAGCACAGGCCTGCTGACTCAAACACTTCTGCTTTATTTTGCTCTCCCCTGCACCCACCTGCTGTATTTGGGCTGGAGCAATGTACATGTTCTCAAATCTATGGACATATACAAATACTTCCTGCTAAAGTATTGACAGCTTTAAACTGAGATAACTTTGTAAATGGATTGCTATGAGTTGTCCTTTTTACTCATAAAGCTACAAGTGCTAATTTTAGAGAATCTGTCTCTATGTTCAAGATCCCTCAGTAGAAATATGTTGGCCCTGGGGTTTACACTGCACCCTATATGAACCATTTTATGCAAGCAAAAGGGAGCAAAATTCAAGACCATTGGTTGACTTAAGAGTAAAATGAAAAGGAGTAGAAAGAATATGTCATAAACAGATTAGAGAAGGAAAGGAGCAGGATGTCAAGAGTAGGTGGCACGTGGGTGAAAAATGGAAAAGACAGACACTTCAGAGACAGCTGAAAGGAGTGTCATTGCATTGTGTGAATATATCTGAATCTCAGGTGTTTGCTATAACCCAGAAATAAGCACTTTCCCCAGAAGGGGAAGCTTGAAGTTTGTATGAGCTAACAAAAGAGCAATGATTAATGTATTGTCAACATTCTAATATAGCCTAGACCATATGCTATAGGATTTGGTAACTAAATAGACAATATCTGAATGTATTGTCTATTATTTGTAGACTTGAATAAGTCATAGCAGCAAAGGGACTAAATTCTCTTTAGTACCATGTAACTAGAACTAAGAGAGAATAACAGGGTGATTACTTTGAGACTAATGAGGGTTAGATTAAGAAATTATTCATGCATTCTCTTAAGTGGAGAAAGAGGGCTGGAGAGTTTTGATATTTCTTTGGAAATAGAATGATAATTAATTCTATGTGTGGGAAATGAGGAATCCATGAGAATCCTAGGTTTTTGGCTTTTGCTGCTGGGTGGGTGCTACTACCATTTGCCAATAGAGAGAGAAGGTAGTAAAATCAAGAGCTCCTTTGTGAACATTCTAAAAATGAAATGTCGAATAGATATTTGCTGGGGATGTCAAGTAACATGACATCTACAGCTCTAAGGAGAGGTAAGTGTTACAGAGAGTTTTACCAGTCAGAACAAATAGATTTAAAATGATGGGGAACAGTGAGATTATAGAAGAATTTAGAGAAAAGAAACATGGATCCATTTTGGCATTTAAAGATTGGATATCAAATAAAGAGTCATTGAAGAAAAAAGTGAGTTATATGGAAAGAGGAGACCATAATGATATGAAAGCCAATAATGTGGACTTTTTTCCCAGGAGGGAATAATCAACTAAATCAAAGACTACTGAGAGGTTGACTATGATAAAGCAATACATGAAGATCACTGTTGACCTAGATGTTTCACTGGAGTTTTGGGGAGAGGAGCCAGATTCAAAGGAGGTGAAAAAGAAATTGTTAATTATAAAATGGGGCAATAAGCAAAAAATCTCCTTTAAGGAATTTTTTTTTTTTTTTTTTTGGCAAAGGTTGCAAAAAAAATGCAGCAGTAGTCAGGAGTAAATATAGAAGAAAGGAATTATTTTAAAAGATGAGAGGCATTAAAATATAGTATTAGGAATGTAATGAAAGTATGAGATAATATTATCCTGATATCTTTGTGTTTATGAAATAAAATTGAATATCAGATAATGTGAATTCAACTGTAGCTATTTAAAAAAGAAATGGAAACATCTTCCAAGCTGGGCACATCAGACTGTCACTCCTAAAAACTAAAAGTGTGATACTGAAATACCTAAATATGAATCCCTGTGAGGCCTTACTATACTTCCTGGCCTTTTATTATAATATTTACAGTCTTATTCTAAATGTCTCTTTTTTATTTAATGAATTTGAGTAGATTTCTCTATAAAATTCAAATATCACTAGGACCTCTGAGTTGAACAAGTTTTACTTTCCTGACATTCTTAAAATTTATAAAATTTTATATTGTGAATTTGGAATAAAGAGACAAGAATACAGTGTTCCTCAATATATTGGACAATAAAACATTCTTTGAAAAATATTTCCAGAAACTAGTGATCGTATGAAAACAATTTGCAATATTATTTAGTTTTTGCTTTTGTCTCAATTTACTTAGACTCTCATCTTCATATTTTGCTTCTGGCTTTGATTCATTCTGGTTTTACATTTCCATTCTACTCTTTATCTTCAATCTATTTCACCCAAGTTCCATCTGATACAGCCATATTTTTTTCACTAATTCTACCCCTGACTTCCTCTGAAACACTGGAAGATTTATCTAAAATCACTCAGAGATTTACCATTTGAGATGAGAATTTCACTGTCTCCCACAAATCCTCTTATTTATGTTTGGAGAAGTGTCTCCTCAAAATACAGTACTTATACCAATTTTTAAAAATCTAGGTAAGAACAATATTTATATTTTCTTTAATATATAACAGAAAACAGGATAGCATACAATGCATTAAACTTCTAAATCAATACACTTATTATTTTCAATTTTTTGAAAGTAGTGATATTGCACATTTCCTATTACAAAACTTCAAAATGTTCAATTTTTATATGTTCCAGAAGCTTGGAATGTTCGTAAATACAGGGCATACCAAACACTAATTTCATTAAACCATAAGGTGGTATTTGGCTTTGTACTACACAATGACATGTTTCCATTTTAGTGATGTTTTAATTTAGCATAGGAATTGGATTCCCTTTCAAATCTACTACACATTGGAATTCCACCTGCTTACCCATATCTCTTACTAAAGATTAAACTGTTAATGCTCACAATGAGGGAAAAACAATTAAGAACTTCCTAAAATGTACTTTTCAGTGCTCATATTTATATCAAACATGTGTTGCAATGACTGGTATTTTGCATTTCAAACCAGAAACCCTGGCTTATATATACTTCCATGCATTTATAGCCTTAATCAAGCTAGAAGCCATTTGCTTTTCACATAGCAATTAAAACACAGAGAACATTCAGGATCTTGCTAAATAGCTCCCTATGCTTTATTATTGTTTATCTTGTCTTTTCGTAAGGAGGAGCTATTATTTCTGCTCCAAGCTCTTGATCTCCCTGGGGAGCATAAAAGAACGTCTGTTGTGGAGCTGAGCTGAAAGTAAATCCCTGGGAATGGGGAAGTAGAGAGAAAAAAAATGGAAGGAGAACTCTGGAAACTGCATAAGTCGTGCAGAAAGCTTTGTGCCACAATCAGCACATAAGCCCTTCCAGAACACGCTCAACTGGTTAGAAGTTAGTACACTCAGTTGTATGGAAAATGGAAGAAGGTGTGAACAAGGCAAGAAAAACATACAGAAAATAAGAGACTAGATTGTGAGATAGGTGTAAATCCCTGCTTTGAGATGTCTCACCTTTTCGTGCCAAACCAATGTATGCCATCATGTATTGATTTATGACTTTACCTATAATTCCTGTCTCCCAAAATATATAAAACAAAACTGTAACCCAACCACAGCGAGTCTACTTGCTCAAGATTTCTTGGGTGTGACTCTGGGTCATAATCCTCAAATTTGGCTCAGAATAAACCTCTTTAAATTTAAAATAAAAAGAATGAAAAAAAGAGAAAGAAAAGAAAAAATGATTAAGATAGAATCATAAGACTTCATAGCCAAGTTTCAACATGAGACAACTGGGACAAATGGTTACCTGATAACAATCTTAATGGACATTTTGGATTTTTTATGGTTAATTTTACTACACTTTATCCAGACTGGTTAATTGTCTAGGCCAGACAGAATCATTTTAGTATCAGATATCAGTAGTCCATCTAGGTTTATGTCAAGTGCTAAAGTGATGATTTACTTATTTTAGAAATAGAAAAAAAATATTTTCACTTGTTTTATAGATCTATAATTGTGTTATGATAAATATATATTTTATAATTATATATAAATATATATACACATAAATGTATTTATACACACAAACATGCATGTCTTTGAAAGAGAGGCACCATATGCATGTAAGATTTTTTCTCTTAAAAAATGATTAGCTACATTAAAAATTTTTGAAAAATATTCTTATTCTTGGATTTTCATTCATGTGATCCAAAACAGGCTGTTTTTATAATAGCTATGTCAGCCGTCCTTCATTAATGTCCAATTCAGTAAGAAAAGGGCTTACTTTGATTTATATGAAATAATTTTGAAAGTATTTTAAAAGTTTAAAAATTAAAATTATTTCTTAATTTTAAAAAGTATGCTTTATGGGGAAAACAAAGTTTTAGAATCAAAAGATAAGACTGACTTTGATCTTCAAAGCCAAGATGCAAGCTTGCTGCTTGAGGCTTGCAGGAAAATATGGACACCTTTTCAGATTTGCATGGTATGCAACTAGCCCTTAGTAGCCTTACAGGCTGCTGTTTATAACACAAATCAGGCTTTCGTATAAATTGATTGATTGGAATTAAAATGCATGGCTTGCGTGTTGAAGATTCAGCTAGTTATAAATTTATGCATTTATAGTCAACCCATTTTCAATAAATGTGCTAAGAACATAGATTTGGGAAAGAACAGTCTCTTCAATAAATGGTGCTGGGAAAACTTGATATCCATCTGTGAGAGAATGAAACCAGACCCCCTATCTCTCACTGTATATAAAAATGAAAGCTAAGGGATTAAAAACTTAAGTCTAAGACCTAAAACTATGAAACTACTGGAAGAAAACATTGAGAAAACACTCTAGAACATTGGTCTGTGCAAAAATTTATTGAATAAGACCTTTAAAACAAAGGCAACCAAAGCAAAAATTGATAAATGGGATCACATCAAGCTAAAAAGCCTCTGTACAGGAAAAGAAACAATCAAAAAAGTGAAGAGAAAAACCACAGAATGGGAAAAAAATATTTGCAAACTATACGTCTTACAAGGAATTAATAACCAGAATATATAAGGAGCTCAAACAACTCAATAGGGGGAAAAAACGCAAATAATCAATTTATAAATGGGCAAAAGATCTGAATAGATATTTCTCTAAACAAGACATACAAATTGCCAACAGTTACACTCAAAAATACTCAACATCATTAGTTATCAGAAATGCAAATCAAAACTACAATGAGATATCATCTCATTCTAGTTAAAATCGCTTTTATCTGAAAGATAGGCAATAACAAATGTTGGCAGGGACATGAGAAAGGGAAACACTCCTACACTGATGGTGGGAATGGAAATTGGTACAGTCACTATGGATAACAGTATGGAGGTTACTCAAAAAACTAAAAATAGAACTACCATATGATCCAGCAATCCCACTGCTGAGTATATGTCCAAAAGATCAGAAATCAGTACATAAAAGAGATATCTGCATCCCTCATATTTATTACAACACTATTCACAATAGCCAAGATATGGAATCAACCTAAATGTCCATCAATGGATGGATGGATAAAGAAAATCTGATACATACACAATGGAATATTATTCATCCAAAAAAAGAATAAAATCCTGTTATTTGAAACAATATAGATGGAGCTGGAGGATATTATGTTAAATTAAATAAGCCAGGCACAGAGAGGCAAATATCACATGCCCTTACTAAAATGTGGGAGCTAAAACAAATTTGAAATCATGGAGCTAGAGAATAGGATGGTTACCAGAGGCTGGAAAAGGTAGGGGGGAGGGGGAGATAAAGAAGGGATTGTTAATGGTTACAAAATTATAGTTAGATACAAGGAATAAGATTTAGTGTTCAGTAGCACAATAGGGTGACTATAGTTAGCAATAATTTATTGTGAATTTCAAAATAACTAAAAGAGTAGAATTGGAATGATCTTAACACAAAGAAATTATAAATGCTTCAGGTAATAGGTACCCTAATTACTCTTATTTGATCATTATACATTATATGCTTCTATCTAAATATCACATGTACCCCATAAATATGTATAATTGATACGTATCCATAATAACTAAAAATAAAACATTTTTAAAAAGAAAATATGGTAAAATTTAAAGATTAAAATCGGAAAAGGAAGCATTGTTTTTACTAGGTGTGTTAATATCATTTGTATGATCTACCTTACACACACACACACACACACACATACAATATAACCACAATATTTCTGACACATTTTGCTTTTCAAATAATGAGGTTCACTTAATATTTCCCAATAGCTATGTTCATCTTATCTAATTCCTTATCAACATAGGCAGTACTCATTTAATTACAAGAATTGGAAAGTCAAGTCACACAGTTTGAGCAAAAGAAAAGAAAAAAAAACCTCTGGGCTCATACAATTGGGAAAGACGGAGTGAAGCTGGTATAAAAAATATCTGGAACCATTGACTTGATAAATACAAGGGTGTCTGTCTGTCTCTCTCTTTGTGTCTCATACATTCCACACCTCTGATGTTTTCTGCACATAGCTTCATGCTCTCTTGCTGCTGATGGGTTTTTCCCACATACAGTAGACAGTGGCTCCCATAGGCTGATTATTTGCATGTTATTACAATGATTTTCCCTGCCTCCAAAAAAAATCCCTGGTTAGTATTTTGATTGGACTACCTGGTTCCTGTGCATATTCCTATTTCTGGGCCAATCACTGTGGCCATGACGTGAGGTCCTCTGAGCCACCTCAGGATCATGACTCACCCTTAGTTAGGTGCCTGGCCTTGTAGCCAGAGCATGATTTTACCTGCAGAAGGGTGACTCGTGAAGGTAATATAGAGAACATATGTACTTTCATGACCACAGTCATTATTTCTCCTTTTATGAAAAGTGTATGTTTCTCTAATGTTTACAACATTCATGTGATCAATTCAAAAACAAATTATTATTGAAAAATACCTATGAATCACTACGATCATTACCAAAACAAAAATAGTAACAACTATTTCTTCTTTCTGAGAAATCATACAAGGTGATTTTTCCTATTATCTTGTGTTACTTTCTCAAAATATTATGAAATAGACTGTTTTTGTTTTACATAATAGAAAGTAAAATTGCATGTGAACAGCTCAAACCATCTAACCAAAAATTATAAAGTATATTCAATTTTGGATTGTATGTTGGCCAACAAAGAGCTCAAATATAATAGTAGGAGACATGGTGATTGCATAGCATAAGTTTTAAGCATCTGAGGGACTTGATCAACGCGAGTAATGTTGCTGGCATGTAAGACAATACCAAAAAATCAGTAATATTATAGTGCAGTCAACACTACATGTTAAGCTAGCACTTGAATTCTGTATTGATTAGGATTAGGTTTAATTAAATGTGACTAAATCTGCAGTAATCGTGACTAAGACACAAACTTGTTTTTCCTCATGTAAATGAAGTCTGGGGAGAGAGCACAATCCATTGTTGGAAGAGTGACTTTGTAATTATCGAGATCCATCCCTCGTGTTTTCCTTCATGTTCCAACATGACTCTTCAAAAGAGAGTTGTAACATTTCAGCCATCAGAAAGGCCAACAGATACAGAATGCAGAGCAAGGTGTGTCTCCTCCCTTTAAAAATACTTCCCAGATGTTGTACATTGCACTTTTAGCCAGCAGTTTATCATATTGCCATACCTAGCTACAAGGGAAGATTGTGAATAGAGTCTTTATTCCATTAGGTCATGTGTGCAACTAAAATCTGGGATTCCCTAATAGAAGGATGGGAAAATGAAGCAGGCAACTAGATATCTCTGCCAAGAACTTTCATAAACTTTCTTCTTAAATGTTCCACTCATCACTGTTGAAGCATAACAGTTATTGCCCTGGCTCTGTTCCTATTTATAAGTAGAAGTCTCACCTATTATACAAAACAGAAGATTTTTATTTGTGACTTATTAGAGTTACACTATTCTTTTTATTTCTGAATTTCAGCAAATTATGTCCTAAGTTCTTTGCAAAAACCCACCCAGCACTACACACTGTAAAGCTGTAAAGTTCATTGGAAAATAAGAAGGGGGGAGGGCATGAGGGGGGTGAGAGATAAAAACTTACAATGAACACTATTCTGGTGACAGTCACACTAAAAACCCTGACTTCAGCATTATACAATGTATCCATGTAACAAAAACTTTTATATCCCCTTAATATTTTAAAATAAAAATAAAAAGTCAAGTGCACCCAGGCTGCCATGGAACCAAAGAACAAAAGCCCTTATTCCAACGTAAAAGCACTTGGGAGAATTTACATAGGAGACAACACCTGAGATGATTCTTAAAGGATCTATCATAAATGTTATCCAGACAAAATAACATGTTATCTTGGGGAATGTCATTCAAGAGATGAATAGTATAGAGCAGAGGTCAGCAAACTACAGCCCATGGGCCAAATCTGGCCACTAGCAATTTGTAAATTAAGTTTTATTTGAACATAGTAACACCACATTGATATAGCAGAGTTCATGACAGAGACATATGACCCACAAAACTGAAGATATTTGCTAGCTGTGCCTTCATGAAGAGTTTCTGACTACTGGTTCACAGAGGAGAATAGTATCTGAAGTATTATTATTTATTCAAGTATTATTATATATTCAAGGAATAACAAAAGTTCAATATAACAAAATATAAACATTAGAGCAGAACAGCTAAGGATTTTGAGTCTGTGGTCATTGGTTGGAGACATGAAGGATTATCTATGTTAAGTTCAGGTGCTTGTGGTTTAATCTTGTATCATGGAGAACAGATTAAGAGGTTTAAGGAGCAGAAGGACATGACCAGATTTTAGCAAGATTGTGCATGTGGAGATATTAAGAAATGCAAGACAGGACATGAGGAATCAGTTAAGAATCCTCTACTTGAGGACCTGAAGTAGAACAGAGAGAAAGGAGGTGAATAAGAAATGACCTATAGAAACTCTTTAGTAGGTAAAATCAGCAAGATTTGCTGAATCTCAATTATCCTTATTTAAAAACATGTCTGCAAATTTTGACACTCCTCCCTTCAAAAGGTGGAGACTAATTACCCTTGTTTGTAGGCCAGACCTAGGGATTCCTTTCTAATGAATAGACTGTGACAGAAGTGATGCTATGTGGCTGCCAGGGCTGGTTCATAAAAAGCATAGCTTCTACTGTACTCTCTCTCTCTCTCATTTAGATCTATCTCTTTTTTCTCTAGTGAAAGCCAGATAACATGTAATAAGAATAATAAAGCAGCCCTAGGAGAGTTTCATGTGCAGATGAACTGAGGCTTCTCCCTAATTTGCCAGGAATGTAAATGAACAATATTGGAAGTGGGTCCAACAGCACCATCAAAACCTTTAGCTGACTATAGGCCTGGACAACATCTTGACTATGAACTCATGAAAGACCCAAGACCCAGACTCCCTAAGCCAAGCTACTTCCAAATCCCTGACTCAAAGAAACTGTTTAGAGAAATAAATGTTTTCAGCCACTGATTATGTGGATAATTTGTTATGCAGCAATATATACATAGTATATCACCATTACCTAAAATGAGAAATGCAGGAGGAGAAAAAAATTATGGGGAAAATGTTATGTGCAGTATTGGCCATGCCGATTTTAAAGGACATTTGGAAGAGCCAAATAAACATGTCAAAAAATATTTAGATATTCTCCCCTAGTCTGACACTCAATAAAAGGCCAGGGATTAAACCAGTATTCCTTGAGGCATCTATCTGATCTAATGTACAATTTTCAAACCTTCTTCAATTCCGTTTATGTTTTAGTGAGGATATTTCCATTTATAGCAAGCTATTTGCTCTTACTCTTTGCTTCTTTGCTCATTGGCATATAACATATTTTGGGTCAGCAAATAACTGTTATAAAAATGAAACATTTCTGAAATAAGATAACTTGCAAAGATAAGACTTTCAGGCTTCTAGCCTATATTCAGACTCCTTGGTAAAGAAACAAGGCTCTCAACCAACAACTAATATACCTGGAATCTAGAGGTGGTTTCCACTGAAAGCCAAACTATAGACACTATCAGTGAATCTTAGAAATTCAGACCCCAGGGTTTGATCATATTTTCCTTAAATACTCTATACATATTCAAATGCAATGTTCTCAAGTTGGAATTTTCTTGGATATGTGTAATAGATAAGGTGTGTGAGGTTGGTGAAGTGTCCAAATATATGCATACCAAGGATAGGAAATGATTCTATGCTGTTGTAATCTTATGCTTGGCTTTTAGCTTCTAGCATAAATATATCCACAGCACCATAGTTTGAATGTCAGCAGAATTGCTCTCTGCCACAGTTGAATGCACTGGAATAAAAATTATATAGTTAAATATTTATATATCAACAAGAAACATCTACAGAAAATATACTCACTCGTTCGTAGGAGATTGAATTTCAAATTCATAAGCAAGAAAAACATGTGTCTCAAAAACTGTCACAGATTCAAGAAAATATGAATACAATTTCAAAAATTACAAGTTACCATTTTAAGTCTTTAAAAAATAGGTATTTAAAGCTCATCATTTGTATTTAAATGCTCAAAAAACATTTACTATGTTACCACTGTTCATTAAGGTCATGGTAGGCACTGAGGACATATGGATAACTCAAGGTCCTTTTCCTGAGTAGCTTAGGTCTCAACAGATTTGTTACCTTTTCCTATTATCAAGGGCATTACATTTTTCATGTTCATAAAATCAAACACATACACACTGACACACAATTTCAGTAAGAAACTGAATCACTCCTGTGTCGGCCATAATGAGTTCTGTGTCTCCTCTTGACACCGACAGACTGTTCTGCCAGGTTTAGAACAACCACCGTAGGCAGCTTCACATGTCTTCGGACGTTCTTACTGGCTATTCTCTCCCTGCAACAGTGTAATTTCTCTGTTTATGCAGTCTGATTTTCTCTCCTATAAACCCAAGAAAATTCTTAACAAATTACTGAAAGATCCATTTGTCCTGGATAAATGGTAAAGACTACCCTGTAGCTTTTTGGGTTGTGGATGGGGAGCGAGATTTCACTTACTTAGTAGACCCAGAAGTTAGTGTATCCTTTTAACACTGAATAGAGAGTGGAAATTAATTGATTTCCATAGAAGGGGGTAGATGTGGTCATCAAGGGGAATATTAACCTGACTTCAATTAGTTGTGGTCAGAAAAGGTCGCAGAGATTTCATTATCCAAAATTAGTTGATACTAAGAGACAACGCCTACTTTATCCTAAGAACTGCCATTGTATTGGAACAGAATCATCCCATCCGACTCTTATTTTCCAATTAAAACAACACCAAAATATTCCTGAGGTCCTCCTGAAGTTTTGAAAGACTGTACTCCAAGTATCTAAATGGGGTAGTGTTTACAGGATTGTCCAAAGGGCAATTGACAGCTCCCCTAATCTGCTGAGACAGAACTCCTGTGAGGGTCAGTTACCAAAAGGACACAATACCCATACCACATACCCACTTGAAAAATCTCTTTCCTACAACCCACTCTTGCTTCCCCCAATACCAACAATTCACACAAGAGTGACACATAGAATTTTGGTTGCATTGCAACATGGTTTAAAGTCCAAATCCATAGATATCAAACAGTAAAGGCAATCATCCCCAAGAGCCCTCAGACAAGCCAAATGGAAAGTTCTTTCATAAGAATGACAAGAGAATGATTTTTACCAGTTTGTGTTCTAATAGAATTGTTTGTATGATTGTCTACCCAATTTCCTGTAAAAGACTCTTCATGAGGTACTTTTTGAAGACTAGAAGAAAATGAACAAAGTGCTCTTATAGCTTATTAGAGAAACAAAAAAACATTATTTAAAGGATCTCAAAAGGAAGAAGGGGTTTTTACATGGAAGGATAATAAGGATTTAAAAAATCAAAACCTTGACCATATTCATAAATTGTCTAAAGGTTTTTTATTAATTTGTTTTATTCCCAGGAAAAGGAATAATTTAAGGCTACACAATCAAGATTTTCTTTGGCATTATAAATAATGAGGTTTATTAGAATTCACATTTTGTCTTTGCTTTCCATATCTGCATTATAAATATGCACCTTACAAATATATCTATTTTCAGAAAACAGAAGCTACACTTGTATAGCTGGTTATTTTTAAAAGTACTTCATGTTCTGGAGAGGTGCTATGACTTGTTCTCAATCTATGTGAAGAAAGAATAAGTGTATGAAAAAGTCCTCCTGTCCTTAAATAAGTTGTTAGGCACTGCATGTTGAAACTACTGACAGGGACAAAGAACTGAGGGAAACTTGCAATAACTTAGGTCATAATTCAAGTAGATGCCATTGCATTATGCTATTGGACTCTAAAACTATACTAGAATTGCATGAGTAATCGTATTTGTTGTAAACCAATGAATAGTGCTTTCATTAATTATTTGTTGAGTCTTGCTTTTGGTTTTGCATAGGACTTTAAATTTGGAACGATTTTGAGACAGAAAACAAAACCATACTCTCATTAGGTCATAATTGCTTTCTAACTGGATATCTGAAACATTATTTATATAAGTAGATTTTACTTATAAGCCTCATTAGCAATGAAGTAACCATATATATTATCCAAAGTTAAACATGATATATTTTTGGCTTTTTGTCAATTTTAGATGGGATGAAAAATCTTGGCATAGAGCTGAAATGTTTTACATGACATAAGATACTTTGCTTTTTATATTACATTCTATTATTCCTAAACACACAATAAATAGACTTCTGAAAACAAACATAGGAAAGTAGAAAAAGGGGTGGGATAAGGGGTTATCAAAGAGGATAGTATAAAATGGATTGGGTGGACTGATGCCCCACTTTAATATTTTAATTTTGTTTGAGGATATCTTGGGTAGGGCAGGAATTCATCAGCATATTTAACAAGGCCATGAAGGGGAAAGTCTATCATGGAATGACCAGCTAACCAAAAGGCTCACAGTAGGATATTGAAGGAGGTGACAACAAAGGAAGTAAGAAAACTGGATTGGAGAAGTAGCACTAGCTACATTATGAAAGGGAGAGCTTCATTGCTCCACTTACTCAATGTATTTGTCAAGACCCAATCATTTATTTGCAAAGTGCTATTATGGATGCTTTATGCCTTAAAGTCAGGTTATAAGGAAGAATTTTTTTAAAAAAGCAGTTATCAAGCGCTTCAATTTATATACTATTATTTAATTTCACAACCACTGTATAAGGTAAATATTTATAAAATTTGTATTTTATATTAAAAATATTGGTAAATATTGATCCATTTTCCACTGGTTCAGCAAAATCCTATAATTTATTCTAGATCCATTCCCTACATAAAACAATGTATCTTGGATTTGTGATTTGAGCAAGTTCTTATCCAAAAATTCACACAGTTTTGTCAATGAGAATAAGGGAAACTCACAAATACTGTGTCAAATAGCAACCTTTGTGGCCTAAATTATTTAATAGTCCCTAGATTGTTTTTCAGACACAGATAAATTTGGGCATCTAATTATACAAAGATAAAAGTTTTATGTCATACTGAATATGTTCCCTGTTTAATACCTCAACATCTTTTATGGAAGATACGAAAATCATGGTAAGAATAACAGATGTACAAATTTATAAATGTTTTCATTTATTCCATAAAAGATTTAAGACTTAATTTGAGCTTCCATTCTGACTGATGCTTAATCTAGCTACTACTAGACAAATTCGGAAAATTTCAAAGGTATCTAAGTTATCTTGGAATATAAAACTTAATCTTTCCCAAAATTTTTCCCTGTTTTGATGTTAAACAGTTAACCTTTGAGTAGGGGAGTTCTGAGGTTTGGTACTGAGACAAATGGTACTGAGACATACATAGGGGAGAAATGATTACCTCTAAGTCCTGAAATGCCTGGGTGTAATGTTGGCCCTTGGTGGGGATGTAACTTGTCCCATTTGGCATTTGGTCACATCCCATTTCCCATGGAATTGGCTGAGAGTGAGCCATGCCCCCTGGAAACACTGACGTGCCTTCCCTTGCCACCTATGCACTGTGGGAAACTCAGGGGAATTGTCTTTCTGACAACCTTTCTATTCTGTGACTAACATACCATGACAACAGATGGGAGTTTACCATCAAGCCTGTCATCTCTTTAATCTCCATCTAGGAAATGGGGCACAGATATTCTAACTTCTTGATGCCCAAATTTAAAGAGGATACCAAGTAATATTATCCTTCTCTTCATATTTAATATGGGAGTGAAGGTAGTTTATGTGCAGGGGAGTTAGGATGTCTGCCTTGAACTTGTAGGATACGTACCTTCTTCTCTCTTTCCCCAAACAGAAGGTATTTTATATAACATGGGAAGTGAGTGGGACATGTTTTTCATTGATTAGTCACTTCTGACTCAGGTCATTTGAGCTTAAAGGGTGGAAATTTGACACCCTTTTTCTCTTGTCATGATAACTTTATTCCCCAGCCCCAAGGCAATAGGGCTCTAAGAGCGAAGTAGGAACCATCACTGGGTACAAGGAAGTATATGGGAAGAAAAAATACCTGGAATCAAATTATATTTCTGCCACCATTTGTCTTTAGAAACTCAGTGCTTATACTCAATCAGTCATACAGATATCAATGAATTTTAAACACATGCCATATTAAACTGGGATTACTATATTCCAGGCAACTGATGGAAACAGAAATATTTGGTCAGTCATGCAGATGTTTCCAGATATTTAGTATTGTGCATACAATAAAAATGGCTGGATCTGTTTCCATTCTGAGCACTGTTTAGAGACTGTATACCAGTTATATAATACAGAATATTTTACAATTTGAAACCAGTCTAAATATAAGCATCATCCTTGAAGGAATGAGAATTATAGGGGGAAATAATATAATTTGTGAGAAATGTAAAAAACAAACAATATTATTTTTCCATTCCAGTGTTCATTTTACCTGATAGCTAGCTGCATTTTTAAGTTGGCTGTGATATTCACTTTAATGTAGTCCTCTTCTAAAGACTAAAATATGGTATAGTGATTTTTCTATAAATCAGAACTATTTCTACATATCTAAGTTCTTGTGATTACTTATTTTAAGTGTAAAAATCAGAAAAGTAATTTTCAAAAATATACAAATTTTCTAACCACTTGTTTCATCTTTACTAAATTGAATTCTTCTAAAAGGCCTGATGCTACCCTAGCCTCAAATAGGTTCTATATCGGAAAAAATCAATACTGCCTAGATGATTTAATCATTTGCATCCTAAAATTTTTGCAGAAATTCTTGAGTAATAAATATTTGACAAACACACATATTTTTTGTTTTATGAAAACTGCAATCTCTTTTAGGGGACATAGAACATTTTTTAAAGGCAAAAAGAGGTTTATGCCATAATCCATCACTTGGCTGTAGCTATAAAACGGTTATTTATAAATTGCTTAATCTGGTTGCCTTATTTAATGGTTATTTTCATTATTTATTGGATTAATGTTGTAAACACAGTATTGATTCAAAGAGGAATGCTTTTCATAAAATATATCTGACCATAAAATTGAGCAGTAAAAGTTGAAATATAAAGAATACTAGATCAGTTTTATCATTCTATAGCAATGTAGACAAACCTTGTGCTTTGGAGCTATAGACACGGGACAATTTAAATATTAGATTCACATATTCTCAAATGCCATCATCATTAGTAGCAATTATCCTATTGAATATATACTTTAGTCCTGCATTTCTAAAGAAAATATTTTAATTTAGAATATTCTGCCTGCTTAAGAAGTCATAACTTGTATGCAAAGAATATACATATTGAAATAAAACTTTTGAAATATTTTGTCCAATACTCTTAGTTTAAATTTGTGAATGCTAAGACTGAGAGATTGATAAACCTGTCCAAAGCATCACAATATATAATTAACTAATTTAATTTTTTCTACTTTTCACACATTTTGTTGTCCCTATACACACACACAATCTATTGCAGTTGTTAGAATTGCTTATTTAGTCTTATTACCTTATTTCTCTTTCTTTGAGATTTCATTCCTAACATAGTTTGTTCTGTGTATTCAAATCACCTTTAAAGTATTCTAATGAACATTCCTATATTTGTTTGGCTATGAGGGATTTCAAGTACTCATAAAATTTGAATCATTTCCAAAAGGTCTCTTTCACAGATTTCTTTCTTTCTATTTCCACTAACTTAGTTCTGACCCTCTTAACTTCTCTTCTATATTCTGTAATGGTAACCTTATTGGTCTCCCTTTCCAATCAATACTACACACTACTGCTAGAGTTATTGCCATTCCCCTGTTGTAAAACATCCACTTCTTATTGCTTAGAATAAATGCCAATTACTTAGCCTAGCATTTAAAGCTCCCCATTATATGACCCCAACCTATATTTCAACCTTCTCCCTCTACCTACACACTCACATACCCTAACTCCTGAGTCACACTCAGATATCTGTTTGTCATTCCTCATGTTTGCTGATGTGTTTTTCCTTTTGATCTTGATTCAAAGTTTTCTCTTTCATCTGAAATTATGTAGTAGATCCATTTATGATCCATTTAAGAGACAAAATCTCACCTCCTTACAAACCATTCACAAGTGTTACTATTCAGAATTCATCTTCTCTGCTATACTGTCATAAGATTGTTTAAATGTTAATCACAGCACATGTTAATCTTCTACTGAATTTATTCATGTACAGATAGCTGTCTTTGTCTGTGAAATAATAGCACATGGAGGCAAGAGAAAAATTCCATTTTGCTTTTGCTAATCCAGTGTCTTCAACGACAAATGTTTATTGATTGAATTAATTTGATTGAAAATTTAGGTGATTTTTAAATAAATTACATTATGTACATTCTTGTCCCCTTAAAATGCTGTGCCATAGGATCTATTTTTTTCTTGATTCAGGACAATATCTATTAACATTATTGTTTTGAGTTATAATGCCCTCAGGAACCACAAAGGCATATCATATTCTTTGTCCCTAGAGTAAATAGCTACAAACTACAGAGATTTGATTCAGGAAGTCCTATATCCTGGGAAATCCTTAGCCAGCCGCTTTATTTTAATCAATTGCCTGGGGGTAGGCCTGAAGGTGTTACTCTCCCTCTCCTACAGAATAAACATTAAGGTCTTTGTAGCAGCAGTTTGCTTCAAAGACTTAACTGCCCTTTCTGCTTGCTGGATGTGTTGCATTGCCTCCAAAGAATTAGACTTTTTCTCTATGAGAAATAAGAAATAATTTCTTTAAGTTTGGGAGAGAAAAAGTTGGCATTTGGGTTTCGATGGCGCCCTTCTCATTGGGATGGATGCTGTCACTTTCAGAGAGCAGAGGAGGCTGCCCGGAGGGCTAGTGTTCTCAGGAAGAAGGGATAAGCGTTCCACTATGTGGCCCATTCTGTCACTCATCTTTCATGTGCACAGAAATGGAGTGGAACGTCTTTTGGTGGTGAACACCCTTAGTTCAGCAGCCTAGCTATTATTGCTTCCTTCTCAATAGAAGCGGAAATTGTCTTTCACTACTGTTTTGTTGGTTGGAAGGTCATGAGGCATTAGGTCACCCAAGCCCTCAAGAGACATAAAATATAGCAAGGGTGAAAATCCAATGCCAGCAGAGAAAGCAGGGATTTGATTTCCTATGGGAACATCCAGTTATGTTCCACTCCTTCCAATTATATTTTCTGCCCTCCCCAAAGTTATAATTTCCTTTGGTTTCAATAATAGCTACTGTTCATTTCTTTTTGGCTTTTCCTTCTTGTACTTTTCCAAGCAGCCTCGGTTTTTTCCAAGTGGATGTCTTTTTCTCCCTTGAAAGTTAAGAGATGTATTGATTTCATCTAAGCTATCAGGGTAATATAACAATAGTATTTTTGCTTTAGTTTTTTCACAAGCTCTGTATATAATATTTTTCAGAATTTTTCTCATGAGAAGTACCTGCTCATCCCCCTCGTCCATTTCCTCTTGGAACTCAGCTTTTGCTTGGCTGCCAGAAAAAAATGTTTTTCCAGAGCAGTTTTTATGTGGTCATAGATTGAGGTCAGGCACTGCCTTTCTGCTTCTTCAAAAAAATACTTTCTGAATAAAAGATTACAAACCCAGCAATATAAAATCTCTTCTTGTTCTGTTTTTATTGTCAACTCATAATGACCTTAAGTAAGTCACTGATATCCGAGCCTCAGTTTCTTTCTTTGTCAAATGGAGATAACAATCTCTGGTCTCCTATCTCATGGGATTGATGTAAAGTTCAAATGAAACTGTCAAAAAAATCTATAAACTATTAAATATAATAAAGAGATAATTTATGTGACCATACTTCCTAAACTATAAATAGATATGTAAGAGCAAATATGCTTATTGATTATAATTATTCCCTAAGAATCCTAAGAATATTGACTCATGTACAAGGGCAAGAATAGCAATACTGCACATTTAGTTGTCACTTTCCCATCCTTGTCACACTTGTCTGTTGCATGCCTTTCCAAAAGGCCTTCTCATGATGGCCCACCCAGTTTCTTGCCTGCAGCCATAAAATTGAGCTTATGTCAAACGCAAATACTTAGGTTCAGTAATTGCAAAGATATTCCTAGAAACTCATCCAAAATATCTAACTGCCTCTATCCTCTGGGACTGAGGGGCCTTCGTGATCTTTGAGATTTATGCCTTAGGAAGACTGTGGTTAGTTGAAGTTCACATGGCATGCAGATCAGTGGAGGAGAGACAAAAGTCACCTTCTTATATCTCCCTGGTTGAATCACTTGTTATTCTTTTGGAAAACTGCAGTGTGAGGAAATCTGTGAGGGCTTGAAGTATATCTTGTACTTTATATCTGAAAAAGGTTTGTGTGTGTGGAAAGCTTGATATGTTCCTAGCTAATTTTGGTCTGGAGAGATGGCTCGCTTCCTGCTACGTGGTAGTGCCAAAACAATAATGTGAATAAAAACGTTTGAGGTAAATACAGCTTTGCCTCTTTCCCACTCCCCATGTCAAAATTTCCATTTATACAAGGCAAGTCCCAAGAACATGCATCTGATTTCGAATTGGCCTGGAGGGCAGATCATTACAGAGTCACTGACATTATTGTTTCCTCCATCGAGAGAGCTTCAAAGGTCTGTCATATTGTTTCAGATCCATTTTTTATTACATATGAAAACAGATATCCAAGAGGGTGGGGTAGGGATGGTATCACTATGCTTAGTGTTTTGTATTTTCTCATTTAAATATTTAAAAAACCCAAAAACCAAAAGAGAAAAAAACCCAATAATATTAAGTATATTGCATTTTTCACTTTTCACATTAAAGTAATTTTAAGTAAATCAAGGCTTTAAATTAAAGGATGTACTTAAGAGTCATAACAAATGAGAGTTAAACCAGGAAGTTAAAGTCCATACTTTTTCCATAATATTACTGTTTCTTTCTCAATTAACCAATAAATGATGCTTATAAATAGCACATGCCCACACAAGTTGGTCCCATTAGATAGGAAAATTGCAACTTTCATAGTACACTTGGTGATCTTCAGAAATCTTATTTTCTGTCCATGTTTGCTTTATATTTTGTCCACAGGGTGGCTATTGTGAAATATTTCACTATTTCCAGATCCTAATTATGCCTATAACTTCACAGATAACTCTAGCAGGTAGAGCATGTATAGTAACATTGTAATTTAAATAAATAAATATTGATGAATTTTCGTATGTTTGTTATTTTGTGTCTCCTTTGCTACACAGGCACCAAATCCTCTCAATTCTAATTTGGCAATCTTTCCTTTTCTTTCTGTTCTGTCCCCATAGTGGCTGACCACCGTAATTTAGAAGATTCCTCTCTGGGATCTCCTTGCCTCCAAACTGAATCCCCTCTAATGTGTTCTTCACATTGAATCCAGGGTAACTGTCCTAAAACTCAGGTCAAATAATACCTTTTTCTTCCTCAATTTTTCTTTAATGGTACTCTCTTGCCAAAAAAAAAAAGTCTCTGCCATGACTTTGAAGTTCTCTGGTCTGAACCTCAACATTCATCCCAACTTCATTTCCCTCTCTATCACCCCATATAGTTTACCCTACAACTTTTTCACCTCATCTGTAGTCACATTAGTCCCTGATGCTGGAAAACTTCCCCATTTCTACCCATTCTATTGAAAGACTTCAAGACTCACCTCAAACATTACAATCTCTATTGAGGTTATTTTTATTCTTTCTGTTCAGAAATAACTGATCTTTTCATAATGCATAAACAGCCTGTCGCTTATTTAGTTACAATTTGTTACTATAAGGTGAATGGTTGTCCCCTCAAAGCTCATGTTGAAATTTGATCCGCATCATTGGAGATGGGAGCTGTTTGGGTCATGGCAGTGGATCCCTCATGAATGGTTTGGTGCCGTCCTTGTAGTAATGAGTAAGTTATTGCTCTATCAGTTCCTGAGAGAGTTGCTGGCTATAAAAAGACTGGCATCTTCCTGCTCTCTCTCTTGCCATGTGTCCCCGCACATGTGGCTCCCCTTCCCTTTCCACCATGATTAGAAGCTTCCTGAGGCCTCATCAGAAGCAGATGCTGGCACCATGTTTCATGTACAGCCTACAAAACCATGAGCCAAATAAACTGCTTTTCTTTCTAAATTATCAAGCCTCAGGTATCTCTTTATAGTAACACGAACACACTAAGACACTTGTGTTAAAAATTAGTTGTTTATATGCTTTCTTTTCTCCTAAACAGGAAGTTCACTGAGAAGGTTAAAGACTTAGCTATCACCTATTGCCAAGAGTTCAGACTCCAACCTAGACAAATCTAATTTGAACCCCTGCTCAGCCACTTACCTTTCTAGGCCTTGTTTTATGGACTTTTGCTTTTCTTATTCTCTTTTGGAAAATCAGAGTACTATTACCTTCAGGTTTATTGCAATAATTTAAAAATATGACATTAATAGAACATCTGCTCTTTGAGGTCCTTATAAGGCATATTGAATCAAGGGTGAATGATGAGCAGCAATAAGACAGAGGAGCATTCCTGGTGAAAAGAACAATGGGAGTTTCTGTGCATATGCAGGACTAGGTCTGCCCCAGGATCACTAAGCAGACTTTTGTGACCAGAAAAGAGTGTGCCTATGAGTAGTAAACAACTAGCTTCAATAGTTTGTGTGAGGTCATATTGTGGAAGCCAGGTTAAGTTTAGACTCAATATCATAAGGATATTTTTGAAAAAAAGAGGGATATAGGATTTGAGAATAATTGATCTGATTGTTATACATTGAATAAAATATGAGGGGAAGAATCTGAAGTAAAAAAAATCAACCAGTTAGTGGTTAAAGTAAATCAGGCATAAAGTAAAGAAGGCCTGAAAGAAAGTGATGGCATCTGCAATTCTATAGTTAGGCTATCTGTTTTATCAATAATTGCTTATTTTTATTTATTCTAGATTTAACCTCTCCTACGTAAGCTTCAAGGAGTGTCGACATGTTGTACTTGCTCACCTAGACATGTGCTACAGCCATGTTCTCTCTAACAATATATTCTTCTGTAGACTCGAGCGATTCCTTTCTTGGCTGAGATCATTCTAGACTGAGGGAGTCACATATATGCTAACTTCTCTTCAGATGACTCCTCCTTTTGTTCCAGTTTAGTTTTTCATCTTTCAGCTATTTCTAGGTTTAGATATCTCACATAATAGACAGCAGGGGGATTAACCATTTTTCTCACAATATGTTAATTATTGTTTTCAATTTTCCCTAATTTATTCATATATTTGAAAAATTTCTATTCAGTGTGTATCATGTACCAATTATTGCTCTGATCCCTATAAAAACAGTAGTTAATAAACATATCCAATCTCTACTCTTATGAAAAAGGCCCAAGTCTATGAGAAAATTCATCAGGTAGTCTCTTACCTAAATCATTTATTAAATGTCAGATTTGCTCAAATAATAATTTTAGGATACCTTAATCTAAACTTTAGTCACTCAATTTTCCATTTGTTTTGTTTCCTGTCTGTAAGAATTTTTTGATACAATATCTCCTCATGCTCATTTTTATTATACCACAGACACTTAGATTTTTTAGATATGGAAGAACTGTATCAGAGGGCAATGAAAGTCTACATGAATCATAATTTTTGGTTTTCCCTTTCCACATATATATTTGGTTGCAGCAAATAGTCCACATTTTTAGGGGGATGATATTGCATCAATGATTTTAGCACAAATTAGAGTGGACCGAGAAGGTGGGTAAAAGCTTCTAAATTACAATCAAAGAGATATCTAAAATTGAAATCATATTCTGTCTCTTCTGGAGTTTGTGACCTTGGACAAATTACTAAACATTCCCAAGCCTCAGAATCTTCATCTGTAAAACTAGAGAATAATACTTAACCTACCCAAAGTTCTACAATATGATTAAATGATGTAATTTATGAAAGTGTTTTATACAGTGCCTAGCACATAATGGAAACCCAAAGTACCTATTTTTATTATTGATATTTTGGTTTTTAAGACCAATTTTGATGGATCCAATAAGAATTAAGTACATTAAGAAGAAAATCCTACCATATGAGGCAACATAGATGAACCTGGAGGACATTGTATTGCATGATTTCACTCATGTGAGGTATCTAAAACAGTCAAACTCAGAGAAGCAAAAAATAGAGTGGTGGTTTATAGGGGCTGAGAGTGGGGTCAATGGAGTGTAAGTTTCAGAAATGCAAGATGAGTAAGTTCTAGGGGCCTGCTATAAAACATAGTGCCTATAGTTAACAATATTGTATTATGCATGTAAAAAAATTTAAGAGGGTAGATTTCATATTATGTGTTCTTACCACAAAACAACAACAATAAAGAGCATGGGAAAAATTTTGAAAATACTGGATATATTCTTCACCTTGATTGTGGTGATGATTTCATGAATGTATGTGTTAAGTACAAACTCATCAAATTATATACATTAAGTATGTGCAGTTTTGTGTATATCAATTATACCTCAATAAATTTGTGAGTTTTTTTTTAAAAAAGAACATTAATATGTTTCAAGAATTATGGTGAAGTGGGAAACAAAAGTGAAGGAGATATTATCCAGCTTTTCTGAAATTCCAGTGTCTAGTGGAGGAAACATACTCATAGACTAGATTGTAAGCTTTCCTACAGCTGGCAACTGGGTCTGTTTTTGTATACCATTGATTCTCAGCACTGATCACAGTGCCTAAAACTTATTTGGAAAGAAAGATGAGAGGGAAAGAAAAAAAATAAAAATATATAAAAGTTCAAATTCTGTTAAAAGACAAGCTGCAAGATATATGGTAAAATAAGTGTAAAGTACTACAGATGAGAGAACAACTGATCAACCGCACATGGATCAAATATTACAACAGTTTTGAACTGATTTGATAACTTGCTAGATATAAAGTTAATATAAAGTCATCAATGTCCTCTCAAGAACTTCTGAGAATCAAGATTTTATCTTACTTCCAAAGGAACAAGTTAATCTGAGCAGTTTCCTAAATGTTGTCACAAGCCTCTGGGCTCAAAGACAAAGGACAGATTTTTACTCACAGCAAAAACAGTAGTTAGAGTACCAGCAGTTGTGGAAGGCCCCTGAGCCAAAATCCCGACAAGTAAACACAAAGAAGGCCAGTTTACACCTGCACATGCAACATGATCTGTGTTACAGGAGAGAAACTCTGGGCTTAGAGAACTGGAGTATTAAGATGGTCAGGGAATATGCCTTCTCTTGTGGTCTGGAGGAAGACACTATACCTTCCAAGTCTCTAAGCAAACCTGCCCTGCCTTTGTCCCAGAGGAAAAATATAACTTCTGTATTCAAAAGCTGTTCAGTGTAGAAATATCCTTAAACAAGATAATTGGGCAAAGGCAATTAGTGTCTTTGCTAGCAAGACTTGCAGAAGTATGAGAGACTCCTGTAAAATTGTCTCCCAGCAGTTCCTCTTTTTGGGTCTGTGCCATAAACCCACACGTAGCACATGAAATGGTTTTGATTTACACCCTTAAGGACAACCTGTATATGGTCAAACAGGTAGGGACAGGCCACAGAACAATCGCAGAGAGAGAGACTTACCATGAAGCCTGTGAAGCTTAAGCTTCTGAGATCCCTACCCCTTCCAAGACCGTGTATTTAATTTTGTATTAATAATTTGGTATTCTTTTTCTTTAAGAGGTGTCCCCAAATTACACAAATTTCAGACTCAAAAAAATCTGGATCCACCAACCCTTGTCACAGTGAATACAGCTCTCACTTACAATGAGCGTGGGGGGTAGGGAAGGCGGGGGGGGGGGAGGACTAGAAAAGAGAGCAAGTGTGACTTTTGCCCATTGAAAAAGTGCTATAAGTGTAGACTGTGAACTCCAGTAATGTTTTGTTACTTAGAGTATAAAACTTATTAAAGAATAGTCAGGAAATTTTAGGTACACAGGAAAAGGTGTTTCTTAAAAGTATTTCAAATGTAACCGTCTTTAATGTTTCTTTTAAAATAGAAACACGTAATAATAAAATGTCTTATTTAATGTGTTCCAGATAGGTGAGCTCTGCCCTATCTTTATTTTTCTTATAAAATCCACTATCCTATTCAGAATCACATTCAGTTGACATCAAAGCATCCAGCAATCTAAAATGTTTGTATTAAGACCTACTTAATAAGATTTTTTTACCATTCAGTGGATCTTGATATGCATATCTGAGACAGAGATAAATATGAGCCTTTTCAGAATGAACAGCAAAATACACTTATAATTTGTAGCCGTCTTCTCTGAAGATAAGTCTCTAAATCGGTATCTATTTAGTAATATAATTTTTCTATTAATTTCTTTCCCTATATTCACTTGGTGGTATATACCCAAAGATCTCTCCCTCGGCAACTCAGCTTTGCGTTTAAAGATGAAAGTTCAACACTTAAGGCAACGATCATAATCATTTCATTTCTTCAGTTTCATTAAGATAAAAAAAAAGTTATCAAGCAGAATACACATGGCTTTCACAGCACTTGCCACTTTTAGTCTAACTTATTTTTAATTAGAAAGTCATCAGTAAGTCATATCAGTGGATTAATTTCTAGCCATTTCTATTAATTCTTGTAAGTCTAAAAAATAAGTTTGGAAATACAGTTATACATATTTATTTAGTCCACAATATTTAAAAATATTCTGAAATAAGTGCTAGTTCGGGTGGAAAACAAACTGAATTTTTTTTTTTTTTACTTATACAACCTTTTCCAAATTTAACTCTAATAGTTTTATATGGACTATTAAAATATAAGTAATATTTTCACTTAAAAAGTGGGCTAACATCAGATCTTTTTAATACCATTCTCCAATTAAAGAAGAAATTGTTGATTTTAGGAATAGGGCAGGAAATATATAGCATGAGCCTGGAGTATTTTGTATACCCAGCAAGTAAGGAAGTGTTCAACGCACACACACACAGACACACATACACACACACAATGGGCATATGTCAAAGGGAAAGAGAAACCAGCCAAAAGAGCTCCCAAGGTCCACAGCTAAAATGATACATATAGAGTATATAAAAAGAGGAATAGTAGATTACAACACAAACTATAAAATAAATATCCATGTATCCATACTGATACAAATAAATAATTGAATAAATACAGAAGTAAATGGGGAAGAATAGGCAAATCTTCCTTGCAGGAAGATCCCAATATTTCTGTAGATTCTTCACCTTCAAGGAGGCAGAACATAACTCCTTTCTATTTAAGTATGAGCTGCACATGGTGACTTATTTCCAAATAGTAAAACATGGAAAGGGAGGGAAAGAAAAGTAATTTTATAGTGGAGAACCCTAGCAAGTAATCCGTCAGCCCAATGACCAAAGTGAATATCAATAGTGGTAAGTCATGTTGACAGTATGCACATTCGATATGATGTGATGACAATGGCACTTTACCTCTGTAGTCTTCCTTCTTCCTCTCCAAAAACCACAAATCTGATCAAATCATGATTTCTAAAACTCAGACAAACCCTGATTGAAGGACAGTCTACAAAATAATTGATACTCCTTAAAATTGTCAAGATTATCACAAAAACAAAGTCTAAGAAACTGTCACAGCCAAGAGGAGTCTAAGACATGATGACTAAATGTAATGTGAGATCCTGGAACAGAAAAAGAACATTAGGTAAGAACTAAGGAAATCTGAACAAAATATGGACTTTATTTAGTTAATAATGTACCAATATTAGTTCATTAATAGTAACAACTGCACCATATTAATACAGGATGTTAATAACAGTAAAAATGAAGTGTGGTGTTTATGGAAACTTTCTATATTACCTTTGTAATTTTTCTGTAAATATAAAATTATTCTAAAATAAACCTTTACTAAAACATAATAAGTTCAAATATTTACTCTTGTTTTCTAGAAAATAGAAACCTCTCATCAGTTGTAGAATTCAGACAAAGAAACCTCACTGTCTATTAATTCTCAGGTGGTTCTTTAGTAAATACTTGATGAAATTCTTAAATTCTGTTTTAAATAGAATTGTCACTTTCTATTTGTCTTAATCTTCATTTTCTTTTCTTTATGTATTTTACAGTTTACTTCACTGTAGCATATTTTTAATTCCAGAAAGAAAATTCATATAAATCTAGTTAGATAAATAGGAGAATCAAACATTTGAGATTATAATAATTGTAAATGAAAAATAATAGTTTCTGAAAATAAGAATATTGAATGAAAGAACTTTTAGAGAGATAAAAAATAAAGCAAGAAAGAGAGAAAATATTTCCTGGAGTAAGGCATACTGTTGTTATATTTGTGATTCTATATTCATTATAAGGTATTACAATTCATGAATAATATATGGTGGTTAAAATGTCTACTATAAATATAAAAAATTAATAAATTCCATTAGACATCATGAAATTGCCAACAAAAATAATTAAATGTGATATTTGGATGGCAACAATGAAAACGTCAGATAAAACCAATTCTGGTAAGAACATGGAGCGACTGAAACTCTCCTACATCGCTAGTGGGAGGTTTAAATTGGTACAACCATTCTGGAAAATTATTTACCAGTATCTACGCAGGTGAAACTATGTATATTCTGCAACTGAGTAATCCTACTCCTAGTAATTTTCTTGTCAGAAATGCACACCTGTGTTGGTTCTAAAATGTTCCTATTACTATTCACAATAACCAAAGCCTAGAAACTGCCCAAAAGAAGAATAAATACATTATGATATATTTACACAATGGAATATAAAACAGCAATAAAAATTAAATATCATAGTACACACAATATAGATGATTCTCACAAAAATGTTGACCAAAAGACGTGCGAGGTTATATACCGTATGATTCCATTTATAAAAGATACAAAAACCAGTGAAGCTAATCTATGCTGTTAGAAGTCAGAGTTGTAAGAGAAAGGATGAGAGGCAGCTTTCGGGAGCAGATTACAAAAGTATATTCTATATGTGAAAATTCACAGAGCTTTTTACCTATGATGTATACTCTTTCTTTTTAAATGTCTATGATTTTTTTAAAAAACAGTGCTGACAAGCCTCCTGGCTTAAGTGATATTCCTCTGTTTCACAATATGATTTACATAGGCACTCAGATTACATTTTCATACCTTTTATTTACTTTTGCACCCCCGCCTTGTCATATATTCTTATGTGAATCAATAAGAACCTATTTGTTAAGAGAACTATATTATATGAATACATCATTGATGATGACAATAATGAAAATAGATATATTTTTGTATTTACATCTTTTAAATACGTCACTCCATGACTTATTCTTCCATATCTATACCATTCACCCATTTAAAATTGTCTTTGAGCAGGATATAGACTCTAAAATCAGATATTTTTTAGACCACCTTTTTTTCAGATCTTTAATATATAAGGATGAATTCCTGTTTGAAAGTTGAGATCCATTTCACATGCCTGGAACAACAGCCTTTCTAGTAATAACCCCAGAGAAACAACATTGCAAAGTAATTGACTGTAGAGGTAACAGTAAAAGCAGATGATAAACAATGCTTAAAAACACTTCTATTACTGAACAATTTGAATTTTATTTCCTCAATAACTATAGGTATTTTTATAGTAATAAAGTTAATCATATATCAAAGGAACAAACACTTAAATTAGAATGACCACAGGATTTCCTTGGAAAACATAGCAGTTAAGAGCTTACTGATATATCTTAGGTAACTAAACATCAATAATAATAATTTATTCTATGTGTAGCAGTAATAGACACTGTGCTGAATACTTTTATACATTATCTTATTTAAATCTCATAAATTCTTCACCTTTTTAAAAATTAGATTATAAGAATAAACTTTACAAAGATAAATTGACTGACCTGGTATTTAAACACGTATTTGCCTCATAAAACCTATGTCATTAGTAGCCAAATATATCCATTGAGTATATTCACTTCTTTCAAAAAATCACTGAACAACATGAACAAAATATAAATGTTTTGTGTCTTCATGAAACTTAAAATCTAATGGCATTATTTATTTTGGATACCTAATAATAAGTCTGAACCTAAGATTAGACAAATAAACTCAATATAAATAGTATTTATTACAGGCTAATTTCTTAATACAAGCAACTAAATATTTATTAGCCTGAAACATACCTATTGTATGTAAATACCAATATAAATACTCTCTATGAGTTTGTATGCAATCATCTCTTTGGTGATACATTTTATCATGCCTTGACACAGTGCACAGAAAACAGTAGGACTTGTAGCTCTGAGAAATTATTGTTAGTACTTCTTACGTCTGCAAGCTGAGTATATCTCCCAGGGAGCATTGCTCTGGCAGCTTGTGGGTCCCTGCAGAACAGGCCCTGATTGCTCTGGAAAGGAATGCCACACACAGGTCTCAGCAGGTACAACCATGTAGGTTGGCCTGGCTTTATCTTCTATTACCTGGGATTGTCCCTGAGAGAAAGCCGTAGTTCCTCTTGAAAGTATCCATGGAGAATTCTTTTAAATTATATATTCAAAAACCTAGGGAGGGTTTGTGGGATAAAAACTTACCTATTGGGTACAGTAAACACTATTTTGGTGATGGGCACACCCAAAGCCTTGACTTAGCATTATACAATATATCCATGTAATAAAAACATTTGCACACCCTTAATTAATATAAACAAAAAAATAAATTATTTGTTTGCTCTAAAAAAAAATAAAATGAATCACACTTTCACATTTCAAACACAGTCTTTGGCCTAAAATCAACTGCCATTTTATAGTCAACTTGAATTGGCTGCTTTTAATGTAAGGATAGAGAATTCACCTAATTTGTGGGACTGTCCACTGACAAAGGGAAAAAAAGTTTTACAAAACTGTTGATTAAGAGGGATCTCAGGACACCCAGAAAGGATGTTTTCCCAGAATCCTTAACAAAACACCCACTGTGTAGATTGCTGTGATGATTGAATGACATTATGAAATTCTTAACTCCTTGTCTGATATACTAAGAGACCAATAAATGTTAGCCATTGTTTTTATATTTTCTCAATTTTTTCTCCATACATTGCCTTTATCAACTTTCTCTAACTGAAACTTGTATTCTCATGAATTTCCTTGGCTGCCTATTTGTGTGTGTTTTTCTTCTCATAAAGTCTTATTGGTTCTACTACCAAAAGTATTGTGAATTGATTCTTTCTTACCAAAATCATCCATCCATTCTGATTCAAACATCCAGCATCTCATAAGTAAATTAATCTGGTAAATTCTTAACTGATCTCCTTGCCTCCACTCAAACTCCCTTCTCTTCCTTTTCTACAAGAGGCCAAAATGATGTTTTCAAATACAATTCTGATCATCTATTTTCCTGGCTTAAAAATGTTTAGTGACTTCTCTCTCCTATAGGAGGACACCTGCTTCCTTATCATAGCCTTTCTCCTATCATAATCTCTACTCCAATCACGTTGGCCTTTCTGCAAGGTCCTCCAATGCACCAGGAACCTCCACTTGACAGCTGAGAAAATGCTGTTACCTTCTCTTGGAAGCCCCACTTGCCAACTCTGTCTATAGAATGCCTTTCATGCTTCAAATTTAAGCTTAAGAGATCTCTTTTGGTTCCCTCTTCTACCTCTAGTTAGACCAGCATTCCCTATTTATAATCCCAAGGCACCCTTCACAGTTGCCATTGATGGGCTTCTGAATATGCTACCCCTAAATTTATGCACCTTGGTATATTGAATATTTTAACCTGAAAGAATCTGAAAAATTCCAAGAAGACTCTCTGACCTTCCCTGCCCTTCTTCCCTGAAGTAGGCCATAAGATTCTCATGTAAGAGGTGCTTCCTTATATCCAGAAAAAAGGAACAGACACAGACAGAAATCTGAGCAAACAGGCCTTGCTAAGTTTCCCTGTTAATTACCCTTAACTCATACTCCTTTTTGTCCTATTACATTTTTCCATGGCTCTTCACTCTTCATCAAACTAGTGCAAAAACATTCACATTTAACTGTGTCTTTGGGTCTTTGTTTCTTACAAAGGCTCCTGTGTCATGTAAAACTTAAATTAAATAAATTGGTATGTTTTCTTTTATCAATCTATCTTTTGTCACAGTGGCCCCAGCTAAAAACACAGAAGGATAGGAGGAAAGATATTTCTCCTATACACCATCAATTCATTACTTATACATTTGCTTTGTCTTATATCAATCTTCCATGCTAGCCTCTCAGTTCCATCAATTTCAGACCCAAAAGACAAGTGGCCCTTTGTCTCCTCACCTAATACAATTCAGGGCAAATGGTAAATGCTCAAAACTATCTAATGGATGAATGAAAGTTTAAAAACTATATATTTAGAAGTCAAAATCAGCTTATTTATGTCAGCTCCTTCAGAATGCCCTATGATGATAACATTTACTTATTTTCAAAAGCTGGGCCAATCTAATACTAAAACAACCCATCAGTTACACATCATTATTAGCATATTATTAGATAGAAGGGAGATTTTTAAAACTGGCCATTTTTTGTCTATTTCTAAATGATATATAATCAATTCAATATAAGTAGAATGTGATATTTATTAAAGTTTCTACAACACACAAGATAACATCTATTCATCTGAATTGTTTTCAGCAAATTATATCAAATATATGTGTCTGTGTGTAAGTGTGTGTGTGTGTGTGGTTGTATTTGTTTGCTAGGGCTGCCATAAAAACAATAACACAAACTGGGTGGCTTAAACAACAGAAATTTATTTTCTCACAGTTCTGGAACTTGAAAGTCTAAGAACAAGGTGTCAGCAGGTTTGGTTTCTTTTGAGGACTCTCTCCTTGTCTTGAAGATCACCAGCTCCTCACCGTGTCCTCAGGTGGCCTTTCCTCTGCACATGTACATCCCTAGTGTCTCTTTCTTTTTTTATAAGAACATCAGTCATATTGGATTAAGGACCCACCCGTATGAACTCATTTAACCTTAATTACCTCTTTAAAGATCCTATCTCGAGAATCATTTGGGGGGTTATGACTTCAACATATGAACTTTGGGGCTGAGGCACAATTCAGTCCATCAAAAGAAGTCGAAATTCTTCCTTTACCTCATAAAATGTTACCAACAGTAGATGGAAAAAAAAATCCATCTGAGTAGCAAAATAGTGCTATCAGTAACAGTGAGTGTATGCTGTTGAGTCCTACAGTGTTTATAAGGCCCAGCAGAAATCATTTTTGAGGTTGTGCAAGGATAATGACAAACTTCCCTCATTATTATTATTACACTTGACTTTCTGCTAACATAAATTTATTTTTTTAAGAAACCCAGCAGATCAATGTTGTAAATAATGATTACTGTTCCTGTGTGCAGACTAACCCCTAGGGCCACACAAACAGTGCATGTCATTTTTTTCATGCTGTCACCGCCTTTTGACCCTGGGAGCTCTGCCATTCTCTTGGGTGTATGGTCTGAAAGCTGACAAAGTAACAAATGTTAGAGTTAGGTTTAACATTGTGTTTGTCATTTATCTCTCATAAAAAGTGAACATTTCTAGTTAAAATTAAAGGCATAGTTTTATGTAAAATTTTCAGTGATTTCATATTTTTAAAAATTAAATATATTTCTTTATTAACTGCCACTTTCAAATCTCCTGATAACTAGACTATATATCACATCAAAATTTAATGGTTATTTATTTACTTAATGGAATATTACTGTTTAGAATAACAGATTTCTATCCCCAAACTCATATTTTATGTTTCCTTAGTGTTTTCCCGGTTGAATTTCCAATCCTTACTCCAAGATATCTTAACCTTAATCATGTTCATTTCAGTTATGTGCTCTGAATACAAATAGCTCATTTTGCAACAGAAGTAAATAATTTTATCTTTTTCTTCCTCTTCCCAGACAAGTTTCTTATTTTTCAAATCTACCTTTCACATATAACCCTAGTTCAGATTCTATATCCACGTAGTTGCCAAGTAATTGTGAACATATTTTTTATGTTTTAGCCTCTGCAACAATATCTCATTTACACCTTTGAACAAAGAGGTATCCTCCTAACTTGGGAATTATCATTTTACCATTCTAATTTGACAATCATATATCTCAATTCTACATCTGTTTAAAACATCAATTTTTGTCTTTGCTGTTGTAGAAAAAATCCACTCCTCTGGGTACAAGAGTGCAAATATCTTATCAAAAATCAGTAAGAGCATTTTTACTGTGTGTTTATGTTTCTTAGGTGCTATTATTCTACTACTTTCAGAAACCAGAATGTTTTTCATCCCTTTCCTCTGTCACCGCTTCCATGGAAGATTTTTCATGGACATTTAGAATGTTCTGCTCCTTTGTTCACTGCTTCCTACTACCTGGTTTGCAGAGACTGGGAGGAAGATGAGGATGGAGATACAAAAGCAATAGTTTCCAGAAATATGCTCCCAATTGAGCAGTTTCTTTGTGATATTGAAGGTATTAGGTAATATACAGATGCTTTTGGGAGGCACTGTAGTGCCAGGGTTCCCAACCATTTAATACATGAGAACACTCCTATAATATGAAAGAAAAAAAGTGAGTTCCCACATAGTACCTGTATATTTAAGATGTGTTTATAAGAAAATACATGATAAAAATCATTACACTCCAGAATTTTGAAATAGAATTATATTCTATAAAACAATAATATCTACACACTTTTGACAATTTGTACACATATGTGAAGGACATATTGTGTATTCACTCAGCAGGTTACACTTTCTATCTGGAGTCTTGTAATCCCTGCAATGGTGATTTAGTTCCTCTCCTCACCCACATCCTCAGATTTGAAGGTCACAATGTGGAAATAAGTGGGAGAGGAAACAGTACTGAACTATATGCTTCCCTTTGGCCATGTGATTTGGGGCAAATTACTAACCTTTTAGGTCCTTGAATTTTGTTTGACTTAAAATTAAATAAGATAATGTGCATAAATATCCTCTATGTACTGTCAAGCAGCACATAAATGCAAAGTAAAATTATCTCCAAAAATAAGAGATAAAGATCCAGAGGAGAAATCCATGTGATGTGATCAAGAGAGCTAAACATTTCTGGCCAACTCCTTTGGAGAAACACTATTTTTGAAGTATTTTGTGGATGGCTTTTTGGAATCCTCCCCACTGGCCTGAACTTTCTTCCTTTTGAGACAGTGAAAGCAGGGTGGAGCAGCAAGTCCTTGCTTCCAATAGTGCCACAGAAGTTTAATAATGTACCATTTTATTGTGTCCAAAAAGAGTTTTATCCTGGTTTTCCACTGAAACTCATTTTACCCACAAAAAAGCACAAAACAATCCTCAATGTTGTAAGCATTTGCTTTGGAATATCATTGAAAGAACAAGTGAAAGATTTTGAATATTTTCATTAGCTTTCTTGTTATAGTTTGGAAAATGAGCAGAAAAAGTATAGTTTTCCATTGATAAGATCATGCCATGCATTGAAATAAATCTATAAATCAAAATAAACACCTCAATGTTCAACATATATATGTGTGTGTATGTATGTGTGTGTATATATATGTGCATGTGTGTGTGTATATATATGTATTTTTATATATGTCTGAAATGTACCAAGGTATTTCCTGAGTATAACAAGTGAAATATAAATTTAATTTAGGCAACTTAGGATCACAGTTCTAAGTGTAGTTACCAAAATATAAAATATTTATACTGTTAGTTTAAACAAAATCAGATTATATATTAATGGATATGATTTGTGAAAGAATAATAACTATATGGTTTTCACTTCAGTAAATATTGAACCGATTTAATGAAATAACCAACAAAGGTGTCATTTAGTGCCTGTGTGATCAAAGGTGTGTCATGCATGGTGTGACATGATTTGTCACCTGGGCATTGGTCTACTGGCAAACAGAGTGCAACCAAGACCACTGACTCTTTTATTGAGAACATTATGAAACCATCCACTGGTAACGATTTTCAGTCATTGCTGATCTAGGCCAGATTTGAACTACTGACCTGGAGGTGCGAGATCCCATATCCGGCTTCTCATTGCTTATAGTTAAGATTGTTCTGTTGCAAATAGTCTTGCTAAAAAAACTATTTAGAAAGGAGAAATATATTACTTCAGTATCTTCAAAGGACACTCTTAATATACTGTTTCAAAATGTGTCTGTTTCACTAATTTGCTTCAGTGATTTACTCTCATTATTAATATTCAGAATTCTAATAAAAGGTATGTTATATGAAAAGAAAGGATTAGGGGATTGAATCAACCAATCAACCAATATAAACAGTATTTCTCTATGATTTAAATTTTTCTAAAGAATGATAGAAGAGAGCAACTTATGAAAATATGCATTCTATAGGCAGTCTTATTTACAATTTATTGAAAGGCTACCATATCTCTTCTAAATTCAGCAACTAGAAACCAACTGAACAAAAGGATACTATTTCACAAGTCTTATATCATTGACAAACTAAATATTAAATATTTCACAAAAAAGATGAGAAATGAAAGGTATGTGTAGATAGATGAAAAATATATTTACAGCTTTTGCTGACCCAGTCTGTGCCTCCTTCAGAGCAGATTCTCATAACTTGGAAAGGGAATACATACATTACCCAGGAGCAGTGATTAATTAGATGTGACTTTCAAAGCAAGCTGAATAGCTGAATACTTTTGAGAAAGGTATTTTATAAATATGCTATTATCATCATCATGCTAAATTGTAAACGTTTTTTCCCATATATAAAGATCTTTTCTCACACTTTGTAAATTATTTTCTGACCCTTCCTTACAGATATGTTATTACTTTTCTTACTACTTGCATGACTTTCTGGGAAGCTCTGCAGACACAAATTCCTATCCCATTTCTGGATAATTTCTGCAGTGTCAGGGATTTTTTTTTCCAAATATTCAGTTACAGAAAATTCAGTTACAGAATTACAAGTGTAATTCTTGTGAAACTTTGTCCCCACATGGTCTACTGTAAAAAGATCACACTTAAATGACTCAGTTCAAAAGAAATTATTTATAGGCATCTCTTTGAAACTTGAAGGAAGTCTAAGTACTTGGAAAATGGCAACTCAGTAAAACATTTATTTTCTGATTGTAGAGCAACTAGGCTCCAGAAGTTTCTCAATGTCTACTTTATAAAAATAATTTTTTGACTTCAACCCATCTCATGCCTACCATCTTGTGCCCTAAGCCCTGTTTCCTTCTCTATTATGCGACCTTCCAAATACTGAGAATCCGACAAGTCATAACTTTCATTTCTGTTCCCTGTTTAGAAATGCAGTTCATCTGCTGCCATTCTTTTAAGAAAAAAAAATCCCATCAGAGCAAGTAGATTTTTCTTGTCTCTTTTCAGATGCTGAAAATGTGTGGGTTGGAGAACGAGGGTGTATGCAGTGTTAGGTTATGGGTTACAGGTTATGCTGAAGGCAGGGAAATAGCTCACACAATGCATTTTATGTCCCGTACAAGCAATTGAAACTCAGGTTAAAAGAAACATTGTTTTTCTGTCCAACAGCAAGTCTAAAAATATGACTATATGGCTTATAGCTTTGTGAGAATACTGGTCTTTTATGTATTTGATAGCATTATCTCTATAATAGACAATTTTATGTTTAAAAGAAAAATATTGGTGACACTCAAATAATTGGTGAACAAATAACAATTATTCAAATATAAACAACTATTTATGTGCTAAGTGCTTTACTAGATAAAGCTCATTTTATCCACAATGCAACCCTGTGAGTAATATTAATTAATTAATTAATTAATTTTTTGGTAGAGACCAGGTCTCCCTATATTGTCCAGGGTGGTCTAGAACTCCTAGCCTCAAGCAATCCTCTCTCCTTGGCCTCCCAAAGTGCTGAGATTGCAGATGTGAGCTACCACGCCTGGCCTCAAGTGAAGAATATTTTATCTCAAATATTATAGATGATGAAATTAGGCCTCAGAGCGAGTTAATAACTTCCTCATAACCAGCTAGTATGTGAAATACTGGATTTAAAGCCAAAGAGTTTTTTCTAAAGCCTGAAATTTTAAAAATTGTCCTATCCTCCATGAGCACTATGCAGAAAGAAACTCATACTAACTCCTGATAGGGGATGATATAATTTGTGGATAAATTAATAATCCTTCCAGCACTAGCTCAAATTAGTAAGCAATCATGAGACCATCTGTGCCTCCCCACTCTTACCCTTAATGTGTGTGAATGTAGCATACTCACTTTTGTGGTATAATGGAAACTCTTACTCAAAATCTTTGTTGAAAAAATAAAGTCCCTTTTAATTCCAAAATGCTAAGATGTATGTAAGGAATGAATACAGTCTCTGCCTCAAAGTGTGCAAAAATAAATTGAAAGCAAGCTACAATCGTGCAACAAGACTGTGTAACTTTAAACTGGTCTAAAGGGGAAATGATGGTTCAGTGATCATTAATGAGGAGGGAAAACGGATTGGGTAATAGTGTCAAAGTGTAACACTTGGTTGTTGGGAGAAATTTTAATAATGTCAATACAATCCCCTGCCTCAAGCTATTGATAGTTGACAATAGTTCCAACTAAATTGTGGTTAAGTGATAGCTAAGAGACTTGACATGGCTGCTACGATAAACCTGACCCCATCGGCAAATGCCTGCATTGTCTTTGCCAAAAGAAGAATCCTTGAACTGGTATAAAATTCTGCAGGTCAGGCTGGGTTTCTGAAGTGGAGGTGAAGCTGAACAAATCTGATTAACTGCTTTGAGGAAATGACAGTGACAGCTGACAGGACTTATAAGGCAGGATGATATAATCCACTTGGATTTTATCAAAGATTTTCAAATTCTGCATCAAACATTTGTGTTTAAGGTAAGTTTGATATGATTTTATTAAAGAAAGGTTATCAATTTTCTTGATCACCAAGAGTAATTAGAGATGAACCAATAAAAAATGGCAGACACCAAAAGAAATTTTAAGCAATATTAAAACTGAGTTTTCTCAATATTCCTCTCAATGCATTCCAAAAATTTAACTTTTCTATCAATTCTGTCTCTTTTCCATCTGGCATCTGTAAGAGAGGGTCTAAATATTAGAATGAACATAAAAAATATAGGTAATCATAGAAATTTTGGGATTTATTAAATAAACCATATCTTTTTTTAAAATAATGCCATATCATAGTAAATTATATCTCTGTCTATAGTAAAAATGATTTTTTTCAAGCTCATTATATTTCCATAACTGTGTAAATTAAGGACAGAGGAAAGCATTAAGTTTGAGTTTCCTTGGTTTTAGATGGGGGTGATCCAGGCCATTAATGCTATTTAAACACCTCTCCTCTGGTATTCAAGATTGCAGCATGCTGTCTTCAGGCAATGTAATGCTGAAAAACAAGACTTTAATGATAAAATAGAGGAACAAAGACAAGCTACTCTTGTCAGTGTCAGTAGGTAAATAGCACTAATCTGTCTTCATTATTGCTATGCATGCTGTAATACCAGGTGGGAGGATGTGTAATTCTTTCACCATTATCCAAGAGCTAAATACCATGCAGAAACTTAGACAGAATTATCTTTGATCAACAAAATGTGGCAATCATTTCAATATGAAAATTTCCTTTGGAGGATTTTGACATCTTTCTGTTAAACAGCCAAGACCTCTCACTTTCCCTCATTGTTATTATTTCTCTAAATTATAAAGATTGTTAGATTTGAATACTTAGTGAGCACAAGCTTCTTCTCAGCCAAACAAAAACAAAAACAATAAAACACCTTCATCAGTAGATGTTTTTTGATTCCCTTAAAAAGATAAGAATTAATTTAAAAGATAAGAAGGAAAAATTGGAAAATTAAAAATGCAAGTACTTTCAGTCATAAATAAATCTATCATTTCAATATTAAATCCTCTTTAACAGTTTCATTTCTGACCTCTACATTCTTGATTCATCTAAGAAATAATATTTTTCTTTTACTTGTGCAATCTTATGCGTGACCAAAATTTGCTAAAATCCAACTTATCAAAATTGGCCCCATGCAGAGTTTTATTTTATTTTGTTTTATTTTATTTCAGCATATTACAGGGGTATAAATGTTTAGATTACATATATTGCCTTTGCCCCAGACAAGTCAGACTTTCAAGCCTGTCCATCCCCCAGATGGTGCACACTGCACCCATTAGATGTGAATATATTCATCCCCTCCTCCCACCTCCCACCTGCCCAACACCCGATGAATGTTACTACTATATGTGCAGAGTTGTTAAATCAATGACACTTGCCTTTGGGTCTCTTTTAGTGCCCCCCTCCACTGGCTCCAGGACATATTCTTTAAATAACTCGTACATCCAAGACTGATAATCAGTGTATCACTTTCTTCCCGCACCACTCAAGCCTCCCTTCCTATCCCTACCCTCACCTGCTGCTCTTTCTGTATTTCCTATTTTAGTAAGTGGACTCATCAGTCTCTGATTTATTAAAGTAACAAATATGGAATCATCCTTAATTCCATATCTAATAAGTGTTTGTCTTACTGATTCTACTTTCTAAGTATTTTTTGTATTTGTCTACTTTACTCCATTTACGTATATACTCTCCTAACTAAGGTCCCTACCATCTCATGTGACAGGGTTCAGAACATGCTACCCCAAAATATGGCACCTTGGCATACTGAATATTTGAAACTGAGGAATTTGAGAAAACCACAGAAGCAGGAAGATCACCCTCAGGTTCTTCCCTGGAGCAGTTTATATAATTTAGGAAGGATTTTCATAAGTCCCTCATGTGAGAGGGACCCTCCCTATCCCATAGGAAAGGAACATCTTCATTTCTGAAAGGTCACAAAGAAAAATTTGAACAAATAGGCCTTGCTCCAAGACTAGCCACTCATTAATCCAAGCATAAAAATACACAGGCTTAACTGTTTCTCTGGGTCTTCATTTCCTCATAAAAGCTCCCATGTCACATAAAACTTATGTTAAATACATTTGTATGCTTTTTCTTATTAATCTGTTTTTTGTTATAGAGGTCTTGGCCATGAACTTAGGATGGGTAGAGAAAAACTTATTTTCCCTCCTCTACACATATCCCTCTCAATCTGTTCACCAACAGGTAACCAGGCTAACGTGGTCAAGTAAATTCTAATCACCTCAGTCCTCTTTTCAAACTCTTCAGTTGTAAAACCCAGATTCTTCTGTGTTGCTTGCAAATCTCAACAAGATTAGGATCCTACCTACATCTTCATTCTCTTTTTTCTACTCTCGATTCTTCCCAAATCTATTTAGTACCTAATACAATTAATGAAATTATAAATCTACACAGCAAATCTGGTAGCCTGTAAGGAGTCAGTGTGATTTAGTGTATTTCATATGAAGGGTAGAGACAGATAAAATTGGACTGGTAGGTTAAGTAATTCACAGAGAAGCATAAATGACACACTAAATGATATGGATTTAATTTTGGAGGAAATGAGAAGCCTTCAAGTTTTTAAACTAAGGAGAGACATGATCAGTGCTGTGCTTTCAGAAAATAAAGCTTAAAGCAGTAGGTAAAATTAATTAGGTGGAGCATGCAAGACCAGATTAGGGAAACAGTGAGGAAGCTATTGAAGTAAATTAGAAGAAAAGTAATGAGGACTTCCACTATGGTATCAGCAGCAAGAATGGGAAGGAAGGAATCAAACTGAGAGTTATTATGAAGTAAAATCAATAGTTCTTGGCGAGTGATTGGCTGTGGGAAGTAAGAAAGAGGGAAGAGTCAAAGATGACTAAGATTTGAGCATAATGAGTAGGAAGAAGATGGCACCATGAACAACTAAATCATATTGGAGAAAGAGCATAATATGTCCAGTGTTAGCCATATTGGATTTGAGAAATACTGTGATACACCACCCAGGTGATGTTCAGAGGAAGAAATTGAAAATTTGAGGCTAATACGTTTGTATGTTAAATCAAAGATTTGTACCTAATTTTTTTTGGAACTCATATTCCCTGTTCCTGGTAGGAAATGTGGTATGGTTTTGTTTTGTTTTGTTTTGTTTAACATAACCTGGACATTTATAATTCTGTAAGGGAATATTATTTGAATCATAGTTGGTGAAGTATAAGGCAGGACATGACTTACAGGGCCCAGTACAAAATGAAAATGTGGGTTCTGTGGTTCAAATATTGTTAAGGATTTCAAAGCAATAACAGTAGAACATTAAACCAAACCCAGGGTCCTTCTAAGCACTGGGCCCTGTGTGACGGGGCACAGCCTGGCCTACGCAAGGGTAGACGGATCCACCTGCTTATTTTTGTGATTACTAGGTAAAGAGATTTCAAGGGTCTATCTATGTCCTCTTGAGGTGCACTTATAATTCTAATGGGGCACAACCATCTGTACTCAATTTGTATGTGCTTGGTAGAATCAGAATTATTCCTAATGCATCTTCTTTAATAGAACTCCTGACAGATCTACTATCTATCAACAGAGATAAAAAGATTAGAAAGAAAATAAAAACCAAGTTGAGAAAATAAAGCTGTTGAAAGAAAAATTCTTACTTTTAGTCAATTTCTCCTTGCTATTATGTTAGATATGTGATACTGAGACTAATATTTTTATCGAAACTGGGATAAAAAATGAGACATGGAAATTAGTCAGGGTTTTCCAGAACCAATTCAATATTTATAGATATATGAGGAGACTTGTTGTAGAATTGGCTCATGATGGGGCCCAGAGGTCCCACAATTTACTGTCCGCAAGCTGGAGAATAAGGAAAAGCAGTGGTATAATTCAGCTTGAGTCGAAAGCCTGAGAACCAAGAAAGCCAATGATATAACTCTCAGTCTGATGCCAAAGATTGGTTTAAGTCCTGGAGTCTGAAGGGCCATGAACCTAGAGCTCTGATGTCTTAGGGCAGGAGAACATGGATGTCCCAGCTCTAAAAGATAAAGTGAATTCACTTTTCCTTTGCCTTTTTGTTCTATCCAGGACCTCAATGGATGGAATGATGCCCTCTCACATTGGTGAGTGTAGCTCTTCTTCACTCAGTCTACTGATCCAAATGCTAATCTCTTACAGAAGCAGCCAGAAATAATGCTTTGCCAGCTAACTGAGTCTTCCTTGACCCGGTCAACCCATACCATGTGTGGCACTGGAAAACTAATTTGGGAGCATTCACACAGCTAGTCTAAAAGGAAACTCTTGCTGTATAACTTATTTTTTAACAAAGAGTGTTTCATTCAGCAGTTTCTCCTTTTCCTTGATTTCACTTTTTGTGGTTTCAGTGACCATGATCAAGCATGATATAAAAAATCAAATAAAAATTTTCAAAAATAAACAATTCATCAATTTTAAATCACAAGGCATTCTGAAATGCTTGATGAAATCTTGCGCTATCTCATTCTGTCCTGTCCAGTGCATCCACACTTTCAACATTACCTACCCCTTAGTCACTTAGTAGCCACTTTGGCTATCAAATCAAAAAAACATAATACAGTCATGTGTCTCTTAACGACAAGGATACATTATGAGAAATGCATTAATAGGTGATTTTGTCATTATTTGAACACTGCAAAGTGTACTTACACAAACCTAGAAGGGATAGCCCACCCTACACCTAGGCTACATGGATGGTATAGTCTATTCCTTCTAGGCTACAAATATGTAGAATTTGTTACTGAACTGAATACTGTATACTGTAGGCAATTGTGATACAATGACAAGTATTTGTGAATCTAAACATAGCTAAACATAGAAAAGATACAGTAAAAATGCAGTATAAATATTAAAAACAGTACACCTGTATATGGCACTTACCATGAATGGAACCTGCAGGATTAAAAGTTGTTCTGGGTAAGCCAGTGAGTGAGTGGTAAGTGAATGTGAAGGCATAGATCATTACTGTACAATAAAACTTTATAATCACTGTACACTTAGGGCACAGTAAATTTATATGAAAATTTCTTTCTTCAATAATAAATTAACCTTAGCTTACTGTAACATTTTTACTTCATAAACTTTTTATATTTTTTAACTTTTTGACTCTTTTATAACCCTTAACTTAAAATACAAACACACTGTACAGCTAAATAAAGATATTTTCTTTCTTTATATCGTTATTCTATAAGTTTTTTTCCTATTTTTAAAATTTTTCATTTTTTTTACTATTTAAACTTTTTTTAATAAAAACTAAGACACAGACACACATATTAGTTTAGACCTACACAAGATCAGGATAATCAGTATCACTGTTTTCTACTTCCACATTTTGTCCCACTGGAAGGATTTCAGGGGCAATAACACTCATGGAGCTGTAGTCTCCTATGATAACAATGCTTTCTTCTGAACTACTTCCCAAAGGATCTGCCTGAGGCTATTTTATGGTTAATTTTTTTTTATAAGTAGTTAACTGATATAAATAGTGTAATTGTTACACTCTAGATAAAAGTATAACAGAGTAAATACATAAATCAGTAACATGGTCATTTATTATCATTATCAAGTATTATATATAATTGCATGTGCTATACTTTTATACAACTAGCAGTATAGGTTTGTTTACATCAGCATCACCCCAAACACATGAGTAATGAATTGCACTATGACATTACAACAGCTACAATGTCACTACGTGATAGGAAATTTTTGGCTCCATTATAATCTTATGGGACTGTGCCATTGTATATGTGGTCCGTCATTGACTGAAACATTGTTATGCAGCACATGACTGTATATATAGGGTTTGGTACTATCTGCAGTTTCAGGCATTCACTAGGGGTCTTGGAACATATCCCTGACAGACAAGGGGGACTACCATACATGTTCTATGCTAGACACTCTTTTAACCTTTTACAAATATTAACTGATTGGTCATGATAGACATATGAGGTAGGTCTATTATTCCCATTTTAAAGGTAAGAAAATCAAGGCATATAAAGGTTAATGACTTGCTCTGAGTTATATAGCAAAAAGTACCAGAGCCAAAACTTGAAGCAGGGACTTCTGGCTCCAAAATTAATATTCTTACATGAAATACTGCATCATTCCCTCAACATGATTTTGCCTACAAACTGAAGCAGGGGCAGAATAAAATGTTACATAATTATTTTTAAAAATCAAGGAAAAATGACTATTTAATATACATAAAAATAAGATTTAAGTTTTCAAAAAATACTTTTAAATAGAATGAACAAAATAAAAGTACCCAAATAAGAAATAATGGAAACTTTAGGTAAATTTTGAATAGAGAATAGTGGGGTAATTTAGTATTAAAAAATATGTATTTTCTTAAATTTGAATTTCTGCAACTATCCATAATAAGAAATTTAAATTACTATGTTGTCATCTAATGTTCAAACTCTTATTTTATATGTCTTTGGAAGGAGAGAAATGGGGTTCTTTTGAATTTTTTAACTTACTACTTGGTTTCTTTTCAACTCCCTGCCCCTGCCTAATACAGTGAAAAGTTAAAGAATTCTTGTTTTATTATTTAGTATTTGACTGTAATTCCTTTAAGCCAGATTTCTGAACACTTTGTATTTTCAATAGCTTGGAAGTGAATAAGGGGAGGCGTTGATGGGGAAGACACTGATTGGGAAGAAACACAAGCTGGTGAGTAGTCAGGTTCCTAGAGGATAGTCTGACTTTATTTGTTTGAGAAATTTAACTCAACATAATGCATGCATAGCTTTCTAACATAGATGAAAGAGAAACCAATAACTTACTAATGCTACCTATTTTAATTCACTATTTTCCAAAAATCATCAAATTTATCTACCTAAACATAAGACACTTTTGAAAGCAAAAAGAAGTATCTTAGTCCATTTGTCTTCCTATAAGAGAATACCTGAGGTTGGGTAATTTATAATGAAAAGAGGTTTATTTGCCTTATGGTTCTTTAGGTCTACAGTCCCCAACCCTTTGGCGGCAGACTGGTACTGGCCCATGGCATGTTAGGAACTGGACCACACAGCAGGAGGTAAGTGGTGGGTGAGAGAGTGAAGGTTCATCTGTATTTACAGCCGTTCCCCATTATCTCACATCGCCACATAAGCTCCACCTCCTGTCAGATCAGCAGCAGCATTAGATTCTCATAGGAGCATGAACCCTACTGTAAACTGTGCACGCGAAGGATCTAGGATGTACACTCCTTATGTGAATCTAATGACTAATGATCTGAGGTGGAGCTGAGGAAGTGATGCTATCCCTGGGGAAGGGCTGCAAATACAGATAATCATTAGCAGAGATGTTGACTGCCCAATAAATGTAATGTGCTTGAATCATCCCAAAACCATCCCTCCCATCCTGTCTGTGGAAAAATTATCTTCCATGAAACCAGTCCCTGGTGCCAAAAAGGTTGGGGACTGCTGCTTTAGGCTGTATAAGAAGCATTGGCACCAATATCTGCTTCTGGCAAGGGGCTCAGGCTGCTTCCACTCACAGTGGAAGGTAAAGGGGAACCAGCTTATGCAGGAATCACGCACAGCAAGAGAGTGAGTGAGAAAGAGAAAGCGAGAGAGGGAGATGCTAGGCACTTTTTAAAAACCAGTGCTTGCAGGAACTATTAATAGAGCAAGAACTCACTCACCATGAGGACAGCACCAAGCTATTAATGAGGGATCCACCTCCATGACCCAACACCTCCCATTAGGGTCTGTCTCAAACATTGGGGATCACATTTCAATGTGAGATTTGGAGGGGTCAAAAAAACCCTATCCAAACTATAGCAGGGAGCATTACTAAAATTTATGCTGGAATAGCAGGTATAAACCAGGACTGTCCCAGGCAAACCAGGGTATACAATCACTCAATCCAATCTACCAATCTTTACCTTAACCATAGTATTTAATTGTTCATAATCAGGCATGAAAAAATTATGAAATCTCCTTAAACCCTCTGTCACTAAAAGCTGATACCATTAGCTAATTGACCCAGCTGTAACCCTATGCATTTTGATTCATTTTATGTGACTCAAACACATACATTTGCAATTGGTTTTCAGCTCATCTACTCTCACGTCTCAGACAGAGGTAAGTAGGACATTGAAGTTTAGAAAAATGAAAAATTCCATTTTATCATATTTATACCACTTTTGAAAGATATGAGGGGAGGAGGGGACTAAGAGGCAGACAAAATGTCAACTGGATGTTTGGTCAGATGAGAAGGGCCACCACAAATTTTACCATTAATACCTGTGACTATTTAACCCAGCATAATTTGATTTTATAAACATACTCAGATTTGATGAGGTTTGGAATTATTAAGAAACAGTAATAAATTTTAAAATAATACCTATGTATCATCAGATGTTAGCATATACTCCAGAATCCTAGTAATTATAGATTAAACATTTATGTTTAATGACTACTAGATGCCAACAGTCTATGACAAATATCCATTTGTGATTTGCTGAGCCACAGATTTTATTTATAATCTGAATATTGGAGTAAACCACTTATTTAGCCAGTGATCCCAGTTGACTATGCTCACCATGTCCATGCCTCAGGATTCATTCTACTATTCTTCATCCTCCATTATGATGCATTTTGTAGGGGGATTATGTGGTATAATAATATCCAATAATTCGATGGCTTAATGTTCTCTGTAATGAAAAAATTTTTCTTCCCCAAGAATTGGAGTAAATTGTGTATACAAGCAACCCCTTTCTAGTGGACAAGTCCATTCAAACTCCAAAATATAAGTCATAAGACTGGAGAAACTAAAGTTCAAGCAGGCAAAGTTAGATGTTCTTATAGTGTCTGAGTATGAAGCTCTGTGAATTGATGAATTTTCCTTTTCCAATCTAGGAATTTTTCTATTGAAATAACTTTGGCCCCTTGAATTAAAGCTCTGCTTTCTCTGAACAGTGTTGGATGCACGCTGAAAATTCATGCTTTGCAGTGTTCTTTTTCTTTCTGAGTGCCCACAAGCACTATTATGTCAAGTCAAGCAAGGTACAACACGATTGAACAGCCTGCAATTTTCTTTTACATCAATCACATTCCAGACATGACTACTTGAGGCTACAGCTTGGTCACCTTGATCAGGCACAGGCATATCCCAGGCCCCTGTATAAACCCATTTATAAATCATCTCTTAGGGTATGGGCTGCTAACTTCAGCTTCCCCCACCCCCTTTTTATAACTACAAATTGCTTGATTTTTTTTTCTGTTTCAGTCTCACAGAAACCACAGAGATTTTATTCCCCAATTCTTAGGCCTCCTTATAATAGCCACTATGTTCCAAATGCAATTTTAGAGAAAATTTACTCCAGTATTTCAACTTATTCTTGTCTTTGAATAATTTAAGCACTTCAGAGAACAAAAATCAATTTTACTAATCTACCAGCATTGTTGATCATTAGAAAAAGAGAAGTGGGTTTGATATGAATAAAAACAGACAAAGAGAAGAGTATAATAGTGGATATTTTGGCTATACAGCCTAAGAATATTAAGGTTTTCCTTTCTTAAAATCTTTTTGTCTAATTCTGGTAGGGGGTTTATTTATGAGAATGGGGTTTAGCTTCACAATATATGAATACTTCAGTTTTATACTACTTTGCAACTAACCACTCCAAAAATGTGGTCTCCTAAAACAAGTTTTTTGTTTTTATTTTCCCTCACGATTTTGTGGTTGTCTAGGACCAGCCACATAATGCTTTTCTTCATGTGGTATCAGCTGGAGTTATTCGTGTAGCTGCGTTTAGCAGGGCATAATATAGCACAGCAAGGCTGGCTATCCAAGAAGTCCTCATTCCCAAGTCTGGCAGTTGGTGCTGGCTGTCAGCTGGGCATTTGCTTGTCTTTCATGTGACCTCTCTCCCTCCACTAGTCTAGACTTTTTTCCTCACAGCGTGGTGGCTGGATTCCAGCAGAAGGAAAGCAAAAGTCAGCAGTCATCTTAAAGCCTAGATTCAGAAACTGGCACAGAAGCAATTTCACCATGTCCTATTGGTCAAAGCAAGTCACAGGACCAACCCAGACTCCAGGAAGATGGAAATAGTGTTCACCATTCAGCGAAAAGAGAGGCATAGACACGTAGGGATGGATGTAATTTTTGACATCTGTCTTTGGAGAAAATCAACCACTCATGTGGTGCCTATTGTTGACATGGAGCTGTCACTAGAGGGACAAAGGCTATCCAACTATGCATATTGAAGTCAGAGAGGCAAAAAACTAACATATTAGATGCTTAACAAACTTTCTCTCCTAATCCCAATATAAATTGTTTAATGAAAGTTACTCCAAGTTGTCTTCTCTCCAGCTTGAAATAAATCTTATCTTCTGACCTTGAAATAAATCTTATCTATATGACATAAAAGCTAATGCCTCCAAGGTAGTTTGTTACTTACCTAAGTCATTTTCCCAACTTCTTGTTTTTTTGAAAAGTGTCTATCCTGGAAAAAAAGGTAGTTTTTGACTAAAATGCAAAAGCAAGAAAACTTATCACCTTATTTTATTTAGTAGAGATTTAACTGGGAAAAAAAGGCATGAAGAATGTTTATCTAAATTTACTAGTTAAAATATTGAATTCAATCTATATGGATTCATCTCTCCTAACCAAAAATTATGTATAGCAAACAATCATTAGCTATGAAGCATGATAAATTAATATCACTCATATGTGAAAATCCAATCAAACAAGTCTTAGTTCTGAAATGTTCTCAATGGAAACATTTAGTATTTCAAGAATATTCTACTTTTAAAAATAAAACTTACAAAAAATAAATAAGATGAAATTCATGATGATGTTTCTTATTCTATGCTGTATTATTTGAAAAGAGTGTGTTCTTCTTTTTTTCCTCAAGAAGTTAACAAGGCTAGAATCATTTAGAGCAACAAATTCTGAAGACAAACTATCTGAGGAAAGAAGTGAAGAAATTCCTGTGTCTCCAAATGACAAAGTAAACTCACACAATGGGGCATGACATGTTATCATCTGCTGGAAAGTTTCAAGTGGTCTGATCTGACAAGGCAGAGGTGATTTATGGCTAATGTTTTATTTGATCCCGCTCCTGCTGCTCACCTTCTCATGTTAGAAAATTCACTTCTGTTTATTTGGGCAACAATGGAATTTTAGAGTTACTACGCAGAATAAATGCATAGAAGACATAAAACATATTTAATTTTTTAGAAATAAATATAAAACTGATTTAGGCTGTTAAATTTTATGTGTGGGGGAGGGGCATGAGTGGGAGGTGGGGCACATATGTAGAGGGTGTGTCTATGGTATATGTTTGTGTGGTGTGCATGTATGCATGTATACAAATAAAATATTAATACTAATATATTCAGGGGGAATCCTTTTTCTTCAAAAACTATATACATCTAATAAGAGTCATTTAAAAATTAACTGTAGGATATTTTTAGTTTCTGAGGACAAAATAATAAAGTACACTTTAAAAGTATCATCTCAGAATGCAACAGTGAATACTTCATTGAGATTAGAAAAAATTGTGGTATGCAGAATAGTGTCCACTCTCACTCTCTACTCCCCAATATATTTCTACCTTAACCCCTGGAATCTGTGGATTACCTTACACAGTGCAGAGGACTTTGTAGAGGAAGTTAAGCATCATGAGATAGGGAAGATTATCTTGGATTATCTTGGTGGGCCCCATCTCATCATATGGGTCTTTAAAATTGGAGAACCATTCCAAGCTGTGGTCAGAGAGAAAGACATGAATATGGAGGAAGAGTCATGGACATGTCATATGAAAATGAGTTGACCTGCCATAGCTGGCTTTGAAGATAGAGAAGGAGGGACACCCACCAAGGAAAGCAAACATTAGAAGCTGAAGGATGCAAGGAAACATTTTCCCCTAGAGCCTCCATAATGGAACACAACCCTGTCAACATTTTGATTTTATCCCAGTGAAATCTATGACCTCTAAACTAGAAGATCATATACTTTTGTTGTTTTAATGACTAAATTTGTAGTAATTTGTTTCTCTTTCACCCAGTTTTATTCAGATATGATTTTGTTACAACAATGATAGGAAAATAAGACATGGCTCTTTCCTCTTTATAATTCTTAGTTAACTTGTAAGCAGTTTTATGTTAATTATTTATATACAATGCTACAACCAACCACCCCTGAGGAAATATAAAATATTTAGGCAGTGACAACATTCAAACTATTTTTATATTTTTATATAGTCTAATAATTTATCTATGTTAAAAACCAATCTGTTGGTGAATTAATATTGTTTTAGTGAATTTAATCTATAACTACTTAAACTGCATATGTTAATAAATATATTTTAATTGTATTGTTTCAAATAACACTTGATATATAATAGCATAGTAAACTTCCTACCATGACTTCCTACCATTATCTTTTCTCCTTCCATTGGTAATATGGCAGATACTATGATTGCTTAATAAATAGCCATATTTACATCTGTCTTCTTCTCTACTAACAGCCCAATTTTGAAGCAGGTAGAATCTGCCTTTTACCAGTTTCAGAGGATGATTCATGATTAGACTAAAACCACCATTACGATGGCCCTACCCTCTGCCTGTGATGGGTCTAGAGTTGGATATATACCCAGTTGTGGCAAACAATATTCAAGAAGACATTTTTTAGGGGACTCTTATTTCCATGAATTTTGCATCCTACTTTTCACCTTTAGATGAAATGTTGATGTCAGTAGCCACAATAGCCGTCTTTGAGCTATAAGGAGAAAAATATAAAGAGCCTACATGGCAAGACTAGTGGAGTAGAAGGATAAAGAAATCTCCTTGGGACTGCCTACCATGGTCTTGCTCATGAAGTAATTAAATGTTTATTTTGAATAAGATAAAACTTTTTATTACATAAGTTACTATTCATCTGGTTTTCTGCTACTTACAGCCAAACACATGTTTAGTAATATAGATAAGAAGGCATTTCTTTAGACTTCAAAATAAATAGAAATAGTCATAAACAGAGCTTTAATTTAAAAATTATTCTTATCTGTGGTTATATTTATATTGGAGCCTAAATAAGTTTTGAAAATTAAAACAAACAAACAGATAAGGGCTTTAGTAAAAATTTAGAGTTCTCAAAAAAGAAATTTCTCCACTATAGGAATGTTTGGGCCAACCTCATTTTATGAATTTTCTTTTAATTTTTGCAGTGGATTTGGTGTTATTTATTAATGGGCTAATGGTTAGTACCAATTGATCACTTCAGCATGCAAAGAAGAATACTGTTCAAAACTGCTCTGTTCAGTTCTTTGAGTAATAATTTTTAAGAAATATACACCTGACAAAATTCGGAGTCTGCTACTACATGTATGTATGTAATAAAGGTATTACCTATTTGCCCCCATTACAAGGGTCTTGGTGGACACTCCTATAACAAAAGACAAGTTAGCAAAAGTATAACAAATTTATTTAACAAAATTTTACATGACACAGGAGTCTTCAGAAATGAAGACCCAAAGACCTAGGGAAAACTATATTTGTATGCTTAGGTTCCATGAAGGATAGATAGCAACGTAGAAATGTGATTAGACAGAAAGAGTATGTTGTAATG
>VBSM01000272.1:85489600-85524839 GCA_008086735.1 Cheirogaleus medius | reverse complement strand
AGGAAGCAAAAAACAGGATGGAGGAAGGTCAAAGAACTTCTTGCTGTGAGGCCCTTCTGATCTCCTTCAGTTCAAAGTACTCAGCATGCCAAAGTGCCACATTTGGGGTGCCGCGTTCTAAGGCCCAAAATGTACACCACTACTACACTGTTATTGGCAGTCCTCCCAAACTATCAAGTCATAGCCACCATGAGTTCTTATTTTTCCTTTGTTTATACCTCTTTCCCCCAAATTCTTTCCTATGAAGAAAAAACCTTTGTTTTGATGCTATTGTATAGTCTCTTTATAAGACAAGCATGTATTTAAAGTGACTTGGCATATGAATTTCAATAGAAAATAAGTTTGCCATCAAAGCCTTTGGCAAAATTGCAAAATAGATTATTTGTGTTATTGGGTGCCCTTGCCTGCCCCTCTTTTTTGGATCTCTAGAGATATATATACATATTTTTTTAACTACAACCTCTTTTCTCCTTCCTCCGACTTTTGACACTGTGTTTTCTCTGTTGAAGAGCCAACAGCCCTCTCTCACACCAAAAATACTTATTACTCCTCTCATTTCTGCAACTGATATCATTTGAGAAGAAAATAATTTAAATTCATTCATATTAAAGAATGACTGGCTGATAGGCTCAACTACCCCTATAATTATTTTTATTTTAAAACAAGGAGGTTATTAACCTAAATTACACTCATTAGAGAAGCAGCTGGCATATAGGACAAAGTTTTCATCTAAGCTGTCTCTGTACGAAACTGACCGTGTCACTCATTCTAACCAGGATTCACTTTTATCATTTTTAAAAAGACAAGTTTGAATAAGAAATGTGTTACAGCTTCTGAAAAATGTCAATATACTCTGATTTTTTTACATAGAGAAAGGGGTAATTTTTAATTAGGGGATTGCCTTGTATGCCTTGCATGCATGAATAATCTAGCAAATTGGTTCTACAAATTTTCTTAACTTTGACCAAAAAGATGATAATACCAAAAAAATAAAAATGTAAGTTTTTAACAAGAATGACAATTCTCACACCCAAGACTTTCTGCTTGGGAATTAACTCTCCAAAAGAGTTTTTCAGTTATCACCACATTGAGAATGAATAAGGAAAGATTTATGTGGGGGATGATATTTGATCATTGTGTTCATTTATTCTTTAAGGACAAACCCTAGCAATGGCAGGACCACTTGACAGGTGTGAAAGACCAGCAGCTGTAGAAATACACTCTGCTTTAAGAAGCCCCACATGTAGTCCCACCTGCATGTAGAAGGCATTGGTGCACACGGAAAACTTGAACTTTCACTGTAATATATGCTTCTCCTTTGAAATTTGACTTGTTGCTGTGTCCTAAGTAAACAATGACAGTAATTAAGGCTAGCACGTCTCCTTCAAGCAAAGTAAAGTTTAGTTATAAAAAGGTAAAAAAATAGTGTCTCAATTTTAATTGGCTAGATTTGCCATCCATCTACTGTATGTGATGAAAGGTTACCAAATGAAGAAAAGCTGCAGTAAATTCTAGTTATTGCTCAGGAAATTGCTGTAGCACTTAGTTTTAAATGCAATTTAAAGTGAAGTGCTATTAATAAAAAGTCTTGTGACATGAAAAGTTTATTTTAGAGTGGTATAATGCAATTTGGGGTGATGTGAGAGTTCCACAGTGGGATGTTAGACTATCTACAGAGCAGGAAATGACTTGCATTAGGGAAAAGCTGAAAATAATGGAAATCAGTTAAGAAGTATGGATAACAGGGATTCCAGTGTTTTTACAATGCGTGGTTTCTCCCTCAAGATGCTCACTATTAAATAGCTACGAAAAAAATTTTCAAATATTATTTACATCATGACAGGGAACTTAGAGGTATGTGAGATTTAAATATAATCTGAAAACCATGAATGGTAGAATCTTAGTATTGTGTTGATGCGTTTTTACAGAATGTTTCAAAAGTTTGGAGCTGCATTAGTTCTTGTCTAAAAGAGAACCATTGATCCATAACTGCAAAGGTTTCCAGTATGTGTTCCAAATTCTTCAAACACCCTTTGGACATATTCTGTGGCATATCTTCATGCAATATATTTTAATGCTAGGATTTCAAGCATTTTTCTCAGATTTCATTTGCATGAAGAAAAACCTTAACACAGCCAGAATCTCAGTTTGATTCCTATTATAATCAAAATCCTGATCCAATGCTCTGTTGAACAAGATTTAAGATTACCCACTCATTTCAACATGTAAAATTAGAAGACATTTATGTTTGATGATAGATACCTGATACCCACATGGGGACATAAATAGAAAAACAAAATAAAACACAAAAATAAGACCATTCTATTTTTGTATAAAAAATTATTTCTTTGATTTGGTCCTATAGCTTTCTTTGTGACAGGCTACCTCCATAACATTACAACCACATTGAGAACTAAACTGTGTGGGTAAAAATGGAAAGGTTCCTCTCTTATATGAACTCAACAGAGCACAATGGATATATCTCAAATTTCCAGTGAATTCACCAGTTGTTTAGGGCATGCTAGTAAGCACTGCCTTTCTTGTTGAGGAGAAGGTTCATTGCCATTTGTTTCCCATGAGATTCATCTGCACACGGTGTAGCTGTCATCATGCTATGATTTTTCTCCTGAGCTTCAGCGTGCTTCCACCATTCAGCTTACTGTCAAGACTGAACATACACAGCAGAGCTTGCCCAGAGGAACTTCAGTCTTCCTCTTTGCTCATCATGATTTGGCTGTGTTTTAGGGTTTCAATTCATTATAACCGTAGGCAGCAATGTAACATTTGAAGGAAATAATAATTATCTACTTATGAAACTGCAAGCAGCTACCTTCAAATGATCAAACTCAGTTCAAAATACAGGCATTGCTATTTGGCTATTACTTCAATCCTGTTGTTAGTATAGTGAAGATTCTGCCTTCTACTGCCCTGCCTGCAGATGGAAGTGCTAATACTAGGATTTTAATTCTTTGTTACTCAAGTCAGAAAGTGTCTTTTGTTTAAAGAGCAAAATTCCATAGCAACTTCCATCTCTGCGTTACCAATTACCTTGAAGACATATAAGCTTTACTGTTAAACATGGAACCAGTGCATGGTGACTCACCATTTCAAAGTTTTACAAAGCATCTCATCTGATCTCCAAAGCAACTCTATTTATCTCCCCATCTCATGATGGGAAAAGTGAGATGCAGTGAAGAAACAAGATTTGGCTATGGTTACAAAGCTAGAAAGTCTCAGAGCCAGTAGGAAAACACAGTTTTTCATCCTGGTGAAATGCTCTTTCTACCTGTGACACTGCTTATCCTAGAGCTTTTTGATACTTGATCTTCAGATGATGTTACATTTGTAGCATTTAGTTGAGCCTACATATTAGTTCATAGTTTTATGCACATTTTCCTCAGTGCCCTATAATGTACTTCCTCTTCAGCATACAGTGGTTTCTGGCTTGTCTTCACAGGTTTCTAAACACAATTATAACCTAATGACTCAGGAGTTTCCTAGAGCTGAGATTCTTTTCTGTAATGAGTTATCCAGATCCTTTGTAGGCATGACTGCATGAAATGAAATGGAAGTAGATTTCCTATTCACCATTCTTCCTTTCTTGTTCAGATTCAGATCTACAAGTATTTCCTGGGGGCCTACTATGTGTCAGACACTGGATTAGCTGTTCTTAAATATGATTATTAAGGAAAATACTTGATACCACATCAGCTCTGACTGGCCTCAAACTCCCTTCTGACCTAGCCTCAGAGTTTTGCTATCTGCTTCAGAAAGGTAAACTTGCTTACTAGTTGCTGAAGCTCAGGTTTACTGATGTTGAATGCTTTATAAATCCAATAAATACAGTTCAGAAGTTTTGATGTTGATCTTTTTATTTTCCTCTTATCTGGCAGGCTGCAGAGCTCATGAGCACTACTGCATGGGGGTCAAGCAGCACATTGCCTGTCAGTGTCTGCATGGTTGACGATGCAATCTGCAGTCCCAAAATAAATAGGCTCCAATGTTACCAGTAAAACAGATATAGGAGTCTTATGCCACAAGGGTCATCTTTTCGAACCATTTCTTTTAAAAATCTTAATCAAATATATATGGCTACATGTTTATATTTTAAAGAAAAAAATGTATAATCTCTGAGTAGTATCTTTAAGGATTATGATAGATAGTTATCTTTCTAAAGCACAGATACAAACAATTTGGGGGATGAATTGGAAAGGACAAAAACAAAGATAAGTTAGGATCCTATTGTAATGATCTAAACAAAGGAATAGGGCCTCAAAGAATATAAAGGCAATGAGAATACTGAGCAGCTAGAAAAATTCAGTAGTTTTTAGAAATTAATAAGAGGTTAAATAAGGGATGATATTTCACAATTTCTAGTTGAGAGAATGGAAAATGATATAATTAGCATGGATAACAAATACATAAAGACAATCGGTTTAGAAAGAATGTATGATTGCTTTTCAAATGAGCTTGGGGTACTTGGAAACATCTATATTGGGTGATGGTAGTGGGGAACTGGTGCTCAAAAAAGATCAAGGATGACAATTTGGGGGTCAACAATGTTTTGACCAGAAAGTCATGGGCACATGGAATGATAAGAGAAGGCTATGGGCCAAGTATAAAAACCTAAAGAATTACACCACATACAGAGTGAAGGGAGAGCCAAAGAAAGGATTTGCAGAAGCATTCTGACAGGTAGGAGGAAAGGAAGGAAAGAAGCTAAAAAGAGATTTTTTTCCACAATGTCAAATGCTGCCAAATTCAATTAAGGAAAATCACTGAAAAGCATGCTTTGGATTTATTTAAAAAGGTTTTCCCAGGCAACTTGAACAGAGTCATTTATTTAAAGTGATGGAAACAGAAGTCAGATTGCGGGGCACGGGGGAATGGACAGGAAACAAGGAAGTGGAGAGCTCGCAGGAGACTAATCTTTCAATAAGCTAACACAAAAGGCAACATAAGGATGAATATTCATTGCTATGAAATAAAAATGAGGTTATTTGAAGAATAAATTTAAAGTATAAAAATAAAAGTCATAATTATCAAAACATTCTGATTCTCTTTTTACTTTGTATGTTCTATAAATATTATGAAATCAGTAGATCCTAGGTTTATAAAAGAAATCCCCACTGTGCAAAGGAAAATCAACACCTAAGTATAGATATTTAGCTTGGCAGTTTTGAAGATTAACCTTAGTTATTATTCAGGATAGGAAAGCAAATATATTTAAACTAAAATCACTGCAAATATTATTTTCATAGTCTTTGGAAAAGTTGCAAATATCAGAATTCTGACATTGTGAAGTGAAAGAAGGTATTAATAGATGTATCTATCAAAACAATAGTAATTAAAGCTGTTGAAATAAGTCAAAATTTAAATAGGTGTTATGAAAGCAAGATCTCTGGGTTTAAGTGGTTAACTTTTATTTTTGTGTTAAATAAATCAGTGTAAAATGTGATTAGTACATCAAATATTATTTGGGATGAAATGAATCTTTATTGGTCTCTTAGAATAAATTACCCTTAATAACAAACAAAAAATTATTTATGGAGTATTTTATGACTCTATACACATATTAATATAAACATACAGTTATTAAATTTTGTAGTTGTATAACTAAACTTTTTACTGCTTTTTTCCCAAGGTAATAAAGTTCACTCTGGACATGTGTTCTCCAGATAGAAAAAACTCTTCCCACACTTCCTTGTGGCTAAGTGGGACTTCATAACTTCATTTCCTTAATTAAATATAAGTGAAAATAAGTTGTTTGGTCTTGCCTGCATTCTTCAGTTCACACAAGATAGAACAGTGATGTGCCTATGATCTAGCTTTGACTTTTTGAGATATATTTATATAGTGTAAAATGCCTAAGCCACTTTACCATCCATGTTATTGCATGTAGCAATAGATTAGTTCTTTACATTGTTAGATAGTATTCCCTTGTATTAATATTTTTATACATTTTCCTATTAAAGGGAATTTAATTTGTTTGTGGCTATAATGAAAAGAGCTGCTATGAATATTCTTATTAAAATTTTTTCATAAACACATGTTTTCACTTCTCTCAAATAAAGACCTAGAATTGGGGGGCTATAGGGAAATTATGTTTAACTATATTAGATACTGCCAGAACAATTTCCAAAGCAGTTATACCATTTTACATTCCCACCTGCAATGTGTGTAAGACCAAGTTTTCACTTTGCTGATGAAGACAAGGCCCAAAGGGATGAAGAAGTAACTATAATATATGGCAATAAATCTGGTCCTTGAATGGAGTCATAATCTTCTACCATTTTGGTCCACTTACCTTGGCTCTATTCCATAAAACTGAGATGGACAGTGAGATACTGAGAGAGTAAACAATGGGCTCAGTCTGCCCAGTGTAGGAACCAAGGGGGTACATTTTTTTTGTAGAGAATTTTAAAATAATAAAATGGCTCTAGTAAGATAGTTTCTCCTAAGGGCAGGCTTTGTTAAGAACAGAATGCTCTGGTATATTTAAAAATGGTTACTCTTTCCCTTTGCATGCTGCAAGTATGAGGGGATTTTTCTCTAATATTTACTGTGAGAACCTGTAGAATTTCTGGAGGTAAAACTCACCAAAGTTTGTGCGGGAGACCCCTGATAACTAGTTCCTCTTGCAGTTTTAACTTTCAGGCTTGTCCACACTGAACCTCTGGCAATTGCTCAATTGCAGCTTGGATTTTCCTTCCCAGACCCGGTTCATGCAGAGGTTTCTGCTTATGGAAGTTGTGGTTATCTGTACCTGCCTGTCTTTTCCATTTTGAGGGCAGCTGTTTGCCCTATGGCCTCACTTACAACACAGATCTAAGGAGAATTGTTGATTTTTCAATTTGTTCAGCTTTTTACTTATTGTTAGGATAGAGTGATGACTTCTAAGTTCCTTGTATGCTAGACCAGAAACTGGACATCTCTTTAGTGTATTTTTCTTTTTGCTTCTTTGTTTTAGCAAAAAAATATACATAAACTAAAATATTAGATAATTTAAAAATATTTGGGAACAAGCTTTATTTCCTACTGAATTTGAAAGAAGTTATGTAATTTCACATCATTTGTGCCATCTTGTCTCTCACCATTCTTGTTTCCTGGAATGATAAGCCCCATAGCCTACAAGTCACAGGTAATCTCATTTATCTTATTTCAGCCTCATATCCTAGCTTAGCAGCACTTCCGAATAATTCTTACTTTACAGTATATTGAATCATGTTAGAACTGAGAATATTTACTAAGCAGTTTGTTTCCCAGGCACTGGAGTACCAAAGAGGTTGGTCTCAGTTATAAAGGCCTTCTTGGTCTCAACGTATTACCTCTGGCTTATCAATGCCCATATTTCTCCTAATTGATTAGTCTATTGACTTTATTTGTCCTGCTCATTGATACTCATGACCTCCAGTTCTTAAGTATTCTATTAATTAATGATTCATTACTTGCACCAACCTTGGGTATTTTTATTGTCTCTTTAAATTTTAAACCTGCCTATGTTCTGACATTATTTTATTGAGACAATTTGCCAAGATATATTCTGATCAACAATAATCTGGTTTTTGACCACATCTGATTTAGGCTCCGAATCAGCACTCTTACATTAATAGTTTTAATTCCTTTTTTTAGCTCTATCAATGGACTAGGTGCCGACAAGTGTCCTATGTGATGAGATTGACAATTGGAATGACTCCCCATACTACCCTAGCTGATAGGCCTAAAATAATTAAAGACAGACCATTCCCCTTGCCAGTGATTAATTCAAAGTGAACAGGCCTAGTAATTTGAAACAATGAGCTCAGAAATGATTGGCTAGAAAACTTAAATAAAAGTTTCCCCACACGTAAGAGAGATTCACTGGAAGCCAGTCTTTGCTCATTTTTAAATTGACAACTTGGAAGCACATACTCTGTACTGCAACTGGAAACCCTGATACCAATGAGCAGCTATATATGAAGAGGAAAAGAGTTCTGAGAGATGAAATGAACCTGTATCCTTGACATTGTTGAATCACTGTATCAATCAAATCATGGCCCCTTAATCTGGATTTTTTTTTTGTATGTGAACTTCTTTCTACTTGCATAAGACTATTTGAAATAGATAACACACATCAGTGTGAGATAATATGGTACACAGAATAATCATTCCCCATTCTAATAGTTCCACATTCTCATCCCCAGAACCTGTAGATATATTATATTACATGACAATGGAGACTTCACTTTATTTTGTCAAGCTGAGAGATAATTTACCAAGAGGTTATATATCTGTGTGTCCCTTGATATGGTGCTCAGTAAGTGCAACAAGGGTAAGCTCTACTTACTACTCAAGGATATCAGGATGATGGCCTTGCAGATATGTTTACTGTTAAGGGTCTTGGTATGGGGAAATTATCTTGGATTATCTGAGGTGAGCTCAATGTCATCATAAATGTCCTTTAAAGTGGAAGAAAGAATCAGGAGAGGAGGGCAGAATAATGAATATGAGAAGGACTCGACCTGCCCTTTCTGACTCTGAAGATGGAGGAATGGGAGGACCATGAGCCCGGAAATGTAGCTGACCTCTAGAAGCTAGAAGAGGCAAGGAAATAGATTCTCCCCTAGAGGCTCCAGAAGGGAACACAGCACGGCTGACACCTTTATTTTCACTGGTATTGAACTTCTGACCTACAGAAATGAAACATAATTTTGTATTTTATGCCACTAAGTTGGTAATAATTTGTTACAACAACAGTAGGAAAGCAATACAGCAGGAGAAAAGCCACTACAGATATCAAGGAGCTTACTTACCTGTTGCTCATAGGTAGGGCTTGCTGTCCTATTGGGCATAAATGATTTCTCAGAACATCAACATTAGACAAGGCCACTCTGTGACTTTGATGGATTGAAAGGCTCTGTAATCATGTCTGAACACAGACAAAATCATGCATCAGATACCTAAATTATAAAAACAACCAACCATTCCTCCATCCCAGTTAATATAAGTGACTACTGTTCCCTTATCAATTATCATTTTAGCATTGTTTAGTCTTTGCTCCTAGATAAGCTCTATTTAGATGTCCAAAATACAAAATTGTCCTTCATATAAGTATTCAATCCATAGTAAAGCCACACATCTTTAAATGTTCCCCAAACTCACCTAAAATAAGCTCAAATACATTAATAAGAATTGTCTTATACACTCCTACTGAGATGCCCTACAGTTTCCTCATGATGTTTGTTTTGCTTTACAGAAACTAGTAAAAAATGAAACTTGTTCACCTGTAGATGTGGTCCTAGAGGTCTTTGCCTGGAGTAAATGGACAAGATGTTTATACAAATATACTTTTGAAGCAAGTAGGTATTTAGAGCAATTTATGTTTGCCCTATAATTAGAGGTCCAAAAATTAGCAAATTCTGTAGACCAAAATCCAGAGAGAATAGCAAGAGCCTTCTTGTATCTAATTTCTTTCACTCATATCAGCACTAGTTTGGTATCACAAATGGTGAGTGAGGACATATGGAGTGACCAATGGTGAGTGAGGATATGTGAAGTGCACTAGTCTAGTTAGTGGATATGTCCTCGTTATGGGGGAAAACTATGCTTATGAGAAGCCAAGGTTGTAACCCACAGTGAACACACATTCAATCCTAGGGCTGAGTTAAAGGTGTTAAAGGAAGTCAAACATCAAGGTCATTGAACAAGAGAGTAAAGTGCTGTGGATAAGATTTGATGTGGTTTGAGAGATAATAAACTATAGTTTTGATTCAAAATTGGAAATATCATATTTAATGACCTAATATTAGTAAAAACAAAGTAATGCCTGTCTAATAAAAGTAGCTGCTTAGTAAATGATAGCTACTAGTTTTAGGAGTAGTGAAAGGTCATAGAAATATAGAAATATGAAGAGAAGCAAAACAAGAAATGTTTTCCTGGTGTGTTTTTTCTAGCCATTTAATCAGACCTCAGTTTCATAAAACTTATTTTGGCATAAAATCCAGTCGTTCTAGGTAGTCTAACAACAGGGCAGAGGCAGACATACAAACTCATTCTAACTGGGGCTCTTTCCTATACTTCCTTTCTGTTAGACTTGCCTTCTCTCTAGATCCTATAAACAAGAGAAAATTTTAGCATTTCAAAAAATTTCTTGCTGATCTAGGAAACAAAGGAGTAAACATTGAGAGAGCAAGAGATTAAATTACGGATTAAAAATATAAGGTCATACCTCTGGTCAAAACTTGATTGCAAACAGTTTTTTGGCCCCTATAACCAGAAACTCTTCCTATGGTTTTAAGCAATGATCTTTCTCCTTGGCCTTTTCTGGAAGTCTTCAAGGTCAGCAGTTTTAAGGAAATGTGTCTCAACTCTACTTGCACATTATTACCATCTGGGGAGTTTTAAAATAGACTGCTGCTTGGGCTCTGCCCTCAGAAAATTTGGGCTTTATTGGTCTCTGGTGGAATCTTGGGAGCAACGTTGGTTTTAACGCTCCCCAGGTGATATTAATGAGCATCCAAAGCCGAATGCCACTATTTTAAAGTAAACTTTCACATGGGGCTTAGGGCAATTCCTCTGTTTATGCCCAGGCACTGCCTTCGGTGCTGTGGGTCGTTATTCATTTCACCCTATAGTTGCTGCTTTTTCCTCCGGGGATCTACTCTGGTTGCCTGATGCTAGTTTCTTTAATAATAAATGCTTCCAATTATTCCTCCCATTAGTTGTGGTTGTGGGTTGAGAGTCCCACTACTTGTGCATCAAAACATCACTCTGTTCTCCAGTTATCCACTGATTCTTGGCATCGGGGAAATGGCTTCTTTGGAGTGGGATTCTCTGCACAAGGTCACACTATGCATTTTAACTGTTGGCTGTTTCTTGAAGAAAGAACAACCATCTCTGAAAGAGTATATAAAATATATTTCTTTCTTCAAGGAGATGACATATATCAAGCACCTTGCATGTGGAGGCACTCAGGAAAGGCCTGATTTGTGAACTAAATTGGTTTCTTTCCCTATTTTTTTCTACTGCGCTCAATCTTCTGTGGCTCTGGGGTCAAGCTCACTAGTACCATAAAATTGTCTCTATCCAACATTCTTCATATTAGCTGTCTACAGTTTAGCTTTAAGACATCTTATCATATTTTCTTATTAATTAGTCATAGACTAAATCTTTTTTCAATTAAAACACACAAATTCTCTTATTCACCTGCCAAATTCTTTTGTTCCTAAAAACTAACCCTTTTTGGGTCTCATGGAGGCTATGACCATCAATTTCCTTGCACATAAATAGCTAATTGTCTTTTACCCAAAATGAAAGCAGATAACCTGTAAAATAAAAAGATAGCCTTTATTGAAAAACATTTCTCCATATTTAATGGTAAATACAGCATCTCCACATCACATTTGGATTAAACTCTTATTTAGCACTCCACAAAGATAATATTTACATGTGCCTGCAATTTTCTACCCTAGCATTTGTGCTGTTATAAGTTTTCTCCCCCTTTACTTTGTTTGAAAGTTCATTATAAAATAAACAAGAGTCACTAAGGATAGGAATTTAGCTCTCCTTATTTGTGACCTGCCTATGAATAATATCCCCAGCCCTTTTTCACAAGATAGTATATGGTTTCTCCTGTAGACAATCCATTATTTTAGGAAACAGTATTGTCAGTAAAGAAAAAGGATCATTATGAAACCATGCTGTGAAGACCAGACCTGAGTGCTGCAATAGAAAAGAGATTTCAATAACATTATTCTCAATTTGTTTCCTTTTTCTTTTTTGTATTAAAATTATTAGTAATTAAACTTATGATCACGTATTCTACCCCTTTTTTAACCAGTTCTAACTGAAGATTTCAGTGATGTTTAAACTATTGCAGCTGATAAATTGGCTAGGCTCTGGGCTCATGTTTTATACACACTGTCCTATTTCATCCCTTACTATAGTCCCACAAGATTAGTTTTCTCATCCCCATTTTGCATTTGATAATATGGAAACACAAACATATTTGTTTACTTGCCCTGAATCTCATCACTTATAAATGGCAGAGGTGGGATTCAGCCCTATTTCTCAAATCTGTATTTTTTTAAGTAAGCACTGTTGCCTTTCAATGTCTAGAAAGGTAAATGAAATATGTACTTTCTACAAACTCATTTATTTCTGTATTTGAGTATTCATTTGTCTTCCCCCCTCTTATTTTCAAACCTTCTTTAGAAAAGCTATAACCTACTTCAGATAAATAAAGGGAAGAAGAGCTTCCTACCTCTGCAGAGACAGAAGGGTGTTACTAGTCTTATGGTGGTCTCTGCCATTAACTTGCAGTATGACAGCACAAAATGTGTGCCTTTGGGGCCCAGATTCTTCAACTGTATGTTGATGGGATTGGCCTGGAGATCTGAGAAGTCTGTGATGGTTCATATGCTGGTGTTCTTGAGAGTGTTCTGTTTCAGAACTGTGAGAAGGTAGGGAACTGGGACTGAAAGAAAGGCGAAAGCACAGTTGGGGAGAACTGTAGAAAACCATACACTGATCCCTCCTTGACTTCAGTTTGCCTTCACAGTTGGTATTCATTTGCTTCAAACCCTCAGATCCCAAAGGATGGAGGGTTACACAAACAGTATCAGTGGCCACTCTGTTCTACACCTCACAAAGAGGATGAAGGATAACTACATAAATAAATAATGTAACATTGGAACTGGGCAATTTTCTGGCCTTTGGGGGCTACTAGAGAATGTTGATTTGGACCACACAGGACTCCGGGGGTTGTAAAACAGCAAACCACAACATGGTGTCCACTCGAAGCCTTTCACCACAGTGTGGTTGGCTAGGAGCTGATGAACTAGAACTTTTTATAGTGCACAGCTCAGTCAGTGCAGTCACGGGAAGCTCTAACTTCAGTCTCCTCTCAGGGAGGGCTTAGGAGTCCTGTGGGTCTATGGTCCCTAAAGGCCAGTCTGAGCACTTACATCCATTAATGTCAAAGTTTTCATAAATTGGCTGCAAGATGCAAAAAAAAAAAAAAAAAAAAAAAAAAAAAAAAAAAAAAAAAAAAAAAAAAAAAAAAAAGAACAAAAGGAAAAGCAAATAGAGTGTGTTTTTTTATAAAGCTACATGTATTGATTTAAAACACTCTTTTATTCTGTTTTTTCCTACTTTTTAAAATTAAAAAGTTTTTATTTTGTGAAAGTATAGTGACAATAAATGGTAGATTTTATATGTTATGTGTTTATATGTTATTTTACACATCTTTCTCCTCTTAGCAAACCTCTATCAGGTTTCAGACTTATTTTTGAAATTTATCTGATCACTGAAATCGAATACTGTGGACAATTTTGCTTTTAGGTGTACAGGAGGGAGGGATGAAGCCTCCGGGATCTCCTGCCATACGATCAAGGCTACAGAGCTTAAACCTGAAGGAGGAAAATCTCTGAACCATCTGTAAGATTTGGAGATTTGGACAATTTGCCCTAGGTCCCTGCTTTTGGATTTCACTTTATCTCTATCATCTGTGATTCAACAGGCTTAGAGAAAACCTCAGTTTGTCAGTACAAAAAAAAAAAAAAAATTAAAATAGCCAAGATTTAGAGACACTCAGATTTAAGTATTTTGGGTTTATAAGATAAAATGCTATTATTTTCTGATTTCTTTTCACTTTGAAGAATGCCATTGATATTCGCTGCAATCTAATTTTACTGGATACTTATTATAATATGGATGAGAATAGGAGGTCAATGATAACCAAGCTGCCACTTTCTGAGTACATATCATTTGCAAAACAGTTTTTCATGTGTTTTCCCCCAATCTCTCAACTGTTGCAATCTGAAAAGACAAAGTGTTACAGCTTAAAGTGGTAGTATAAAATAATTGAAATAGCAAAGATTTTGGCATCCAATAAATCTGAATATGAATCCTAGCTCTATGGCCTTGGACATCTAATTGAAGTTTCTCCTTACTTATAAAATGAAGCCAACAATAATAATTTACGGTGTTATTATGAAAAATGCATAGCATAACAGATGTAAAGTATCCCATTTAATGCCTGGTATATAGGAGGAACTTAATATTTGGCTAAATAACTTTATCAAGTTTATGATTATTGTATGTAGCAGAGGTGAGAGCTCTAGTCTCTGGCTCACAATCTAGAATCCTTGCAATATATAATAGCAAGACAACTAGTTCATTGTGCAGTCTGAGCACAGTGGGGCATAAACATGACATTGTCGTATTTTTCTCCATTCGCTACCTTTAAATATTCTGTTAAACCTCTCTCCCTTTTTCCTTAATGGTATCTTAGGGAAGATCCACAGCATTAGGCTCACAGATTTAAAAATGTACAAATTTAGTGTGGCCAGTTTGAATTACCAACATATCCTTTTTAAACTCTTACCTTGGAGTCTTCCTATTGTCATGACAATGTTTATGAGACTCACTTTTATAGCCACATTGTGAAATATCCTCCCTGCTCTAACCAGCCTGCTGTCTAAGTTTGGATACTTTTGGACAATGCTTTGAGAATGAAGAGGAGGTAGAAGAGTAATTTGGACTATAACCATATTCCTATTAACTTGGTATAGTTCCTGTCTAAATTCATTCTCTCTTATCTAACACTAAAGAATAGGACTGTATTAGTTATCTATTGCTGTGCAATAAATTACCACAAGTCTGGAGCTTAAAACAAAACATATTCATTATCTCACAGTTTCTGTGGGTCAGGAGTATGGACGGGACTGAGCTAGATTCCCTGATAAGGTCTCTCAAGGCTACATTTAAGCTTCCAGCTGGGTCTGCAGTCTTACCTGAGGTTTCACTGGGGAAGGATATGCTTTCATTGGCATAGTTCAGTCCCTTGAGGCTTTATGACTGAGGGCTTCAGTTCCTTGCTGCCTATCAGCCAGAGGCTGTCCTCGTCTCTGGGATGTCTGCAGTTCTTTGTCAAATGGCAGCCCAACATAGTCAGACCTCAACAAAGCATCTTACTTTTACAAAGTCAGCAAGGAAGTGAGTGACTCTACAGATAGTTGATAGAATCTTAAGTATCATGGAATCCTGTATATGTAATTACGTGCAGCCTGCTACCTCTGCCATATCCTATTATATATAAGTAAGTCACAGGATAGGAGCAAGTCACATTCAAGGGGAGAGAACTACAAAAGGATATGAACATCAGGATGGAGGGCCCATGGTGGGGCACCCTAGAATTTATAGGCCACAAGATTATATTATTAAAATATAAAGATCCATTAATCTCTAATGAAAGTTATAGTTTTCTTGAAAAGATAAACAAAATTGACATACCTTTAGTGAGACTAACTAAAAAAAAAGGGGAGAGAGAAAATAGACCCAAATACATAAAATCAGAGACGCAAAAGGAGATATAACTGATACTGCAGAAATCGAAAGGATCATTATAGACTACTATAAGCAACTATATGCCAATAAATTGGAAAACCTAGAAGAAATGGATAAATACCTAGACTCATACAACCTACCAAGATTGAATCAGGAAGAAATATAAAACCTGGATAAACAATAACAAGTAAAAAGATAGAAACAGTAATAAAATATCTCCCACCAAAGAAAAGCCCAGGATCTGATGGCTTCACTGCTGAATTCTACCAGGCATTCAAAGAGGAATTAAAACCAATCCTACTTAAACTATTCCAAAAAATTGAGGAAAAGGAATGCTCCCAAACTCTTCTATGAAGGCTGTATGACCTCATACCAAAATTGGACAAAGACACAACAACAACAAAAAAAGAAAACTATAGGCCAATATCTCTGATGAACATAGAAGCCAAAATCCTCATCAAAATACTAGCAAACCAAATTCAACAACACATTAAAAAGATTATTCATTATGATCAAGTGGGATTCATCCCAGGATGAATCCAAGGATGGTTCAACATACGCAAATCAATCAATGTGATACATCACATCAACAGAATGAAGGACAAAAACCGTATGATCATTTCAATGGATGCTGAAAAAGAATTCAATAAAATGCAACATCCCTTTAGGATAAAAACCCCAAAACTGGGTATAAAAAGAACTTACCTCAAACTGAGAAAAGCCATATATGACAGGCTCACACCAAGTATCATACTAAATGGGGGAAAAACTGAAAGATTTTCCTATAAGATCTAGAACAAGACTAGGATGCCCACTTCCACCACTGTTATTCAACATAGTACTGGAAGTTTTAGCTAGAGCAATCAGAGAAGAGAAAGATAGCAAGGCATCCAAATTGAAAAGGAAGAAGTCAAATTATCCTTATTGGCAGACTATATGATCTTATATCTAGAAAAATCTAAAGACTCCACAAAAAAAGTGTAAGAACTGATAAACAAATTCAGTAAAGTTGCAGGATACAAAATCAATATACAAAGATCAGTAGCACTTCTCAATGCCAAAAGTAAACAATCTTGAAAAGAAATCAAGAAAGTAATCCCATTTACAAAAGCTACAAATAAAATAAAATACCTAGGAATAAACTTCACCAAATAAGTGAAAGATCTCTGTAGTGAAAACAGTAAAACATTGAGAAAAGAAATTGAAGAGGACACATAAAATGGAAAGATATTTGATGCTTGTGGATTGGAAGAATTTATATTGTTAAAATATCCATAACACCCAAAGCAATCTACAGTTTGAATGCAATCTTCATCAAAATATCAACGACAATCTTCACAGAAACAGAAAAAATACTCCTAAAATTTATACGGAACCACAAAAGACTCAGAATAGCCAAAACCATCTCGAGCGAAAAACAGAAGTTGAGGAATAGCATTACCTGAATTCAAATTATACTATAGAGCTGTGGTAACCAAAACAGCATGGCTCTGGCATAAAAACAGACACATAGACCAATGGAACAGACTAGATAAACTAGAAACAAATCCACACATCTATAGTAAACTTATCTTTGACAAAACTGCCAAGAACATATGGTGGAAAAAGGACAGTCTCTGCAATAAATGGTGCTAGTAAAACTGGATATCCATAGGCATAAGAATCAAACTAGACTCTGATCTCTCACCATATACAAACAATCAAATCAAAATATGTTAAAGATTTAATATAAGGTTAAATCTGAAACTATGAAACCACTAAAAGGAAACATTAGGGAAATGTTTCAAGATATTGGTCTGGGCAATGATTTCTTGAGTAATACCCCCAAAGTACAGGCAACCAAAGCAAATTGGACAATTGGGATCACATCAAGCTACAAAGATTCTGCACAGCAAGGGAAACAATCGACAAAGGGAAGAGAAAACCCACAGAACGGGGGAAAATATTTGCAAACTACTCCTCTGACATGGGACTAATACCTAGAATATACAAGGATCTCCAACAATTCAGTAGGAAGAAATCAAATCATCTGATTAAAAAATGGGCAAAGAATCTGAACAGACATTTCTCAAAAGAAGACAAATGGCCAAGAGGTATATGAAAAAAATGCTCAACATCATTAGTCCTCAGAGAAATGCAAATGAAAACTATAATAATATCATCTCATCAGAGTTAAAATGGTTTTTGTCAAAATGACAGACAATAACAAATGCTGGCAAGAATGTGGAGGAAAGGGAATGCTCATACACTGTTGGTAGGAATGTAAATCAGTGCAAACACTATGGAGAACGGTATGGACATTTCTCAGAAAACTAAAAATAGAGCTACAGTATGACCCAGCAATGCCATTGCTAGATAGATATCCAAAGGAGGGGAATTCAGTATATTGAAAAGATATTAGCACTCCCATGTTTACTGCAACACTATTCACAATAACGAAGAATTGGAATCAACCTGTGCCCATCGATGAACAAGTGGATAAAGATATTGTGGTAAATATACACAATGGAATATTATATAGCTACAAAAAGAATGAAATCCTGTCATTTGTAACAACAAGGATGGATCTGGAGATTATGTTAAGTGAAATAAACGAAGCACAGAAGTCAAATCTCGCATATTCTCACTCATATGTGGGAGATAAATATTAAAAACAATTGATTTCATGGAAACAGAGAGTAGAATTATGGTTACCAGAGGGTGGGAAGGGTAATGGTAGCAAGGATAGAGTGGGGATAGTTAATGAGTACAAAAAATATAATTACATAGTTAGATAGAATAAACAATATTTGATAGCAAAACAACGTGACTATAATCAACAAAAGTTAGGGTATATACTTTAAAATAACTAAAACAGTGCAATTGGAATGTTCCTCACACAAAGAAATAATAAATCCCTGAGGTGATGGATATTCCAATTATCCTGATTTGATTAATTCACATTGTATGTCTATTTCCTAACATCACATGTGCCCTGTAAAGATATACAACAATTATGTACTCATAATAATTTTTTAAAGAATTTTAAAACAGAAGAAAAAAAAAGAATGTGATGAAAAATAAGAAAGAGGTCCACATTATTCCCACCAAACTATGCTATACAACTTTTGAGGGACTGGAAATCACAGAATAGTGGAGAAACTAGTGACTTACAATAAGTTAAGTCTACATTCTTATTAAAATTCTGCTTCTGTTACAGGAAACAAGTTTATATCTTAAAGGCACTTTGAATTCTGTAAATTCCTTCAGTAGAAATGGTCATGATTTGGCAGAATTAGCACTGTATGTTTGAGTAATTGAGTAACAGAAGGAAATTGTAGCATTTCAGATCAGTAGTGAATATCCATGAATGTTTGACAGTTTCATTTTATTATCCAAAGTGCATAATAAGGAGCAGAGTTAGAAATGAGGATAAATTTAAAAACATCATGAGGAAGTACTAATTTCTTAAGTACATGAGAATCACAAACCAAGTATCATGTGTTGGTTGTCATATATATGGAATTAAGTATAGGAGTGTTCATCTTTCCTGGAAAAATTAGTTTTTGTTTGGCTACTAATATGGCAATTATTCTCTTTTTCATTGTAAGTATTTTTCCCACTTATCCTCCCACCCCTGACAATGTTATAAAGACCTGATTTTATTTGGGTCCATTTTTGTTACTAAAACAATACACCTGCACTAGAATATCTGAATACCTGGAGTTTATTTGGGTTTAGGGAAGGATTTATGTTTCTTCTGGCTCTTAATATGTCCTTTAGATAACTACATTTTTCTAATAAATATGGTTATTTAAATGAAAATATAAGTACAACTTACTTTTTGTCTGTTTAAAGCCATTTTTCATACATAGAACCCCAAGTGCAAAATAAAATTACTTAGAATAATTCACCAATTTTTGTTTCAAAAATTATGCTTTCTCTATTTTATGATGATTTACTTTGTCTAATTTCAAACAAATTTTAATTCATTTCCCCCTTATTATATGTACTTTTAGCTACAGATCTTCAGGTTATAAACTTTTTTTTTCAGCATATTATGGGGGTACAAATGTTAAGGTTACGTATATTGCTCGTGCCCCCCACCCCCCTCGAGTCAGAGCTTCAAGCGTGTCCATCTCCCAGATAGTGCACATCACACTCATTATGTATGTATATATCCATCCCCTCCCCCCCACCTGCCCGACACCCAATAAATGTTATTCCTATATGTTCACTTAAGTGTTGATCAGTTAATACCAATTTGATGGTGAGTACATGTGGTGCTTATTTTTCCATTCTTGAGATGCTTCACTTAATAGAATGGGTTCCAGCTCTATCCAGGAAAATACAAGAGGTGATATATCACCATTGTTTCTTATAGCTGAATAGTACTCCTGCACTCGAATGTTTATAGCAGCACAATTCACAATTGCAAAGATGTGGAAAAAACCGAAGTGCCTATCAATATATAAGTAGATTAATAAAATGTGGTATATGTATACCAGGTTATAAACTTTAAAATAAGGAACAGGCTTAATATTAAATTCAAATTCTCTTTCTCATCCATCAGTTTATATAAAATAATGTATATAAAATACTACACTAATGTTATTAGTTTAACATAGAATTTTTTTTTTCAGAATGGGGAAATTCTTTGAAACATCTGAGACTTTAAGAAAATAATACTCACAAAACATAAGAACAAAATATGTGAGGATCAAAAAATCAGAATTCCTTTTTATTTTTACCAGGGTTTTTTTGTTCAAAGCAAAAAGTTTGATGCGATGTGTTTTTAATTTGTGTTACTTAAATTCTACATTTATAAACTCAGTTCTTCTACATTCAATCTGAATACTTTATTTTATTGCCCAATGATAAAAGGACCTAAGAAATAGCCACTTGAAAGAAGACAGAAGCTACATGGGCATCTGGTTTAACTTACAGCTCTTGTTCATTACCCTCATACCAAAATCTCAGAACATATGTGGTAAGGGCTTCTGAAAAAAAAAAACCTTTAACCTGAAACCTGAATTCCAATATTTTAAAGTTATGAGCTAAAGCTGTTTAAAGTTAACAATAACTTTTTGTATAACCACCTTTTTTAATGTAGTAGAATTCTATGTTAACTTTATATATAACTGTCTTTTTAATGTAGTAAGATACTTTGGACCCTGACTAGTAAAATATAATCAACTAGGGAACATGAAAAACATTATGCTTCTTAGCTGATTTGGTTTACATCCAAATTCATTTCCCAGCTACCTCCAGGCAGAATGAGGGGAAAATGCTCATGGTGGTAGCCAGGAATGCCCCTATCCAGGTACTCAGTGAGTGTGCTCTGGAGCATACTGACTTCCTATAATGAAGACCTATTTGCTACAGAATACGGTACTAAGTCTCCAACTTAACTATCTATTTATATAGAAATCAATTAGAAAAAGAGATAGATCATAGAAAAGACAGACATATGCACATGCATAAAAATACATATACATACAGATATATGTGTGTGTGTATATGTATGCCAATATTTTATTGCTGAATGGTGGCCTGCAAAAGAGTATTACATTTTAAAAGAAGAAAAATAAATAAATATAAAAAACTCCCTGCTATGATTTTAGCTTTTTTTAAAGTTATTTATTTAATTTTTGTTCTAGGACTATCATAAAACAGCATTAGATTATCTTTTAAATCTACCCTGCACAAACAGACCTTAATATATGTATATACATTTATCTTCATATCTTTATAAATATTATCTTCTCTCTCTCTACATATATATTCTCTCTATATATATGTATATATTTCTGTTCCGGTGTATGTGTTTGTTTAGTAGGATAAGTGTGGTTTTAGAATAAAGAGATTTTACATGCAGACTAAGAAAATAGTATCCTATTTAATCATTTGTATTAGTACTTGGAGTGAAATAGTATATCTAATCACATTTAGAAGACTTGAAATATTATCACAAAACTGCTAGTAATTGAAATGCCAAATCATAAACATTTATGGCATTGCCACCCTAAGATTATTTCCCCAAGGAACTACAGTTCGTCTCTACTAAACACTCGAGAGTTTGAAAATTCTCACGTGATCCCACCACTCTGGCCACAGTTCATTCATTTAGGGATGGGAACCAGACACAGATTGAACCAATTAATCTATTTCCAGATTTTAGAACTTTAAATGTATAGAGCCAATGTCAAGTGGGCTTTTTACTGCCATTTGAAATAAAAGTCAGTTTGCAGTGAAAGAGAATGAAACCAAAATATACAGAGAAGAAAGAAGAAAAAGGATTGTTCCTGGGTCCCCATTTCTTAGTCTCAACTGCATCCTCGTACTTTCTAAAGTTTAGTTGTTTAACCTTTTCTTGAATTCCATAAGGAAATAAAATCTTTTTTTCCCCAAAAAATATATTCAAGGTGCCTTTCTATCACTTGCAGTCAAATAATCATAAAAGTGATATTCTTGCTTGGAAACAATTTCCTTGCTATTTTACCAGTGCAATTCCCTCTTATCCTCTAAATGTTAGCTTCATCAACCATTCATCTACAAAGTCTTCTAAACTACTAAGTGTGGATTAATCTAATTTTCTATGTGCCAGAACCTGAACTGTCCCTATAATTCCTGTTACTACTCAGTATTGTAATTGCCTCTTTGTTTTTCTTTCTTTCTTTCTTTCTTTTTTTTTGTCTAGATACATTAGGACAGAGACCATATTTATTGCACCTACCGTTGCATCCTTAATGCATAGGATGCCACAGGAACATAGAAGACAGTAAATAATTGTTGAGTGCAAGAAACAATAAAAGGAAGAGTAAAGATGTTTGAATTCATATTGGTTTCCTCCAACTCATGATTTTTTTAATTTGTCAATCATAATTTTAACTCAAATCATAGGCTGTCAAATTGATATGCACTATATTACCATTATTAATAAAGCCAATTTTTCATGTATAAATAAATTGTATCCTAACTTCATACATAGCTGTTTTAAATATTTTTAATAAATGGTTCAATGGAAAACGCTAGTAACAGAATTCTACAATACAATCTTCCTAGTCTGCATTCTCTAAATCACTCAAGCAACTCTCTTCAAACAACAATACCTGTATGGTAAGAATTCAAATTTCTTTCTGTGGAATTTTATTTGTCTGACAACCAAACCATAATTTGTACCTCTTTAGTGATGGGGAGCTAAATAAAAAAAAAAGGTGTATGCTTTGTTTTCCAAGAAAAACAGTACCTTTTATGAATTAAACAAAGCATATTTAGTTCACATGAGACTGACAGTTGTTCTCATCACCCGGGTGGAACTGCCCTTTCAGTGAACAGTTTGTCTTGATCAGAAGCCAAGAAAAACACTTGTAGTTAAAAAACCCTTGCCTCAAACATTTCATATTTTTAGAACCTTTTTGGGGGTCTTTGAATAGTGTTTTCAGTAGACTATTGAGGTATTGTTTGTGATGATTCTTTGAAAATATTTTTAAAACAAAGGGTAGCAAAAGCATGCCTCTGAGTTATATGATCTAATAAAATATCCTAAATTGTGCTATATTATTAAATGTTGCCTTCCATACATTTGTGTACATAGTGGTTTGATTTTATCCTTCTTTTGTTCACTATTAGTTACAAAGTATAATAGACATTCATGTTTAGTTGAAGAATAATAGTCTGTTATAATTTTTCAAATGTAATATTTTGAATTAAACAAGTCAACATGTGAGTGAAAATATAGACTACCTATATTTACTCACACCAACCTAAACAGTAAGCCTCTCACTTTAGTTACTCTGGCACAAGGTCTTATATATACATTACTTATCTCCTGCCAATTTCCATAGGGATACTATAAAAATGTTAATTTAGTCTGCAAATCACATTAATATGTTTAGAAAAATCAAATTGTCTATGTCAATCTAATATAGGCTCATGTGGCTTATTTGCACAAGATACATTAAAAATATAATGCTACAACTATAGTAGGAATGTTTTTTGCTGTTTATTCATTTATGTTGTTTTTTTTAAATACAAAACTGTTTTGCCATCCACCATTCAGCAACTGACAAAGGCCAGTTATTGTACTGAGTAAACCCATCTTTTTTTAGGTCTTGGAGTAAGATCACTTTCTGGCAAGAGTCCATATGTCCGTCAGCAGGAGACATGCGGGAGTCCCCGGCCCTTTGTACTACTAATGAGACATGCCTGCACAACTCCCTTTTCCTACTCATAGTTTGTATATCATTTTGTGCCAGAGGCCATCTGAACTCATCTCACTAAGCCCTCATCCTTGTCCATCACAGTCACCACCCAAAGACTAATACAATTAGGTCAACCCTAATACTAGATTCCAGTCGCATATGACTCTATCATCTACTTTTCTGATTCAAGCTCCTACTCCTCCCCAGTTAGTGAAATCCTCTTAATATGCCTTATGGAACTCAAGATCAAATCTCAGCTAAATCTCCTCTCAAATCAAATTCTTCTCTAAACTATCTCTTTTTTTTCATGCTCTTGGTTTTCCCAACATCTATGTCCATTGAGGACACTGATTCCCTTGCAGTCCTCCCAAATGGCAGTCATGTCTCTCCAATGTCCTTTGTACCACTGAGCACAAAAGTTGCAGAGATGTCCCCCTTACTACCCTTTACAATCCCAGGTTTTTAATTTCATATAATTAAATTAGGCCTCACCTTGTTGCATAATCTATTTCACCAACGAAATGACACTCTGAAATTATTCTTTGAAAATTGTAGATCTTTGGCCCATTGTCACTCATTCCATTGCTACTCCTCTCATTAATTCTTAATGAATTCAAATTTATAGAATGGTCCTTTCAATATCTGTAACTCAATTCCTTAATCTTTTCCTCTAAAATGTTCTCCACTCTGCCTTAGCCACTCAGTCATGTGGTCATTTGTTTGAACCCGTCATTACTAAAACTGCAATTGCTTGATAATCTCAATCTCAAGCAGAATACTAATACACCCAATATTTCAACTAACCTTTTCATATGCTACACTCCAACCCTGATATTTCTTCTACTCTACCAGGACCTTTAGTTCTTGGATATCACCAACTTTTCACTATTTTCATTTCCATATTGTCCTCTCTTCCCCGGCTTTAATCTGATCACTAACCATAATTATTCCTTGAACATACTCTCAATTTCCTTTTTCCTCTGCTCTTTTTAGTATTTGAGAGACTAAACTATAGCCCTGGTTAAATATAACTCTCCATACATTACATGCCTGAACCTACGCTGGTGAACATAGTAGAAAAAAGTAAAACAAAACCAAACAAATATAAAAAAAATTAAGGCATGCACAAATCATGAAGAATAGTGTTAGTTTAAATATACAGTCACTAACCTTTAATACTTTCAGGAAATCATAGGACATATTCCTAGTCCATTCCCTTATCTCTGCTAGCTATTTTAGAGATTCCCTATTTAAACCTCCAACAATTCTCCATTATCACATACTTGTTGACTTTATATTGGTTCTCAGAGGAACAGAACCAATACTGTGTGTGTGTGTGTGTGTGTGAGAGAGAGAGAGAGAGAGAGAGTATTTTATATGTGTGTGTGTGTGTATATATATATATATATATATATATGAATTGGCTCTAGAGACCTAAGAGAACTGATGATATAGTTCCAGTCCTAGTTTGAAGGCCTGAGAACAAAGAGGCCACCAATAGTGTCAGTTCCATTCCAAGTCCAAGTCCAAGAGCAGCAGAATACTAATGTCCCAACTCTGTGACAATCAGAGGGAGAGATTTCTTTCTTTCTCCACCTTTTATTCTGCTCAGGCCTTCAACAGATGAATGCAGTAAAAAGGCAATCTGCTTTACTCAGTCTATGAATTCAAATGTTAATTTCATCTGGAAACACCCTCACAGACACAGGCAGAAACAATATCTGGGCACCTCATGTCTCAGTCAAACTGACACATATTATTAAACATCACACCTTGTTTCCTTCTTCATTGAGAAAACAGACATAATAGAAGAGAACCCTCACAAACTTCCTTAGAATATCCACCCACCAACCAATCATTGTGCCTCAATATCCTGCCTTACCCGTCACATTTGGATGTTATGTGTGCTACAAGCTAAGGCCAACCCTTGTAATTGTACAATAAACCATATCTACCCTTGTCTTCTGAAAGACATTGCTTTGGCAATTTTCTCTACTTTTTTCTCAACCATGTCTTTTTCTCTCGATAGTAGATCGTTCCAAGCCCAATTTAGACATATACTTATTTTTCTCTTAAAATAATAAAACAAAATGAAGCAAAACTCTTTTAATACCATTTCCACTCCACTGTTTGAGATTTCACTCCATTTCTCTTATTAAAGACAAAAGTTGTTTTTATTCACTGTCTATAATTTCTCTCTTCCCAGTATCTCTTAAATCTACTCCAATAAGAATTTTATCCCTATATACTCCACAGAACATGATCTAAGTCCCTAAATTAAATAGTTTTCAATCTTGGCCCAGTGGCTCCATTTGACATAATTGACCACTCTCTTCTTCCTGAAATATTTCTCCTACTCATCTTCCAAGGTAACCCGCAACTAGCCTGGCTTTCCTTATATGTCACTTGTCACTCCTTCTCAGCCTCAACTGCTGATACTGAAAAAAAGTTTGGTTGTCACCAAACTTTAAATGGGGAGGAGTTCCAGGGATCCATTTTTAGACTTCTTTTTGTTCTATCTCCATTCATTCCCTGAATTGACTCGATGGATTTCATGATTTTAAATAGCATCTATATGTTGATAATTCCAATTAAATTTTACCTGAACCCCAAACCTTATGTATCCAAAGACCTACTTGACATCCTACTTGAATGTTCAAGAGGTGTCTTAAATTTAACATGTTGAGAATTAAACTTTGATATTTCACCTCTTCCTCCCTCAACTTTTTCCTTATTTAATAGCACCATTATTCTTTCAGGTGTCAGGCTACAAAACTTACGGTCCTTCTTGAGTTCCCTCTTTCTTTTATTCCTCTTCTAGTCAGAGGATGGCTATTTCTCTCCTTCTTCCCTTCACCACTCCCTATAACTTCCCAGGCCCCAAACACCATCTTTTGCTCAAATATTAGCAAAAGCCTCCTAAATTAACTCCTTGTTTCTTATGCTTGCTCCTTTCAGAATAGTCTCAATGCAACCTGCTAAATATATCTCATTAATTACTCAATTTTATCACAGTAAAAGTCAAATTTTGGCCATCATCTTCTAGGCCCTATGAGATCCATCCCCACCACCCAGTCTCACTCCTTAGCTTTTCTCATTCATCTCACTCCAGCAGCCCTAGCATCCTCCCCTTGAACATGCCAGGCTCTCTTTTGTCTCTAGACCATCACATTTGCTGTTTCCCCCTTAATGGCATCCTCCAGATGCCTACATGGCTAGTTCCCTCACTCCATCAGATCTCTTTTCAAAAATTACTTTATAAATGTGTGTTTCTCTGGTCATCCAATTTAATATTTTAATATTCTCCTCCCATAGTCCAATTCTTCTTCTCTACTTAAACTCCCTCCAAAATACTCACCCTATCTAACATACTATATGTATTTACTTATTTGTTGTTCTTCTTGTCTCTATTCCCCATCATAAATAAAGGCATAAGCAGGACAAGTACTTTTGTCTTTTCTGGCTGTGTAATCCCTATCATCTAGAAGCACAGGGTAGGCACTTGGTAGGTAGTTTGATGAATGATCTATTGAATAGGAGAGTTACTGGCAAATGTTAAAATGGTACCTGACTTTTGTTTGAGGATGCCTCTGAAAAGAAAATCAAGAAACTCATTTTACTCTATTCAGTCTTCCACATATAAAGGTATGACTTAAATAGCTATAGTCTTAAAAATTTACAGGTCAGTGTTTTTCAAATGTTTGTGAGTAAGAGAATCACTACTTGTTAAAAACCCAGATATCCTTGACCTGTCTCAAAGATTCAGTAGGTCTGTGAAAGATCTATTGCATTTGCATTTTTAACAAACACTCCATTGATTTTTATATAGTTTTAAAAGAAGCTGATGTAAGTTCAGAAGCGATTCAAATTGAGTGACATGTAGATATAGAGTAGGGAGAAAATTGTTTATTATAGTTAATATGCTGAGTTAAAGAAAATAGGTCTGGTATAAATTTTTGGTATACATTCCTCTCAGGAGAGAGTTTAAAGTAGAATAGCAATTTGCAAAACGTACTACAAACACTCAGTTTGTACTCGTCTTCAGGGGATATGAAGATATGGCCTTTAGAAGTCAGATCTATGCTAAAGTTTTCATGGATAAGCAATTGCTTCTTTAAAACATTTGTTTATGAGCACTAAGAAAAACATTAGTTCACTGGCTAGAAAAAAGATGCTTGGTGCCTACGGAGAGCTAACACTAGTCAGCCGGATAACATTCCATTCTTAGAGAATGCTTTTTTCATCCTGAATCAATTAAGACCTGGGCCCATGACAACCTTTACCATAATTGTGACACTCATTTCTGCTCATTGCTACCTGATCTTCCTAGACTTCTGCCTCTAGTAAAGAGATTTTGTTGTTTGTTTCATTCTGAGTTAATTATCTAACTCTGGTAGATGGCATTATAATAGATGTTGTCTGATCAGCATTCAGAACTGTTCTCCAGTTTGAAGAGACACATAGTAAAGAAAAGACTTCTTAATTACACTCCGTGTTCCCACTCATTAATTGACCTTCTTTCAAATAACCATAAATTGTCTAATATGGTACATATTACAGATAAATTAACAAATTTCCACATAACACAGTGAATCTACCAAGAGAAATTTAACATTTGTAATCAGTTTTATCTCTAGCATTTGAACATTAGCTCCTATTAATGTCTCAAAAATAAAAGCAGATTTATTATTTTCTTTTTTTAAAAAAAAAGTGTGATTCTGAATGAGATCATCTCTTCTTCCAAAATTCTGAGGTTAATATCCAGTTCTCCAGTGTTTGTTTTTCTTAATCTAGATCATTTCAAAGTGAAGAATAAGAAGGATTAAAAATAAATTGAAAGAGTCCTAAACAAAGTTTCTGTGCTGAAGCAGCTCTGACATTCTGAAATTACTAGCTTCAGGTAGGGGATTGCAGAAATGCAAAATGAAACATAAACTGATTTAATAATCACCTTTTATTTCAAGAATGACTTTTGAAACTCAATATCAAGGAAATCTGTTTTGAGACAAAGAGTATTTGAAGGTACTAGTGCCTCAGTCTACTGACCAAAAATTGAAATTTAGACTATTAGTCGATGTGAAATTGATTAAAAAATACTTTTTCTGTCTCTCAGACTTAATAAATACCTATAGGATAAGGGTGAGAGAGGAGAAAGTCAATGGGAAGAGTAAACTGGACCCTGCAGAGGTTCTTCATGCAGGAGTCTCTTGCCCTATTTTCCCTGCCTCACCCAGGAGATACATGAGGCCTGAAGGAAGAGAGGTCCACAAACTATTACCTTTTGCTTTGGAAAGAAAGAAAAACAGTAGAGACCTACACCATTTAAAAAAAAATCAATAAATCAAGACTTTTTTGTAACTACTGCAGAAATTCGAATGTGGAGGTATTCTATTTTTAAGTTGGATAATATTATTAAATAAGAATATCTTTATACTTTAGACGTATATACTGACATATTTGGCAATGAAAAAACACATTAGTGATATATTTTTAAACATTTTAGCTAAAATGTATTAGAAAAAATATGACAAAATGTGAATCATTGTCAATCTAGGTATAAAGATGTCCATTATATAGAATTCCTTACTTTGTATAGAAAGTTGTCTATTAAAAGCATGAAAGATGACACAGGATAAGCCAGCAATACTTAGATCACAGTCAGTCCTTCTGTATAGAAGTATTTCACTCCTTGTAAACATCTTGTATGTACTTTATCACTCTGCAGCACTCAATTGCTTTCAGAAAATGATTTGATGCCCTGACAAAGTTCTATGATGAGGTAAAGTTTTTGTTTCCAAGAAATGTTGTCCTTTGTTATACCTTACTTCTTAGAAGTTTTACCTTCTCTGAGTGTACTGGAAGATCAATTTTTACCCAAAAATATATATTGTTCCTTGATTTTTCACACAAATTCATTTTCTACCATCTCTAGTTATTGCAAAAATATAAAATCTATTTAACTAATTTATCTAATCTCTTGAACTCTAATAACAATGAAGGTAAGGAAATACAACATTAATTTTATTTAAAACATACAACTTATTGATAGAGCACTATGAAACAAATAGTCCTATCCTTGTGATAAAAAATCTACATGGAAAAGTGGAGAAGGTACAGGCTGTTGAATTAGAAAGAAAGCTCATTTGTAGATTGGTGCCCCACTTCATATTCATCCAAATCCCTTACTACTCAGTGTTTCATAGTTCAGATTCCAGATATTAAAAAATTGTGCAGCTGTTCTCCAACATTGAAAAATTCAAGTGAAAAACTAATGGCAAGGTCAAATTAATTGCAAAAATCTTGGGTATACCTGCATATTAGTTACATTCGTAATGTAAGTAATGTTCATGAGCACTAAACAAAAATAGGAGACATTGTTTCTCCAATATAATTTAAGGTAAAAGCCATATTTTCTTCTCTTACCCAGACTTCACTTCATCATATACACCTTTGGTGAGGGAATAACAGAAACTTATTAGAGCCAAGACCTCTAAAATGATTCAGAATTGTATTCATCAGATGCTTCTAGATTGGAGCTATCTTCCCAAGTACACAGAGAAGGGTGAGTTGTGCAGTAGCACACACCATTTATAGTTTGGACCAGGTCCAGTGATAGTACGTTTGATTGAGGATGAAGTGTCATTAAATTCTCTGAGATGCCTCTTGAACAGGAAAAAAACTTACCTGTAGTGAATTGATAAACTTAAATAGTATATGGTTGAATGCAAAGACGAATATAAACTTAAAAAAATAATAATATTTCAAAGGGTTTTTTTTTTGGTAAACTTTCCCAAAAATATCCTAAACAAATGTGAAACTCTATTTTTTCCTCCACAGAGAAGGAAAATATCTGTCACTATAGATAAAATAGTTTCTAATTCACCATACATTTCTCTCAAAATTTTTCCAAAACATGAGTCAACTATATCCCAAATATTTAATAAAAATTAATTTCCCTGAAGCAAAATTAGCAATTTTTTTAAAATAAGTAGTATATGACAATTCTAATGCATGCTTTTAAAATATTATCATAAATGATCTTAAAAGCAAATAGAGAAAAGAAAATTTCCACTCAGCCATTCATATTCATGCAAAGATATCTTGCCCATAAGTACTTAGAGGTTTTTTTCATCTAATCTTCTTTATCTCTATAAATAATTAAGGTCACAATTGGGAAATGAAATGAAATGAGCAAATCTTTATTCCAAACATGGATTATTGAACATTTCTAAGTATTAAGTCCACTACATATTGCTATAATTGATTATAATGGTGCTGCTCACAGTTAACACTTTGCCACCACTTCCATGCTTCAAGAGGTTTATAACTCAGCTATAAACATTTGCTCTATATTGAACTGCACATTGAAGATTTCAGCCTTTGAAAAATTGCTTTTATGAAATTGAAAAAAGAAAAATCAGACTGAACTTTTCTCTTACATCTTTATAAAGTAACCAATATGTTTAGATAAAACATTTCTTAATTGGATGAGGACATTTTAAAGCAAGAATTGGTTGTGAAAATACTGCTTGAGGAAAAAAAATGATTTATATACAGAAATTACTTTCTTTTAGTATGGTCTTCAGGTCCAATTCTCTATACCATTTTGGTATAGAATATAAGAGGATATACAATTTTAAAGCATAATATACCTAAAGCCATTTGAGATTTTCAGTTAACTTGTATTTAATTTTCTAAAAGGGCTTTTCTTATTAATTGCATATTGACTTTCCATGCATATAGATCTTCATTCAACAAACATTTAATATCTAGTATATCTTCAACATTGGTGATAAAATTTGAATAAAATGGGATCTTTGTGGATGAGATAGAAGAGTCATACACACACTTCTTTACACATGTACAGGAAGTACAATACCTATAGGATGATATGATAGAACATAGGAGTAGTTGTTAAAGGCTGATTTAAATATCTAAACAATGAATAATTTTGAAGTTTTATAAAACCTTTTGTAAAGTGTAGACATTTTTAAATTATTGATATTTATAGACAATGAGTAGTTTTTAATACAGTTCCTTGGGGTAATCTATAAATTAGAGGTGGCAAAATCAAATGTGCAGGTGTCTTTTTTATAGTGTCTTTTGTTCTTCTGGGTAGATGCCCAGTAACAGGATTGCTGGATCAAATGGTAGATCTACTTGTATCGCTTTAAGGTATCTCCATATTGCTTTCCACAGAGGTTGAATTAGTTTGCACCCGTACTCAAATATTTATAGCAGCACAGTTCCCAATTGCAAAGATGTGGAAACAACCCAAGTGCCCATCAATACATGAGTGGATTAATAAAATGTGGTGTATGTATACCATGCAGTACTATTCAGCTGCAAGAAACAACGATGCTATAGCACCTCTTGTATTTTCCTGGATAGAGCTGGAACCCATTCTACTAAGTGAAGTATCCCAAGAACGGAAAAATAAGCACCGCATGTACTCACCAGCAAATTGGTATTAACGGATCAACACCTAAGTGGGCATATAGGAATAACATTTATCAGGTGTCAGGCAGGTGGGAGGGGGAGGAGGGGATGGGTATATACATACATAGTGAGTGCAATGCGCACCTTCTGGGGGATGGATACGCTGGAAGCTCTGACTCCGGGGGGCAAGGGGAGGAAAGGCAACACTCACAACCTAAACATTTGTACCCTCATAATGTGCTGAAATAAAAAAAATCAAATGTGCACAGGAATAAGGTAGATAACAGAAATGCGGTATGATTCAAGACAAGAAAGAGGGTGGGCTGATGCTGGGGCTAGGTGCTGTTGGTAAGGAGGTTCCTGAATGAACTTGGAAATTCCTTGCTCCACTCAAAAACACTCTCAATATGAAAATTTATGAAACATGATGCCTGCCAAACCAAACTGGTCCACATTACATATTTGGTTCAGCTACTCATACCAAGGCCCGAAGAGCTATTAACTAGAATCCAGTAGTTTTATTTTTTTTTTAGATATTTTACATTAAAAAATACTATTATCAATTTCAGTCTTTATCTTTTTTTGTCACTATTTGCTATTTGCAATTTATTTGTAGAAAACTTTGTCCATATGCCAGTTTAAGCTGAAAAATGATTTATATGTAAGTAATTGCAAAGAGAGTTAAAAGTTGGTGTTAAAAAGTTAGAGATTTAACGGACGTACAGACATAGCTTCACAAATACTAGCAATTTATTGAAATGTTCATGGTTGGTGGTTCACATACTAAATTTAGTTATTTCACTCAATTACACCAAATTCTAGGACCTGAATAAAATTAACCACACTCAAAAGAAACTGGTAGAGAACAACAAGAATAGCTACTAACTATTAGTTATCTAATACAAAGTCTGGCACTATGATAATTGCTTTTAAAACAGTGCTTCAATTTATTTTTTTTAATTGCGATAAAATACACATAACACAAAATTAACATCTCAATCATTTTTAAGTGTATAGTTCATAGTGTTAAGTATATTCACATTGTTTGACATCCTATCTCCAAAGCTCTTTTCATCTTGTAAAATTGGAACTTCATACCTACTAAACAGCTCCTCACTTCCCTAGTTACTGGCAGTCATCATTCTACTTTCTGTCATTATGAATTTGACTCTAGGTACCTCATATAAGTGGAATCATACAGTGTTTGTCTTCTATGTGATTAGCATAATATCCTCTAGTTTCATCCATGCTGTCACATGTGTCCCAATTTTCTTTATTTTCAAGGAAGAATAATACTCCATTGTGCATGTATATACTACAATTTGTTTATTCACTCTTTCATCAATGAATAACTGGTTGTTTCCACCTTTTAGCTATTGTTAATGCTTCTATGAACATGGATGTACAAGTATCTCTTCAAGACCCTACTATCAATTTTTTGGGTATATACCTAGAAGTGGAATTGCTGGATCATATCATAATTCTACCTTTAATTTTTCCTATAGTGGCTGCAATCATTTTGCATTCCCACCAATTTAATTTTAAAAGCCCTTAAAGTCTGTTTTCCCTAAGTTACAACTGAGGCTCAGAAAATTTAAGAAACATCTTAACTTCCAAATTTGGTAAAAGGCAATTCCAGGATAAAATATTTTAAAAAGTGCTATTTAAGTAAAAGAACGCTGGAGTCCATGGTCATCTCATCTGAGTTCAAATCCCAGTTGGCTTCTGAGGGCCAAGAGCCCTGAGATACATCCCAGAGGTTTCTGAAGTCTAGCTTTCTCACCTATAAATGAGAATGGTTATTTTAGAGGGCTATTGGGAATGGATTGAATGAGATTTCCCCTCAAAATGCATGTCACATAGTAGGTATTTAATAATTAAGACCTGGGAAGACCTGGGAAGACATGTACATATTTCTTGATTAGTTTAAGTAAATAGAATTGTTTGTTCCTATAGATTCTTTCTGTAGTTGGCTAATTTAAATTATTTTATGTTGACTCCAACTATATCCTCCAAAATTAACATAATTCCCCAATTGTTCTATATCCATTGTGGGCTTCTCTCATGATGGTCTGGGCTCTCATTGCTCCATAAAAGTGACCAAGAAATTATCATTATTTTCCTGCAATGTTCAAAATTGCCTTGCACATATTGACAATTGGTGGAAGTTATCCCTCCTTGTATTCCCTAAAATTACAATCTTATTTCTAAGTAGGTGATAGGTACTATTCTAATATGTGTTGCATATGGTCACTCAGGATTTTATGTTTTACTTTGGACATTAGAACAGTGCCAATGATTTTGAGGTTCACACTTTAGATGGTTAAGGCAGCAAAACAGGAAAAATAAAATGTTTGTCCACCTTCCACGTCATATGTAATATCTGCCCAGCCCTAGACAAATTAAACACAGAACTGCAAATTATTGAGGCAATATTGGGAAGTGCTTGGGAGTTTTGTAAATTTCTTTATCCCCCAAGCTACTGGCCATGTTTTGGCAGCAACACTTATACCTTAAGAAAAGAAATGCAAAGAGTAAATTCAGTTAGTGGTTCTCAAAAAATGGAACCATGTGCTAATCTGCAGACCTTATTTTAATAATTTCACATATTTTGAGCCTAGTCTATTTTTAAAAGCTCTCCAATGATGCCAGGTACTTACTATAAATAAATAAAAATTATTTATTTTCATTGATTTTTAACTTTTCTCATAAACATGTTCAGGGGAATATACATTTATTAGTGTATTTGTAGGCTATGAAGACAAAGTATAAAATATCTGAATAGTAAACTCTTCCCAGGAAAGGGTGTTTGAAAGTGAGACATGGGTAGTTTCATCAAGGCAAGTGGCTATTGCTAATACAGGGAAGGCTGCTCAGATCTAATTCAACCAAGACACTGGTACCATGAAGGAAAGACAGACTAGAATGCAATGCCTCCTATTGCCACTACTCAGGACAGATCGGGAAATTGCAAGGATAAGCAGAGAGATGCAACTGATTTTTAGTAGAAGATGACAGAGATCCTTTAAGAGAGAAGGCAGGAGACTACAGTACCGTACAAATAAAACTTTCAAGTTATTTCTTGAGAGAAACATATACACAAAACAAACAACAAATTCTTTGTAAAATGCACATCGAATTCTCTTTAAATTATACACAAATTCAAAACACAATAAGGTTCCTATAATTCAGCAATAAAAAGACAAATGACCCAATAAAAATAGACAAAAGATTTAAGGAGTACATGTGGTGCTTGTTTTTCCATTCTTGAGATACTTCACTTAGTAGAA
>VBSM01000272.1:85470123-85489500 GCA_008086735.1 Cheirogaleus medius | reverse complement strand
ACATGCATTAGAATGGTTAAGTTAAAAAAAAAAGTGGCAATGCCAAAATGTTGGTGAGGAAAGATACATCATGCATTGCTGATGAATATGAAAAATAATACAATCATTGTTTATTTTATATCTTGCATTAAAAATGACATTTTAAAAAAAGGCAAAATTGGGGGAAAGTTGAAAAGTGTTTAATATAAGCTTGAGTAGGAATGATATATATTGGCATAAAGGAACCTGGTAAATTACATTATCACTAATTTGTTTTTTTAAAAATTTAGGTCAGTGTTATAGTTGAAACTCCTCCTCCTAGTTCAGAATGAGGGATTTTACTCAAAATGATTTAAATGCAATGTGAGCCTAACTCCTCTGATAAAGCAAAATCTGTCATGAAGTATTGTGCGATTCCATTTATCTCCCTGAACTGGTTCATAGTTTTAAATATTTCCCTTTATTGACCTCAGTAAGGAATAGTTAATCACTTTCTCATCTATTACTCACTTTAAAAAGGGCCTTCTGGGTACTTCTGAGTTGTTAGTACTGTGAAAGACAGAAAATATCAAAAAGACATGGTAATATCCATTCTCTTCACAAGTTTATAATCGAGTTGAGGAGACAATTGCCTAAAATCCCCACTATTGGATTAATTCTTAGGCTCAAGGTATTTTCTCGAACAGGATTCTGTTAAAATAGATACATATTTTGAGATATGGGAAAGCATGAAATAACCAAAAAGCCTTAAGTGGTGTGTTTCACATTAAAAGTGGTTTGGATATTTTCTATATTCTCCTTGAAGATAAATGAGAATACACTGAGAAAGTTCTAAAGAAGGACCTTATTCTTTCATTGCTAAATGGAAAAAAATCTCATAAAACTAGTATTTTCATGTCCTTAAAAAAAGGGAAAATAAATGTGGGTAAGAAGAGAATTGCCATTTATATATCACCAAGTCCAGATAAAGGACTTTGCATACACTATTTCATTTCCATATCCATAAAATCATGATCCTTAATAAACATAAAGAAATGCTTATTTCACTGTGCCATTCTAAGTTCATTTGACCACGAAGGCAAGAATGAGCACTGATTCCTGATTTTTGCTGTTCTCACTACATAAGTTTTACCAACAACTATATCTTCCATCTGTATTGAGGAAACTCAAATCTTAGTGTTGGGAACTAGCTAACTGAAGAAAACACACTTGTGTTTATGAAAGGACTATAAATTGAATCTTTTCTTGCTTTTATTTCCTAAAAGAAGAAAAGAGAAGCAAATAATACAAAAAGACAAAGACTAAGAATGGAAAAATACACTGTTGGTCCCTTGTGGGATCATAAGATTATATTCTATCATGTTTTTCCTTTATTTATGATTTTTGCCTCTATATAATTAAATATGTACAATGTCAAAATTTATATTTCAGTAGTTTGGAGATAATTTTCTAAAGAATGGCAGAATCATGGTTTATGGTATACCTGCATCACACTTTATTTTTATTTCAGCATATTATGGGGGTACAAATGTTAAGGTTTCAAATGATGCCCTTGTCCCCCTCCCCGCACAAGTCTGAGCTTCAAGGGTGACCATCCCCCAGACGGTGCACATCTCACTCATTATGTATGTATTTACCCGTCCCCTCCTCCCCCCTCCCTCCTGCCCAATATCCAATTAATGTAATTCCTATGTGACCACTTAGGTGCTGATCAGTTAATACCAATTTGCTGGTGAGTACATGTAGTGATTGTTTTTCCATCCTTGAGATACTTCACTTAGTAGTATGTGTTCCAACTCTATCCAGGAAAATACAAGCTGTGCTATATCACCGTTGTTTCTTAGGGCTGAATAGTAAGTACTCCATGGTACACATATACCACATTTTATTAATCCACTCATGAATTGATGGGCACTTGGGTTGTTTCCACAGCTTTGAAATTGTGAATTGTGCTGCTATAAACATTCGAGTGCAGGTGTCTTTTTTGTAGAGTGTCATTTGATCTTTTGGGTAGATGCCCAGTAATGGGATTGCTGGATCAAATGGTAGATCTACTTGTATCGCTTTAAGGTATCTGCATCACATTTAAATGTAGATGCACACATTTTGGTAAGTAAATCTATGTTACCATCTAGTGGTAAAGTCTTAGAAATGCAGACACAGACTCCCTGTGTCCCCAGGAGTTAATTCATGAATCCGGAAAGTGCAACAAATCATAAACAATGTCACAGTCAAGAATCACAACTACTTTTTGAATCTCATGATCTCATTGCCTTCAGCTAGGTTCTCAGGTATATATAGATAAAGATGGATTGCAATGATCTTGTAAGAGTGTTTACGCATTAAATGTTCATGCATTTAATGCTTCATGAGATGTGAATGATGCTACCTTCAAAGCTGGGTAGGAAGTAGTTTATCATTTGTATTTAAATTTGAATCAATAGTTTATAAGTATCTTTCCTTAATTAGCATTGGAAAACCACCAAGCCTAAGAAACACTGATGCCCAGAAAAAAATACAAGTGAGAAAATTATAATAATCAACTATGACTTAGATACAAGCTCAAGGATGGTTCTTTTCTGAGGAAAGGAGAGCCTTAAAAACATAGTATAATAGACTCAGTCTTTCTCCTAGTGTTTGCCTGTAATTCCAATGCTAACTGTCCCATGCTAAGAACCTTTCAAAATCTTTCCATGGGAAGGAACACTGATAAAGTACAAAAATATCAGTAAGTACATTGTAGCACATAAATCCATGAATGCAGGTTCCTTTGGGTCAGGAGGTTATGTGAAGGACTAAGATAGGGAACAAGAACACTATGAATCCATCCTACATACCTTCTCTGAGCATCTGTCATGTGCTAGTCCCTCTACGAGCTACAAGAGCTAAAGTACTCGAATAAAGATCTAATGGAAAAAAATTGACATATACTGATAATCCACAATAAATGGCATAATAGCAACCTGCATAAAGTCTTTGTGAACAAGGAGGGAAGAATAATTAACTAGAAATGGAAGCTAAGAGAAGGTTTATGGAAGAGGTATCAATTAAACTTGGCATTGAATTATGAATAAGGGCTTAACAGAGGTTTAAAAAGGAGAAGATCAGAAGCCTAGAAACCTCAAAAAAACTGTTCTGCTTGAAAAATAGTAGTAAGAAGCTTTAGGCTTTCTGAAGAAGGCAAGCTCATGTGTAATGTTTCAGTAAAAGGTTTTGGGCAGCCAAAGAATAGCAGTTGATGTACAGCAGGTAGAATTATGGAGCTCACTAACAGAAAAGATAATTAGGAAAGGGGGGAAATCCATATGACTTATCATATGCTTTATTTTTGTATTTTTGTAATCTTATCTGTTATCAACTTAAGAGAAGCAACCATTAAAAGTTAAATTCCATGAGAGCATTTTGTCTATTTTGGTCACTGCTGAATTTCTTAGTGCTTAGAAAAGTACCTGACACATAGAATCAGCTGAATAAATATGTAAATATTTATAAATTGAAACTTACAACCATTCAGTGAACATGTATTGAGCACTTGCTGTATGCTGGCACTGTAACATATATTAGGCTTTTTGCCCTTTTGCCTAAAATATCAAGCTTACAATAAATCATAACTGTAACTAGTGACAAACAAGCTTTCTCAAATGACTAGAAAATCTGCCAGAACAGTATTGTTCAATATGGTAGCCACTAACCACATGTGGCTTTTGAGCACTTGAAATGTGTCTATTCTAACTTGATGTGTGCCATAAGTATAAAATACATGAGATTTTGAAAGCTTGTTACCAACAAAAAAGAATGTAAAAAATATCTCATTGAAACATTTTATAATGATTGTATGTTAAAATTATAATATTTTAAATATACCAGTAAAATTAATTCACCAATTTCTTCATACTGTCTATGTGGTTGCTAAAAAATATAAAATTACATATGTAGCTCACTTTATGTTTTTACTGGACAGTATACTCTGCTAAAAATCAAGGATAGAACTGTAATTCTCAATGTATGAATTGAAAAGCCTCTTTATATTTAACTTTCAGACTATATTAATTTTTAATACTGATGCTAGGGGTGAACTTGAGAAATAATTTGAGTGACTTAAAAGAGGTATGCAATAAAGAACCACTGTACTCAATTCTACAGGCAGTAACCTAATTCAATGTTTGATTATCCGTGTACAGGTGTAGAGAAGCAATCTTGATCCTCCACAAAGCTTAAGATTCCTTGCTGACTGGAAGGAAAGTAAGAAACTTTCAATAGCTTTTTCTGCAGGTATTCAGATTTGACCTACTGACCCAGTTTATAAATGGAATCAATTTCTTTGTGTATTTCCACTTCCTGGATGCAGGAAAATAGTACAATCACTGACATGGCAGAATTGGAGAATATCATCTACACTGCTAGTCAAAGAGTTTTAAGACCTCCCTGTCAGAGCTGTATGATCATGACCCAGTATGTGCTTCCTGCCTGGAAATGCTTTCCTCTCAGCCAACTCTGCTACCAGAAATTTTCAGAATACTATTTGAAGTGTGTGCACACATGTGAAATAGCAGTATTGTGAAAATTCAACTTGGAAATTCTATGCATTATGGGACTAGGAAACAAATAGATGAGGAAGAAGTTGGGATGCTGGAGCATTGCTGACAGCAGGAATGGCTGGGCAGTGTGATATTCTGGGCTAGGGAAGTTATGAAACAGCTTTATCTAGAAAGAACAAATTGCAGTTTAAGGAGCACATAGATAACAGGGGTTAGTAAGGGAGGAGGAATCAGAAATCCAACAAATTGCCTCATAACATGAGAAATAATCGGTAGATAATTTAGTTCTTAAAACTCTGTAAGTGCAAAATTTGGGTTCACATATGGTCAACACTCAATCTGAATTTCAGGCAGTGAATTGACTGTAGGTGTGCTGTAGTTATTAACACTATTTGCAAATATTCCCAGTTCTCTTCATTTCCTGGCACATAATGGGCTTTTACTTCCTGGCAATCCTGTGGTTCAGTGGAAACATATGATTAATTGTACCCAACAATTTGTGTGTTAAAGTCCCTTTTGAGCTAGAGCATTTTATTATCAATTCAAGCCTGTCAATACTATGTGGAATCTAGTCTACAATACACTGAGTCACATTGATTACATTGTCTTTGACATAACAAGTAGAAACTGACCAGAATTGACCTTCCCAATTAACTTTTTTATTATGGGTCTATTTGACATAACAAAAACCTATTCAATTTAAAAAGCTATCCAATCCACCAGACTAAAGTATTCTGTCTACACACTAACACAAATATTCCTTTGGGTTAGAAGTAAAGGGGACTCTAGTGCCTTAATCTAGAGGCTTTGTTCCCACTGACCTTCAACCAGTGGTCCATAGTTTCTTGATAGGTATAGATGTTCTCTCTTTCTCTGGAAGCTGACTACACTGTCCTGTGGATTGAATTTAATATGAGAGCTCTCATCTGCATAATGCCTAGAGTTTGGAGCTCTTTTCTATATTAGGAGAATGGGGAGACAGCATTCACATCTGCAGCAGGAGCAACAGCCATCATGCTATGAAAGCACAAGGTTTATATACGTATGAGGAGAATTTCCATTTCTGTGATTGGTTCTCCTAGAGTCGGTTGTTCATTCCCTTGCTATGATCGGCTATATGCAAAATAGTTGATGTGATGTGTTGAGCTGAGATTTAATTCATGTACATGTTGACTTTGCTACCCCACCTATCTGGTGGTTGATTTTACAGATAATCAAATTAGGCAATATTCATATTGCTATGTTCTAAGATGCTATTGCCCTATCTGGGACTTAGCATAGCATTTTAGACACTTGTGCACATTAAAGATGATGTGAAGAGCTCTTTTGTTCTCTGACATATTCATTTCAAAGGTTCAAGATAGTGGCTGCTCCATCAGCTTTGGTCCCTGATTGACTACAATTAAAGATTTCTGTCACTATTAATCAGCAAGGTATAGACAAAAGAAAAGAATATCATATCTGGTGTTACTGGTCTAGATTGTAATCTTGGCTAGGTTATACAATAGCTGAGTCACCACAGTAAAACACACTGTCCTCTCTGAGTCTTGATTCCTTACTTTTTTAAAATAAAGCTAATAATGCCAACCCAGCTGATGATTATGAAGAACAAACACGATAAAATAGAAGAAAGCCATTCTATAGATGAATGGTAATTCATGTTATAATAGGCAGAAGATTTGATATTTTTATAGGAACATTTCTAAAATCTCTTTTAATGTAAGACTCCTATATGACTATGAGCATTTGAACAGTAGTAAAGTCAGGGTGGGATCAAGGATGATCCTTAGCTTTCCAGTGCACATGATGTGGCCATGAGCTGAAGTAGAGATTATGGAATTAGGAGGTTTGCATCCTACTGCTGTATAATTGAATAGAGTAAGTAATTTGCATGACTGGTTTAGAAAATTGGGGAATCCTTCCTCTATACAGCCTTTAGGAATGAAATTTCCCATTTGCACCTTAGATGTTGGATTTGGTTTCCCTTTCTTCCACAATACATAAGTGCCCATGTTAACTTCATGCACACGTGAATGTAGTAGATTATACTCTCCTAGCCTCAAAAAACCCTTCTCATATAATTCCTTAGAATTACCACTCTCTCCCCTGTCAATAGAGTTGGAGTTTAATTCCTAGGACCCCGTATATTTTGCCCCTCATTCCTTTCTCTCTCCCAAGGCTGCGTAGTAAGAATATGGCTGGTTCTTCCTCCCATGTCTGTCTTCCTCCCATGTCTGCTTTAATTTCTGTTTTTTTTCCTTTGATACCATTAGATTCATATTTTTATTCTTATTCTCTTTTTATTTCAGATTATTATGGGGGTACAAATGTTTTGGTTACATGGATTGCTTTTGTACTGCTTGAGTCAAAGTTATAAGTGTGCCCATCACCCAGATAGTGTACTTTGTACCCATTAGGTATGATTTCACCCATCACCTCCTCTTCCCTCCTATCTGCTTGATTTCTACTGCATTTTAGTTCCATCTGGGCACATGAGTACTGATCAGTTAGTTCAATTTAATAGTGAGTACATGTGGTGTTTGTTTTTCCATTCTTGCAATATTTCACTTAGGAGAATGGTCTCCAGTTCCATACAGATTGTAGCAAAAGGTATTGATTCATTTTTTATGGCTGAGTAGTACTCCATGATATACATATATGCCACATATTATTAATCCACTCATGAATTGATGGACACTTGGGTTTATTCCACATCTTTGCAATTGTGAATTTTGCTGCAATAAACATTCTAGTGCAAGTATCTTTTTGATAAAATCACTTTTTTTTCCCTTTGGGTAAATATCCAGCAGTGGGATTGCTGGATCAAATGATAAGTCTACTTTTAGTTCTTTGAGGAATCTCCGTACTATTTTCTATAGAGGCTGTACCAGTTTGCAGTCCCACAAACAGTGTATAACTGTTCTTTTCTCTTCACATTCACACCAGTATCTATTGTTTTGGGATTTTTTGATAAAAGCCATTCTCACTGAGATTAGGTGATATCTCATTGTGGTTTTGATTTGCATTTCCCTGATGATTAGTGATGTTGAGCATTTTTTCATATGTTTATTGGCCATTAGTCGATCCTTTTTTGAAAAGCTTCTGTTCATGTTTTTTTGCCCACTTTAATTATTCTTGACTGTAGATGATCACCCGTTGAGCCAGTAGTCAGCTTTTGTCTGTTGGTGCAAAGTTGGATGTTCTTTCTGCTCTGTTTTACCTCTCACAGAATAATGGCTACAGTAATCCTATCCTTCAGTCATGCCCACCTTGAAGTTTGAGCAACACATAGTCTATACTACAGTCTATCAATAATTGACTTCATAACATGTGAAGTAGCATTTGAATTAGCCTTTCCATAAAGACTGTGTTTTTTTCAAGAGAAAGAAAGATGTTGAATTTATTTTCCTGGGAATTCTTCATTCATTCAACTAACAACAATAGTTTACTTACTAGATATCTAACAAAGGAGTCATCTAAAGAGAAATAAAATAGATCAAATTATCTTTCAATTAATTTACTAACTAGTTGAAGGAAAAGAATTGTGTCTATTTACTATTTAGTTTTGTTTTGTTAAAATATTTCAATTCCCTTTTACTTTTACCTTTATATTAAATGGATTTGACAGCTGTCTAAATTATTTGGACTTTGTAGAGAGTCAATTAAAAAATATAATATTTCAATGAAGAACTTTTTTAATGAAGAATTTTTTAATAGCAATGTTTAAAGTAAAAATCCCTCATAATTTCCTTGTATTTTTATTTGATTTTGTTTAGGTAGAAATACAATTTAGGATGTTTGTCAACCTAATTTGTAGGTAAATAAAAATCTGCTCATATGACTCCTTATGTTCGGAACTCCTCTAAGTATATAAATGAATAATTGAGGAAATTTACATATAACTGAAAGAAAAAAATAACTACTTGTATTTATTAATTATATTCTCATTCAAAAATTACTTCAATTTTAAACTTAATTGTCCCATGGGGACCTATTCTTATTGCCTTTCCATACATAACACACACATACACACACACACACACACACACTTCATGCACAGCCTCATGTTTTAATTTAGTCCAATAGGAAACTATTATTCACCAAAAGCTTTGTTTGATTTCCATACTTTAAAGAGCCTCCTCTAATCTATTTTCCTACTGTACTATTTTCTTTCAGCTTTATCCTGAAGAAAGCCTCTCTCTGTGATTTGAAACATTTCCCGGTGTCTATTGCAGTGGCAAATTTTTCATCATATTAATACCAATAATATGATGCATTCAAGCACTCTGCAGTGTTTTGATAAGATTCCATGGGGGTCTGGCCTTTTCCAGCTATATAAAAATGTTCAAAAAATAAAGCATGAGGGCAAAAATAAATGCCCTGCTGAACATTTGTACCAAAGGAGATTAGAACACATCGTTGAAGCCTGTTCTATAGAAGTGTTTTCTGAAGACAGGAGCCATGCAGAGGGCTTCATTAACTTCCAAATACTTCAAAATGAAAAATGGGAAGAAAGTATCTTGGAAAGATTGGACAAGACAACACACTAAACAATGTACACATTATGATAAGTAAAGGGGGTACTTGATTTTAAAAGTATTGATTTCAGTTGCCTTTTAAGTGAAATGAAGAAATAAGGGTTGTTTCAAGAGGGAAAAATAAAATGTTATATTTTTATCAGATATTGATCACTTGTGCTTAATTACTCATGCCATCTAACTCCTTGAGTTTCAACACTAAAAAGAGGAAAAAGCACTGATTTTACAGTATGATCAACAAAAACATAAGAGGATTAATTTAATGCATCCTAAAATTAAAAAAAAACAAAACTGAAGCATGCTACCTTGTTCAAATATAATCTGTATGAAGAAATTATAGTTACTGAGCCTTGGAAAATATACAGGGCTCTGGACATTGTGAATTTGAGAATATATCTTAATATATCATGAGAAATTTTGCAATTATAATAGCTAAATTTCTAATTTGTTCTTGTAATTCATGCTATAAGCTATTTGAAGAGTAATTTTTTCACATGTCTTAGGAAATATGAGCTCAACAATCAATAATTTTTTATTAATATTTCATCATATCTCTACAGGACACTAGAAAAATATTCTGTCCCCTACCATTTTGCCATGACAAAAAGTATTTTTTAAATAATTAATTGGGAGGCCATTAGACAGAGGTGGCTCCAGTGCCCTGGGTCCATATGTAAGCAAACCAAAATCCATCTCAATGTAAGCAGTCCTACTCTAGCTCGATCAGAAACTGCCAACTAACCCCTAACTAAGGGATTTCCACTTTTTAAGATTAACCAGTTGGAAACTGCCAATTAACTTCTAACTAGGGGCTTTCCACTGGAGTGATCCAAATAAGACTACTGCTCACCTTTAACCAATCTAATATTTTCTTTACTCTGCTTTGCTTTGCTCTGCTTTTAATAGAAACCCTATTAAAGCCTTCCCCTCAGGCCTCTTTGTTGGGTCCCCAAACTGCCTGTGGTCTGGAGCTGCAGGATTTATGAATCACTGTCAGCTCATATAAGCTATTTAAAATTTTAATGTGCTTTAGTTTATCTTTTGGAACTGCCTAAAGGTCATTTCTCATTTCCACATTTTGGCTGTGTCTTATACCAAGACAGTTAAATAAAAGAATGATCCAAATAGTAAAATAATAAATAAATAAATAACAACTAAATAGTCTCAGGACCAATTATATGACTATATCAGGTAAAATCAACGTTTTAATATTATTTCAACCCAAATCATTAAATTTTGTCTCAGTTCTTTGCTTCATTTTTCAGTTGGTGATAGAGATTTTGTATATACTGAGAAAACTTTGATTGCTATCCCAGCTGTCCATGCATCAGAAGAGGGTTCTGTATGCATGTCTTCCATACTTGCCTTGGCACTGTTTACACCAGAGACTTCACGGCACACAAGAGGCTGTACTACAGATTGTCATTCAAAATTGACTCAAACTTCCTTTTCATTCTTCATAGTGGAAACTAATGACATCATACTGTTAATATAATTAATTTGACCTAAAAGCTATATATGAAACTTTCTTAATAAAAGGAAATTATGTCTTTAAATATACTCAAGCTAAACTTTAAATAGATATGCTTTATTACAATGCAAGAAACAAAAATGAGGATGAAGTGAATTTAAATGAAGCTAAAGTAAATTTGAAGTTATTATCTATTCCCTTTTAACATGTTGGGTAGACTCCAACAATAAAGAAAGGTAGACTTAGAATTTAGTTATGTGCCTAATGAAAATGACCTCAGGATCATTAAAAATACCTTACGGTTACACTTTCTCAGAATTCTTCTTATGAAATCACAACACAAATATAGTCATAACATTCTCCTTATGATGGAAACACAAAACACATGGATTGGGTCTGGAAATATACTAGCACAATTTTGATAAATATGCCTTTTCTACTTCTCAGTTATTGGTTGACATCGTGGGGAAAAAGGTAGAATCCATATTCAACTCACTCCACCGACTACAACTTGCCAGTGGATTAAATAAAAGAAAAGAAAATGTGAGAATTAATGTGAAGAACTAGATTTCTAAGGAAACATTAATCGATGAGCTAATTTCCAGTTTTTAAATTAAATTCAGCATTTTAATTGAACTAATGACACTGTCATTTGGAATATATGTGTGTGTATAGAAATGTATGTGTGTGTATGTGTGTGTGTGTGTGTGTATCAGGTTTCAACAGGTAGGTCAAACAGAGGGTCATGGCAATTGCCAGCAATCATTGAACTATGCTTGAAAAACAACTTTTTGGAAAAACTATAAACAAAGGAAAAAGATCAAATAATTCAACATCTTGTTTCAAGATTCAGCGCTATAAATTTGCTCATAATCATTTAAAATAATTTGAGTGAAAGACTTGAATGCATTATGACAAATTAAACTGTACTTCAAAAATGTAGAATCAGACAACCTTGACAGTTGCTTCACTTGAACTATTGAGTCACTTCAGTTGCAAATATTCCCAACAGAAGAAAAATTAATATTCTGCAGAGTTGCACACAAGATGGAAGCCCTCTGAACTACCTGAAGGGTTCAGGGCAGGTTTAGCCCTTCTGGTCTCTGACTGTGTCTACAAAACCAAAGTGAAGTGAAGAAGTAAAGCAATTATCCTGATTAACCAAGCAAAAAATAATTCCCTGCAAGTCAGAAACAGGCAATTGTTGAGGCATGAATTATCCAGATTGACTATACCATGTATGTTGATTGAATTCATCAAATAATACCATTCTACCTTATATTGTTTGCATAGACAATTAAAAAAATCATAGTATTATTGTAAAAGATACGTAACTTCAAACCCTAACTGTGTCTATATTTCCATTCATAACATGGTGATGAAGGAAAGGTTTGTTCCAGGAGATGTAGCACATATTGAAATCAGATGAAGATGAAGGAACATTCCAATATTCTGAATTGAGAGCACTATGTCCCTAATTGCCACATAGTCTCTATAAGTATCCCAGGCTAGAAGATGATGTTAAGTCAATAAAATGAGTAGAAGCCATAGATAAACCAGTGACATATATCTCCTTTCAATCTCAGAAAACTCACACTTGTGTAGCAGAGTTTGACCCAATAAAGTATACAGAGTGGAATAGATAAAATCATTTCAAAATTTGAATATGTTGCATTGAAACCAGATGGATGGTTGAGATGCAGGGAGATTTATTAATATTTTAGAGTAGTAGTTAATGAATTACTCCCTGAAAAGATGTACTAAGTATTTCAAAATGTGCGTAACAAATAACCACAAATTGAGTGGCTTAATACAATACACATATATTATTTCACAGTTTCTCTGAGTCAGGAATCTGGGATCTGGTTTCCTCTGCTTTAGGGTTTCTCACAAGACTCCAATAAAGGTGTCAGCCAGGGATAGGGTCTCATCTGGAGGCTCCACTGGAAAAAGAGCCCCTTCCCATCTCAGTTAAGTGGCTGTGGACAGGATTCTATTCTATTTGGGTTATTGGGCTGAGAGCTTTGGTAGATGGCTGTTGGCCTCAGGTCCTTTCCGTGTGGAATTGTCAACATAGTAACTTGCTTCCTGAAAGACAGCAAGAGAGAACATCTGCCAGTAAGCCAGAAGTTAGAACCTTTGTTATCTATTCATAGGAGTGACAGCCTATCTGGATTGAGCTATCCTATTGGCTAGAAGAAAGTTACTAAAAGGAAGATGGTAGGTAACACAATACCAGAGCTGTATTAGACACTACCTGCCACAGAAGATGTCACCTAAGCCTAAACCTTGGAGAAGTAAGGGAAGGTGAGCCCCAGGCAAAAGTAAATGCCAAAGGCCTGAGGTTAAAAACAACAACAAAAAAAACAAAAAAACCCTTAGTGTTCAAGCAATTGAAAGAAAATTATGACTAGAAAATTATGAATGATGGAGAAAGATTAAAAGATGAATTTGGAGAGATAAACTGATGTCAGGCCATGCAAATCCTCATAGACTATGATAAACAGTTGAATTTTATTCTAAGTATAAGGAAATCTGCTCAGTATTTCAGCAGAGGAGTTTCATGATTTCATTTAATAGTTAAGTGCATAACTGAGGCTATTGTGTGTGTGGAGAATGGAGAGGATGTCACAGTAGTGGTGGTAATGAGATGGTAATGAAGACAAGATAATTGAAACTCCTGGATTGAGGAGGCAGCAGTGGCAGTGGAGGAAAGACGACACATGCAAGACATGTATTAGAAGTAGAACCAATCTGGTTTGAATGTGGTGAGTGAGGAAAAGGGAAAATTTAATTGCTGCTCAGTTTCTGGTTTAAACAGAATGATTGTATCATTAGCTGAGATAAACAAGACTGTGGACTGAGAATGAAAAAACAACTTGAGCAGAAAAAAATCCTAAATTCAATTTTGGACATGTTAAACTTGAGATATCTATAGGACTTCAAATGGAGATATCAAATAGGCAGTGGGAAATAAAGTCTGGAACTTAAAGAAAAGGCCATGCTAAATATTTATTTGCATGAGCTTAATGAACCACTCTTGAAGATAATGTACTGCTAAAGAAAAATATGCTTATAATTGATTTCCAGATCTTCCATCAATTAGTTGCCTGTCCTTAGACAAGCCTTTTTATCACTGGAAGCCTTTGCTTTCTCACTTGTAAATACATATATGATTTTATATTTGTGATACGTAGATATATAATGTCTTCAGAGCATTATATTATTATTATTCCATTAACTATGTGAACTTGGTCAAATCATGTAGCCTCACTTAGCTTCAGTTCCCTTCCATGAAATATGAGCAGAAACAATCCTATAGGATCTGAGGTCAGTTCCCCTTTCAAAATTCTGATTCTATGTTTAATAAATATTGTATATTCATAATTAGACAGAATCGTATCTTATTTAAAAAGAATATTTAAAAATGATTAAGGACTAAAATGATTTCTAATGTAAAAAATAAACAGTTAATTTTAGCATCTAATTAGTAAACTGAATATAATATGCACATCTTACAATTTTTAATATGTCATTTTATAGAAATGAATCAGGACTGAAGGGAATATAGTCCATAGAAGTTTTATTACATTTCATCAGCAAAATGTGTATTCAATGTTAGCTAGATAGCAATAATATACTTTCAAAATTTCCTTATAATCTTCATGCCTACAATAATACACAATCAGAATATATTTAATAAGTTCTGCAAAAGAAGGTAAATGAAAAGAAATCATCCTTTTTTTCATTTTATATCAGGCCAAAAGAATCCAACCCTTCCATTTAAAAACAAAAATTATTGTATTGCCCTAAATTATCCAAATTGGCTATTTTTTTCTTTAACATTTACCTTTGTTGCTTTCTTTATCAAACTCAGTCTTGATTAGCTCTATTATGATTATAGAGTTAATGTGCCTTTTACCAAAATTAACCTTATTGTAAAATAGACAATCATCTTAACAATATTTGCATATCTGTTTAGTATGAGAAGTTGTGAGTTGAAATGTTCATGACTTTTCAAAAAGCAACAAATTCATTATCCAAGCATTATAATTCACAGTGTAATATATAAACATTAGCAACTGCTTAAGCCATTAAGCAAATACTCTGATTTGAATTTAATTTCTCTTTGTTTCCTTCATCACAATGGTCCGTTTTCCACAGTGGTTCTTATGTATGCAGATTTTTTCATAGGCAATTAAAGTGTGTTTATTTTTAGGGAAGTGATTGTAAAATTTTCACAGTGGAATTCCGTATTTGGCCTCCCTCAACAACTCTGTAAACCATTTTTTTTTGTTTATATTTTCAGAATAAAAAACAAGATAGAATGTAAAAATCATCCTGTTTTCTCCTTTTCTCTCTCCTGCCCCCATGGCAATTTGTTACACTTGTTGGCTAAAATACTAAAGTTCAATAAATATGAAATATGGAAATGATTTCCCTCCATTTAATATCATTGCTACCACATAAACATTAGCCATAGAGTTGTAAGAGTTAAGCAACACTGAAAATCCACCTATGGTAGCAACACTTGGACTGTTCTATAAAGCTTTACAATGAGAAAGATAGATTTTTAGTTTTCATTATTTTTAGCCAAATAAATCATAACAAGAAAATAAACATTTATCTCATACTTTGTAAGATTTTTAATTAGTATGATAAAAACATAAAGGAGTTATAGAAGGTGAGAGGCAAACAAAGAATTTCCAATTATCTATTTAGTATGATTTGAGACTGTTATGAAACATTAATCCTTGACTTCATCTCTACCTTAGAAGACAGGATATTAGCATAAAATGCAGGAAACCTAATGGAGAAGTAAGTCCAATCTTTATTTAGTATATTTCAGTTTTGTAAAAAATGGTGAAAACTCCCTTTCCATGAGAACTACCCTTTTGAGGATCACAAACATGTGGGCATATAAATTTAGGAGCAGATTTATGGGGAAATATGCTCAAATGCTAGAATTTAATACTTCAACCAGCCTCTGGTCAGGTGTTTTTACAATTTAGTACAGATTTCCAACTTTCACTTTCCTCATTGCCTTATCTTTAAATCATGTGATTCATTCTTTTTCCTCAAACATTCAAGCTATTAATCAGCAAACTGAATTTTCATTAGTGCTCTTCTCAAAAGATAGAGACAGCTCATGGCATTCTCCACGTTAATCCTTCTAACACTATGTCATCGCAGTTTCTCAACCTCGTCAGGTCATAGAGCTTCAACTGCGTTTGCTTTTTGCTATCCACCACCATAGCTACAATTTGACTCTGGTATCATTCTGCATTTCTCCTTCTCTAAAATCTTCAACCTAAAATTTTTCTTTACTCTCTTAGATTCCCAGTGCTATCTTTATCTCACTTTTATTGAAAATACTTTCTTCTAAAGTCACAACTTTGTCAAATCATATCGCATATTTTAAAAGGTCAAAAAGTGTACACACCTTTTATAAATGAAGCCTAATTTCCTGTCTTTATATCTATTCAAAAACTTATAAATATTTACATTCTTTTCTTTAAAAAAATATGACTATATCAATACCTCTTGATTTTCATCTATTAGATACTACCTATTAAATTTCTTACACAAAAGCTTAGGATTTAACATTTTCACTCTTCCCCTTTTAGGGGAACAAAATCCTTCCCGAATAGTTCTGATTTAATTTTTGTTAGATCATTTATGTAGTGTTTGAAACAGGTTACCTAATTTAACCATATTTATAGCTGATCTATGCAAAATATTATATCTCCTTCCTGACAAACTTTTTGTTTTCTCTAAGGTTAATTGTGTTGTTTATGTATTTACATTGTTTTCAATTCAACCTCAAATGCCCACCAATTTGAATATATTTTATTAGTTGTTCTACCATATATAGTCCCCTTTTACAAATCTCTCCCTGAGTTCTTAGCACTTCTCCAAACTGGATTCGTTGTTTCAAAGGCCTCGTCTATAGCTGTTGTCTTGGGATTTCATTTCACCAACATCCCGGGATTTCTTTGAGTTCTGTGTAGAATCTCCTTTTCTTGGATCTCATGTTCTTTTTTTTCTAAGTTTACTCCCTGGTTTTAGAGGTAGAAATCTTCTAGTATCTTTCTAAAAAAGAGTTCATTTAAATCATATTTTTTGAGAGCCAAAAACTATTTTTTCTACCATTACCTTTAGTTGATTGCTTAACTGTGCATTTAATTTAATTGTCTCTCAGAATTTGGGAGCAATGTTTCATTGCCTTCTAGATTCTAGTGTTGGTTGCTATTGCAGTTTGATATCATTCTGCTGCTTGATTCTTGTATGAAAACTAATTTTTCCAATTTAGAAGTACATAAACTTGAATATTTGTCCACAGCATTCTGAAACTTCACTATGATGTGCCTTGTTATATGTCTATTTCCATACATTTTACTGGGTAATCAGTGGGCCATTCAACTGGAAACTCATATCAGAATTGTGAGAACTTCTTAAATTAGTTATTTGATAATTTTCTGATTTTCTCCTCTGTTTTTCTTGGTCTCCTTTCTTCAACTCATGTTCTCATGCTGTTCAGATATTAGGCCTCTTAGACTAATTCTTTTATTTCTTTTTCTTTTATTTTTTTTAGTTTCTTAGTCTCTTTTTTTCATTTTACTTTCTGGATGGTTTCTTCAACTTTATATTCCATCACTTCTGAAAAGTTATTTATTTTTCTCTACTATATTTTTAGCTGCAAAAATATATTTTTCCTGATAATTCATGTATATAGTTTTCTTTCTTCAGTGCAATATTTCTTGTCTAGGTCAATGTATAAACAAAAATTTCCTTTATCCAAGTTTCTTATTTCATAGTCTTTATTTTCTAAAAGTTGTTTTTCTACTTGAATACCTTATAATAAACTTTCATATCAGATTATTTTCTTAATTGTTTTATGTTCCTTGAGTGCCTGCTCATATTTATAAATATAACACTAAAACAATATATGGAAACTTCCTTTGTGTTGTATATGGGGAGGGGCTGATTGATTTTGGTTCTTTACTGTAGAGTGAATTTGTTGAACCATTTCTGTATAGAACCTCTGATTTTCATTTTGGATATTTCACTTGTGTTGGTCAGAGTCCCTAGCGAAGCCTCAAAACATCTGACTTATGGGTCCCATTCTGTTTTTTGTGTGAGGGAAGAGGACTGAGAGGCACGATATTCAGTTAATAACTTTCAGTTAAATCCATCATGTTTCAGTAAAGTGTCTCTGTGCTCACCTGTGCTTGGTGTCTCTGGTTGACTCACTCCAGAGAATGAACCCTTAGTGTTATGCCAGCACTAATACAAGCAGTTGCTAGACTGAGAAAAGTGGAGGAAGGGATTTGGAAGTCTAACTGCGATTTGGTTCCCTAATACTGCTGAGATTAGGCCAACAATTGTGCTGTGGAGGATTCCATGATATAAATTGCTTGCTTCTAGGCTTTCTTAAGTATTGATTAGGGTTCTGCTTTCTCAAGACTGCTATATTGTTTCCCAATCACTTAACCATCTGCTTTCCAATTTCAATACTGTTTTGCTGTTTTCTTTGCTTGCATTGTCTTTGTATTGTAAATTTGGATCTTTACTATTATATTTCTTTACTAATATGTTAACGTAGTTTGGGGAATAAGCAAAACTAAATGAGAATATTCAATCCTTCGCCTTGACCAGAAATCCAAATGTGCTCATCATCCAGATGGTGATATTTACCTTCTTGGCCTTATTTTACTTTCCCAACCGTAGGTGTTCTGGCTGAGATCCCCAAATCTCAAGTCATTACCAGAAATTTCAGTAAGCCTCAACTTAGCAATTTAAGTCTTCCGTATCATTAATTTTTCTCCCTTCATGTGCTATCAGTTATATAATGTAGAATCCTTTATTCTCCACAGCCTCTCCACTCTGTTCTATTTTCCTCTCATCTGAAAAGTTTTGCTGGAAACGTCATGAAACAATGTAATTGAATTTTATTCCAAATCCATAATTATGATTGAGTTTCTGTATTTAAAATCCTCATTTGGCCTATACAATAGAGGTTCTGATGCAGGAGTTAATTTTTTTCTCATCTCCTGACACTTCGAAACTACTCTGACCTCATCATTTCTGCTAATGAATGGAGACCACGCAAAACAAGTTCCCACATCCCTTTTTTCCACTTTGATTCTTCTTCAACCATCACTTCTAATTTGTCATCTCCAAAGTACAATACCCTTTTCTTATTCACTCTAACCCCATGATTTGTGCCCATGGACCCATTTTATCTCATTTCCTCTGTTCCATGTTTTATTCCTTACATCTCCTTTTCCCAGTGCCTGTGAAAATTCTCTTTTCCTGACATATCTAGATCCTTTCCATACCAAAAAGAAAGCAATTCATTCTATACTGAAAAACAGGTTTTTCAATGTTTGTTCTTCAATCCCTTTTACTTGTCTCAGTATTTTTTTCTCTTGCTTTTAGGTTTTTACATGGCTTCAACAATCTCTTCAGGTAAATGACTCCAGAAGTTACATTTTCATTGCCAATTTCTCTTCCAGGCTGCACTGTCCCATTTATAACTTTCTGAAAGATGATAGCAATTACTTCTAGTATCCATAGATCAGTGTATTCAAAGCCAAATTTTTCACATTTCCCTCCACCTCCCTATCTGGACTTCGTCATAGGACCTCCTTATTTTTGTTAATATCATCACTATTCCAGTTGACAAGATGAAAAAAAAAACCCTCAGACCAATTGTCACTTTTCTGTATATTGAATTGGTGAATATTGATTCTATTTCTGTAAAATATCTATCAAATTTATTCTCTTCTTTTCATTCCCATTGTCATTGCCTATTTCAGATCCTTCTTACCACTCACCATTTTAAGAT
>VBSM01000272.1:85436328-85470075 GCA_008086735.1 Cheirogaleus medius | reverse complement strand
CCCCCGTTATCCTAGCACTTTGGGAGGCTGAGGCAGGAGAATCACTTGAGCCCAGGAGTTCAAGACCAGTCTGAGCAGGAGTGACACTCTGTCTCTACAAAAATTAGAAAAATTAGCTAGGTATGTTTGTTTGTGCCAGCTACCCAGGAGGCTGAGGCAGGAAGATCACTTGAGACCAGGAATTTGAGGTTGCAGTGAGCTATGATGACGCCACTGCACTCTACCTGGGTCGACAGAGTGAGACTCTGTCTCAAAAAACAAACAAACAAACAACAACAGCAAAAACTGGAGACACTTTTTGAAACAAATATGACTGACAAAGTGTTCATAGCCTATACACAAATACATACACACACACATATATACAGGTAGACAGAGAGAAAAAGAGAGACCTAAGAATTAATAGGGAAACAAAACAAACCACTCATTAAGTAGGCTAGGGACATGAAAAGGTAAGTTATATTAATGCAAATCTAATTGACAAACATAGGAAAATATATTCAAATTCCAGAAAAATCAGAGTTTAAAAGTACAATACATTACAATTAGTTATCAGTTAGAAAAGTTTAAAATTTTAATACCAATATTGATATTGTTCCTGATACACATTGGAGGTTGAAAATTGGCACGCATTTTCTGAAAGGCAATATAATGATACAGATCACTAGATAAAAAAAGATAAAAATGTCAATTTATAGTAAGTAAACTGTGAAAAAACTATGTGAGCTCTTATAGGTTAGATGTGTGCTACTCAATAGGGAGGGTAAAACCTGTTTTACCAATTATATGAAATATTTATTCCAATCACAGACAATAATCATCTTACTTAATCTATAAATATTTTTAACTTTCTATAAGTGAAAACTAAAATTACATGGTTGATGATAAATAATTTTTAGCACTATTTTAATTTTCATTAAATAAACATAACACGATATGTTGTGATGTTTAGTAAAATGAATGGAGATATTTATGAACTTTATATATTGTTATTTAACTATTCCTGAAATGTAACACTAGAATTCAAAATATGAATATACATATATTCATGAAAAATATCATATATCATACTTTTGGTTTCATTTATAAAATTATATTATTATACTTGTTTTATAATTTATTATAATCATGTATGAGACTATATAAATTACCTTTAATAATCTACTTTATAGGATGCTTTCAATACTTACTTTAATTTTTAATGTTTTTATATTAGGTTGGTGCAAAAGCAATTGTGGTTTCATACCTTGAATTTTAAATCATTATAACTAGGCTTAAATACATCTTTATGAATCACAATAGAAACCATTACAATCAACACATTTCTGCCAATGAGAAATAAGTTCGTTTATTACTGTAGCATAAAAATCCATGCTTTGGGATTCAACAAACTCTTGTAAAGCATTTTCTACATCCTGCTGGTTGTGGAAGCATTTTTCCCTGCAAAAAGTTGTTGAGATGCTTGAAGAAGTGGTAGTCAGTTGGCAAGAGGTCAGGTGAATGTGGTGGATGAGGCAAAACTTTCATTGCCCAATTTGTTCAACTTTTGAAGTTTTGGTTGTGTGATGTGTGGTTGGGTGTTGTGCAGAATTGGGCACTTTCTGTTGAGCAATGCCAGCTGCAGGCATTGCAGTTTTCATTTCATCTCATTGATTTGCTGAGCATACTTCTCAGATGTAATGGTTTTGCCGGGATTCAGAAAGCTGTAGTGGATCAGACTGGCAGCAGACCACCAAACGGTGACCATGCCATTTTTCTTATGCAAGTTTGGCTTTGAGAAGTGCTTTTGAGCTTCTTTTCAGTCCAACCACTGAACTGGTAGTCATCAGTTGTAGTATAAAATCCACTTTTCATGGCATGTCACAAACCGATCAAGAAATGATTTGTTGTTGTTGCATACAAGAAGAGAAGATGACACTTCAAAGCGACAATTATTTTTTTTTTTTTGATTTTTGGTCAGCTCATGAGGCACCCACTTATTGAGCTTTTCCAGGTTTCCATTTGCTTCCAATGCTCAACAACCATAGAATGGTCAACCTTGAGTTCTTTGGTAACTTCTTGTGTAGCTGTGCGAGACTCAGCTTCGATGATTGCTCTCAATTGGTCATTGTCAACTTCCGTGGCCGGCCAGTGCATTTCTCACTTTCAAGGCTCTCATCTCCTTTGCAAAACTTGTTGAACCGCTACTGTACCGTATGTCCGTTAGCACTTCCTGGACCAAATGCGTTGTTGATGTTGCCAGTTGTCTCCGCTGCTTTACGACCCATTTTGAACTTGAATAAGAAAATAGCTTGGATTTGCTTTCTGTCTAACATGATTTCTATAGTCTAAAATAAATATAAAATAAACAGCAAGTAATAAGTCATTAGCAAAAAAACATAAAACGAGAAATGTGCATTAAAATGATGTATAACATAACCACATTTATTTAAGAATGTATTCCAATATCAAAGGGCAAATTTCAACAATGTTAAAACCACCAAATGCAAAAATTACTTTTACACCAACCTAAATAATATACCTTGAAAATTTCAATTACATAATTGAAAATTTTACGTTATGTTTTTATTTGCTTTTTTGTATGTTTATATTTTCCTGACAGAAAGTGAGTCTGATCTGGTTGGTTGATTTGACAATGAAAACTGGCTTAAGAAATAGATTATATTGTGAACATTTTGCCTAAATTGAATCAGCTATATCTGAAGTTCTAAGCTTTTGACAAATATTTTTAAGACATATAATAAGAGTATTTTATTTAAAAAAATATATTGCCAAAGTTTATTGAAATTCATAACATTTTAATTCTCCCAAAACTTTGACTATGTTGATTTGTATCTCTAGATTTTTTAAATGTAATTATTAGTAATTTGATGTTTCAATAAAATCTTTTTAATATTTCTCCCAGAAACTGAGAAAATGAATGACCTATATGCAATGTTTCAAATTATTTCATTCAACAAAGTTTAAGGAGCTCCTAATAAAATTGTCAACTATTAGGTTATTGAAAATAATTGTTATAAGAAATACTTTTTTATTTTGGACATAAAAAATAAGAGGAGTTCATAAAATTTCCATTGATAACAAAGTTGTTTTTCCATCTTTTAAATTATTTAAACAAAAAATTTTAATGCTTACATTTGTAACCAACAAAATAAAAACAAAATAGTAATGTTAATGCTGAACCAACCTATCTAGTTATAAATAATGTCCATTGATAAACACACACATTGAAAAATAAGTTTCTTTTATTGCATTTAAAATAATTTCACTCTTTTTAAAATATGTATTTATCAAAATTGCCAACATATTAATAATTTCTAATCAATTACATACAAATGTTAATTGAAATTAAAATTATTCAGAATTTATTAACTTTTTATTTTGAGATAATTACAGACATTATAAATATATTGCTAAAATAGTAAATATAAATCCTGTATACTTTTCTCTCAGCTTTCCTAAATGTTAATTTCATACGTAATCACAAAAGCAATAATAAAATTTAAGAAATTAGCATTGATTTAGTACTAAGCAACAGATCTGCAAGTAGCTCCTTCTGTCTAATCCATGCCATTTTTCTGGCCAAGATCTAAATCCTTATCATATACTGCATTCAATTATCACATGTCCCTAGTTACCTCTAATTTAGGAGAGGTTCTCAATCTTTCTTTGTCTTCCATAATCTTGATACTGTTGAGGAATCTAGACCAGTTATTTTGTAAAGTGTCTCTTGGTTTGGGTTGGCATGAAATTTCTTCATGATTAGGTTCAGGTTATACATTTTGGACAAGAATACAACATAACTGATGTTGTATCTTTCTCAAAGCATCATATCAGTAGGCAAGTGATATCGATATGTCTAATTACTAGTGATTTATTTTAAAATGATGATATGAAAATATTGTATCATTTACAAGTATTTACAATTATGATGCAAAAAATTAAAGATCAATTAAAGCATGTGCAAGGGGATATGTAAATAGTTTTTCAAAATGCTTTGTAAAATGTTTTAAGACCATTATGTAAACAAGTTTTTTGAAATATTAATTTAAAATAAGAAACACAGAAGTTGGATGCAGGAAGATGTGTGGTCAAGAGTGATTTTAAAAAATATTTTTATATATTATCATTTACATCTATATTATATATTGCCTTATTTTTATTCCATATATAATATTTCATATGCTATATTATTTTTTGGAATAATTTTAAGTATTAAATGTATTAATACTATAAAATGTACTAACTTATTTTTAAAGATTTATTTTTTAAATAAATAAAACTTTTTTTGCTAGTGGGAGTATACTTGTTTGTTAGTGGGAATAATCCAATAAAAGGCAGAAATGCAATATTATTTTTAATCATGACTTATGAGAAACAAAACTGTCTATTAATCTGGTATATCTACAAAATGGAATCCTATGTATCTTTTTAAAATAATCATTATAATTGTTGACATAGGATGTAGTTTACTATTTATGTTTAGTGAAAATATAAAATTTCAAAATAACATGCAGAACATGAGTACACTTTTGAGGTTTGTGTATATCTTTGCTTAGAATAACCTCTAAAAGGATATTATTCTAAATATTATAAAGTTGAACCATTAATCCCTCTGCATGATTAATATACATTGTTACTGTGATATTTTGTATTCTAATTTTAAGAATTCAAAATAAAAAGCAAAGCTTTAAAAGTTACTGTATATTTAGGCCATACTTGGATATCTGTGCATATTAAATGTTCACATTGAAAATACAATTTTTTAAAAATAGCAAGCTTTCTTCTTTATCTAAAGAACACTAAATATTCAAATACATTATCCAGTCTTGTATAAAAACAATGACCAATAGACTAATTTTGTATTCACCAAGTATTTTATGTACATTTACTAGGCAGCATGTATGTTTTTAGGTACCGAGAGTACAAAGAAAAACATTTCATAGTTAGCAGTAATAGGAGGCCAGAATTATTAGTAAAAAGAGGCCAGAACTTTCATTACACAATATGCCGCAATGTGAACAGATGCTGTGCTAGACTTACAATATTAATAGCTAGAATTCATATAACATTCCATGTGGACTTCACACACATCATCTTATTTCTCATGATGACCCTGACAAGTAGGTAAGGACATAATATGTATTGATCAGAAAACTAGAGTTTAGAGAGTTAAAGTGATTTTCTAAATTTCACAGGCTACAAAGTGGTAAGGCTATAATTTTAACCTAGATCTGCAGATTAAAACATACACACACACACACACACACGTTTAAATAACCTTTTTATGTATATTTCTGAACCTGACTACTCTTCTTTTTATGAATTATGGTTTTTGGAAGATTAACTACCTACTCTATACTCAAATTGATGTTGGTAGTTCATTTCTTTAACAAGAAAAGTTTTAAATGTTAACATGAAATAATTATTTAATGCCTTTAAATGTCAGAAATAAATAGAAGGAATCATTTTTTGGTCCTTCCATTTTTAACATTCTTCCCTTGTGACTCCATTGTACCATGAACGTACTCCCATCATAAAACCTATAATATTTGGTTCTATTTATTTGTTTGTCAATCTATCAGCTCTTTGAGGGTAGAGGTTACTTTGTATTTATCTTTTTTTCATATATTCCAAATTACTCTCTGGCATGTATTATATGCTCAAAAGTTGTTTGTTAAATAATGGAATGAATCCCTAGGACTACTGCATTCAAGAAACTAAAGCCATAGTGAATTTCACTATATCTAGTTAATCTTCAGATTAGATGTTTTATGAAAATAAAACCTAAAAATTGTGTTTTTTGAAAGATTTTCTTTGATTTACTATTGCAATTATTACTTAATATATCATTGTATTTAATAATTATATCCTTATTTTCTTTTCTTAACTTGTACTTGGGTAAAATCTTAATTTTTACAAATAGTTTAAATATTGGAATATTACATTAGAACATAATTCATTACAATATAGATATTAGTATATGTCATAAGTCAAATCATGACTCAAATAGGCAGGCTACAAATTGAAATTGAATTTACCCTACAAAGTACCCTTGAATACCAAATTTACAAAGGGATTACGTTGTAGCTCTGAGCACATTTAAGTGGATTCACAGGATATACTCTTTATCTAATTGGCAATTGAAAATGCAGTTACAAATATAGGTCCTTAGAGAGTCTAGTTTGGGAAACCCATTGCAAAGTATAACCCTTAATTACCTTCATTGTTAAAAAGGCAACCCAATGTAAACTAACATACATTTCTTTTTTCCAGTAAAGAAAGCCAAGGAAAAGTAATTTTATTGACCTAAAAGTAATGTGTATCCATGAGGCCAGAAATAATTATTTTTTTTCAAAGGTGTATTCAGGGAACAGAGAAGAGATTAAATTTAAAACTCCTCTTAAATGGTTCATGCAATGGCATTAATAGCAAATCCAAAGGGACTTATGCTAATCTACTCTCTAGGTGAAAATTGAGGATGTAATGAAAGTGATTTCTAGAATGGGTGGATAAAATAGAGATTATTCTTGCAGTGTTGTTTTGTTTTGTTTTATAGGAAATATCACTATAAGTGATATGATAGAATAATATATTCAGCTCCTTTACATTGTATTATCAGGATAGACATTAAGAAACAAAGATATTTGTTTGCAGAGTCATAAGGAATTTAATTTTTTCCTCCCCTCCAAAAAAAAAATCACTAGCCTGGTAGCTTACCATGCCTCCCTTATTTCTAGTGACACATGGATATTATAGGTCCCAGGGCATTCTCCTTAGGCCTTAGTGAAACCTTTTCTCTAGATCTAGTAGCAAAAATAGAGTAAAAATTACTGGAATGAAGGTATCTGTTCGTATCTGTTTCAATTCTGCTTCAAATCTGCTTCATATTGAGTATGTCTCTTATTCTCCTGAAATCCACTCCAGTTTATGTGACATTCTTTTTACCCCTGCATCATGCTGTGGTCTGCTGTGCCTCAGAATTTCCACACTAGCTATTCCCTCTGTGTGGAATGTCTTCATTGCTCCTTCTCCTTGCATCTGTGATTCTTCAGGTCTCAGAGGAAATTTCAGCTCTTCGTTAATTTCGTTCACCTTATCTATATTAGTTATTCTCACCATTAACTCTGTCAACAAATTTTTAACATTTGCTTGGTTACTCTACACTTGCTGCTGATTTAATCGTATATTATTTTTTGTTAATCTCATACACCTCCTTTCTGACTATCCAGCGACTAGTACCATATTTGGCAATGTAGTTAGGGACTGACAAATATTTGTATGGTTGAGATAGATTACTTAAGGGGTTTTTAAATTTTTTTCTTCTTCATCTTCTCCTTCTTCTTCTTCCTTGTCCTCTTCTATTTCCTCCTCCTTCTCTTCTTCTTGTTCTGCAGCCATGTAGTTTCAAAGGAAGTATCAAATCATTCTTTGCAAAGTATGCAGTCCAAAATGCTACATACCGACCATACCCAAGAGAACAGTGGTTCAGCACATATTCTTACATGAAACTGATGTGCTATATCAAAAGCAAAGACAGGCAATTTAATATGGTTCAACTTTTATATTTAATCCACAATTAGGCTGATATCTTTTTAAATTTTTAATTGTTATGAGAGACACTGATATCTTATGTGAAATTATTTATAATGGCACCACAAAGCAAACACCAAACCAGTAGAAAAAATAAAATAAAATAACGTGGTTCTGGATGAGTTACAAAGAGGTCAAAACCAAAAATAAGACATTTTGAAGGAAAAGGAATCAAGAAAATAGACTCATGGATTTTTTTCATAAATTTTCTTTGTTTAGATCATAGCTAGACATGACATTCGTGGTTCCATTCACCATAGATTGATGAATTTATTGTTGAAGAATTCCACTAGATAAAAAGTGGTAAAGAGACTGGCATGACTTTTCTAGCACTAGTGTACATACATAAAGCTGGAACTTCAAAAAAAAAAAAACCCTACAAACCTGATTCAGAAAAAAATGGTAATTTTTGCCCCAAAATTGTATCTTTAATGATACCTAAAAGTAGCAAGGTATATGTAACACTAATGATTCATATTTTCATGAAAAAAAAATAAATTTAGGTATACTGAAGGATTCAATGTTTCTTTCTTCTATTAAATTTCTCTTGGCTTCCCCCTCCTGTTATTAAGCACACACACCCTAATACACACTATTTTGAAAGTGGGTGAAGGCACTGCTGGACTCAATTAATTATAACAATAAAATTAGGATAAACTAATACCCAAGTAATATTCTTCAGCTCAGTAATAAAAGTTTTGTTCTAATTTTAATTCGGCACATCCTGTCTTTTACCAAAAAAATGCTAAAATGCATGTCATGATTTTATTTTTTCTGACTAGATTACCAAAATTATTCCCTTTCTTCCTACCCAGGCATGAGTTCTGATGTCCCGGCACTGCTAAATGTGAAGTCTAGGGGTATACACATCTGCCCTGGGCAAATACAATCAGTGTTTCCTACACAAACACAGATTCCCATGACAACCAAACAGAAGGCAGGGGGCAGGTATTAGAAGCTGAGGATATTAAATTTCTCTTAGACCCACCACCTGATTCTCGTTTGACCCACTGTCTGGGTCTCATTAAGTCTACCCTGATCATTTTTATTCACGTGGCTTTTTTTTACCAGCTGGGCACATGGAATCCTAAGCACTCATACTTCTCCAAGTTACTCAACAACAATCCTAGCAGGACAAGAGAACATTTAAGAATTCATTTTCTTTCCCTCTTTTTTAGGTTGTTGGACTCTTCTGCAGAGGCAATCAACTTCGGCTATGTAGAGACACCTGTCCACCAGAATGAGCCTGCCATTACTAACTCATTTCACATGGGTCACCAAACTGATATCAAATAGCAGTGGCTCTTGTTTATTACCAGCTTAGATCAGATTCAAACTGGAGACTCAAAGCTAAAAAGCTTAACCTCCAGCCCCTTAACCCTAGGTCATTCCCAATCTGTCTCTGGGGCACTTTTAATTAATGGCAGAGTGAAAAGGATTATAAATTCCAGAATTCCCATATACAATCCCTTATGGATACCCAACTCACGGACAGCTAAGAAGTCTTCCCGTTCACACATATTTGTTCATATGATTATATCTGCACAAACTAAATTAAGTGGAGACATGAGGAGGCAATCATCTTGAAAATTCAGGCTAAAATAGAAATACTTCAACTGAGGTTTGGGAATTTACCTTTTTGAGATTGGAAAAATGAGCCAGATGATGTCTTTGCATTACATTTAACTTTGCATTTGCTGGTGCCAAAGGGCAAAGAAAAGTGGAAAGTTCAGATAATTACCCAGACTGTCAAAGCCTTGCCATCTAATACTTAGAGAAAAAATATAGAGGGGAATGTCTTAAGCAACCAGATTGCTCTAATTCAGCAATTAGCCAAAATCTGACACTGCCTTATAGTATAAATATACTTAGGACGATTGCAAAGTTGGAAAAGAGGATTGGGAGACAACAACTTTGCAATTTTTCTATGCAGTGGTTTTCTAATGGAATAATCCCCAGGCTAAAGAAAATTCTAATACAACTAAATGTCTTTTCTGAGTAATGTGCTTTTGGTCATTTTTGTGATACTCTGGCTTTGTTTCAAATTAGTGAGATTTGGTACTTAGATAGTTGTACAGGACATAATTAAATAATCCTTTTCTGAAACTTCTCTGGAAATAGGTACCTGAATTAGGTATACTAATATTTATTGCCATCTGACCATATAGTTAACACTACCCCATACTAGGTTGTTTCACAAGATGTTAAATTTCATCTTCACAGCAATCTTATGAAGGTAGTATTATCATTCCTATTATCTATATAAAGAAACTTGGGTTCATTTGTAAGAATGTTAATTCTTTGGTATATTAAAAAAATCGCAATCATTTATTATAGGTTGAATTGTGTACCCCACAAGAAGATATTTTGAAGTCCTAACCCTCAGTGTCTATGAACATGACCTCATTTGGAAATAGGGTCTTTGCAGGTTTAATCAAGTTAAGATGACGTCATTGGGGTGGCCCCTAATCCAATACAATGTGTATCTGTATGGGAAGAGAGAAATTTGGGCATAGACACAGAGACGCAGAAAGAACACCATGTGACAAAAGAGGCAGAGATGAGTGTAATGCATTTACAAATCAAGGAATGCCAAAGATTGCCAGCCATCAGCAGAAACTAGGAGAAAGGCATGGAACATATTCTGTCTCAGAGCCCTTAGAAAGACCCAACTCTGCCAACACTTCAATTTTGGACTTCTAGCCACACTGTTGAGAGAATAAATTTCTTTTTGTTTTAAGCCACCCAATTTGTGGTACTTTGTTATAGCAGCCCTAAGAAACTAATACATCACCCAATCAAGAAAGGAAAAATGATGGGTTGAGGAGGTTAATCTTACATATTAAGCAAGTTCTGACAATACTGGTGTAAATCTCTCTTATGTGTTTTTTGTTGTTGTTGTTTGGTTGGTTGGTTTTTTAGGGAAACATAGCTAGAACATTTCCAGGAAAAAAAGATAAAATCTTGATTATAAAAGGACTCTTACAGTTATATTCTGAGTTATATTCTGAGTTCCATTCTTAAAACTCTGACCATATAATTCATTACACACACACACACACACACACACACACACACATCTTAATAAGGGAGACTTCATAACCTATGGAATGGATGCCTAACTTCTCAGCCTGGCAGTGCCTTTTAGGGAATATGCTCTTAAAAGATGACTGATAATTATACATATAAATTCTCCTTCTTTTCCAGACTCATCTTGCCCTGTTTTCATAAAAAGCTAAACTGAGTTCCTGGCCATTTGCCCAAACAGGCATTCTGCTTTCCCACTTTCTTTCCGTCACTCATGCTGGGCCCATGATATTAAAGGACTGCCCTTCTTCCCTCTCCCTCACTTCAACATATTTAAATCCCACTAGACATTAAGACTATCTGATAAACTGTCCCCTGGGCTAATCCTTTGCCAATCACAGAGATTTGAGTTCAGTTTGTGACTCTTCTGAGGCTTTTCTAGTTTTGTGCTTGCCATTTAGTAGTGTTTTATCTTATGTCCATTACTGTATCAGAAACCTCTTAGAGCAAATGGTATTTTTACTCTTCTTTTATGCCCTGCTCCAGGGCATAATGTACCTCCACCACCTAGCACTATGCCTTCCACATAGTTGGTCCTCTACAAATATTTGGCGAATTGGTTTTAAGTTTGAATTAAACTGTATGTGATCTCTTGGGTTGAAAAATCACATTGCAGATAGCATGCTTGTCTTGCTTAGTATTGCTGCACCAATGGAGCAAGGCATATTGCTGCAAATTCTTCATCTAAATGGTGGGAGCTAGAGAGGGAAACATTTCCCATAACAGATCATCTACCATCAAAAGAAACAAGAGAAACAGGAAAGTGCTATAGAATTTTTTTTCAGTTTATTTATCTTGTGGTAATGCATTTGTCTGGATGGTATATCTGCTAGATTCCAGCATTAAATTCAAAATGAAGCTAATTTGCATTGGCATAGTGACTTAACTCACCAGTGTATTATTACTATGTAAGCAGGTGTACATGAGACTACAAATAAATGCTTGCTGATGGAATCCCAGCAGGGCTTCTGATGAGTTTTCATTTTGTTGAACCTTACCCAGGAAATTACTGTGTAAAAAGCTTTGCTATTAGTTCTTTGCCTGAAATATCATTTAGCTACACCTGGCCAAATTCATGGCAATTATACTAACTATACAAAGAGGACATTCTAAAAATCCCATCAGCCTTTTATATTCATTTTCTCAAATTTATTACTGAGACTATACAAATGTACACACATACTCAAATTTCAAAAGACATACATTTAGAGAAACTTAGTATTTAAAAGTAAAAAACAAAATCTTATAAAAAGAGGATAGCATAAGTTGGTCTTTCCTTAAAATAGCACCCACACTCTTCGTTATCAACTCCAAAATTTAAGCTACTGTTTACTAGTAGCCATAAGAAAATATACAACATAAACTTTACCTATCTTAGTTGTAGCCTTAAATATGCTTAAATGGAAATAATATAAACTCTTTTACTGTATTATATGACACATTAAAAACTGACAATAAAAATTAACAAATATATTTTTAATAAATTAATAATAAATGAATAACCTTTCTAGGAGGTTCTCTGGGGTAGGTTCCTTAACAGAGAATGTAGGATAGTCTCTGATTTCAAAATGTTCACTATATTTTGAAATAAGAAATGAGACAAACATTCACATTAAGGAAGATAATCATAAATACAAGGCAATGTGTGGCAAATGGCAAAATGCCTGCCACAGAAGATCAGTGCTGTTAATAGTAATTGGTGCAGTGAGATCACCAGTGGTGGAGTCTATGTGAAGTGGAAGAGGTCAGGGAAGTATCATAGGCAGGGTGACTGTCTGTCCTAGTTTGAATGGAAGGGTCCAATTTATGCCTATACTCCTAGTATAATAATTCAGATGACCCACTTTTACTCTCAGAAGTGGTTTGATCTAAATGATAATTATATGTTCATCTTACTAAAGGAGCAAATGAGCAAGTGTGGGCTTGAAAGAAAGGTGGAATTTGCACAAGCAGAAGTGAGTGTTTCTGGAAATTGAAGACAGGTAAATTGTATATGCAAACAGACAAAGGTGAAGCATAGAAATCAATATGCTGCATGAAAGTAGCTTTTGTGCATTGAGGCCTTGTCTGTATTGTGAACTACAACCAAAGCTTGAGTGAGAGACTTGGCCTTCTGGATTCTGTTCTCCTACTTTTCTCTAGAGAGAACAATAGAGCTTTTTTCCAGAGCGTGTTTAAAGGACCATCACTATATCCTGAATACATAGCAAAAAGAGGAATCATTAAGGGACACACAGTAATTCCACACAATATTAATTATCTCCTCCTGCCAAGGGTAACCAGATTTAACCAGAACCAAAAATAACAACAAAAACCAGATGATCCAATTAAATTTGAATTCTTATAATCAACGAATAGTTTTTTAGTATAAAAAAGTCCCAAATATTGCATGAAGCATAATGCACAAAGGCTTTTTTCATACAAATATGTTCTAATTATTACATGGAATATATTTACACTAAAACAAATTTTGCCATTTTTCCGGAATTCAAGTTTGACTGAATATTTCATATTTTATCCAGCAACTGTATTTCTGCCGCATTTCAGCCTTCAGGGATTTCTCTTGACTACTTTTAGGTTTATTAAAACTTTCCAAGCCTTGGCTTGAAAGACCAGTTTCCTTCACTTTCAACAGTAATTACTGTTTTGAGTTTAGGTGGTTTAAGAAGACTTTTAGATAATTTAAGAGGAATTATTTAATGATGTTTTTCCTAAAATGTTTTTTGCTAAGTTTGTTATAGGCTGTGTGTGGATTAAAACTAAAATCTCTATTTTTAATTTAGATTATTCTCTAAAGTAACTAACAGTAAAGGTACTTAATGATATCCTACCATGAGTTCAATCAATGCTACTTTCTCATCATTAGCATCTCCAAAATTTGAGACCAAGTGTACAACCAGATTGAATTATGTAACGTTTGCTGAACTCCTGCAGTTCCTCAATTCCCTTTCACAATGGCCCTGTGAGGCATTCCACATGATATAAGTGAGGAAACGGGCTCAAGGCAGTTTGAAGACACACTTCAAAGCTCCTGTAGCTAGTAATGATGTTAACTTTAGTACCTAGGACCCAGGTCAGCAAATTTAGTTAATTGATTTACACTATAATATAGTTGTCTCCCAAACGGCAATGAACATTCCTTGTAATTACCTTCAAATGGTTCTCAAAATTTCCAGAAAAAGAAACAAAAATGAGTAGCTGCTTTCTAATTAACTATGTGAATATTCTTCTTTGAATTTTCTCATTTGAGTAATAGAATAATAATAACAGTGACAACACGAATGCTTGTTGCAAGTATGTGCTAAGCATGTTAACATGTTTATATTACTCAATATTATTAAACCATCATTGGATGATTTTATTAATATTCAGTAATTAAGAGTTTCTTAAACCATTGGAACTCTGAGAAATGACATCAGTTTATAATCTTGTGACACATAGACATAATCATTTCATGGGTACTAGAGGAGTTAAACTTTTATATCTTAATGTTATCTGTTTGATGGACATTTGGTGCTAGATCAAGGAAAAGACTTTGAAGCCTGAAAAAGAACAATTCTCGACAATGGGGAAAATGACATTTATTCTCCATAAGTCAAAATCAATGTTAAAACATATTAAAATGCTGAAGTGTCAAGACTTTCTGCTATTTTATTTTAATGTTGTAGTCAATAGAAAAGAATTCTGGGAACTCAATGAACAAATAGCAAATAACAGGCAAGTCCAGAAATTGTTAATAACTTAACAATCTTGTTTTCAAAGTTTTCAAAACTTTGATCTAACATAAATTACCCTCTATCTCTGAAAGTCTGTTACAACTTCACAGACACCTTTCTTGGCTTTCTTCCCTTCTGGCTGCCTGCCTATCTGGGAGGAGTGAAAGGTATTTTCTCACCTTTCCAAGCTATTCTTTGGTTTCCCCATTTCCTTTGTGACCACCAACAAGTCCAAAAGACTCGTTTCAAAGCTCCTCTTGGTTCCAGCCTTTAATCTGAATGACCTTAATCAAATGCAAGGGATTGTACAGGCAGGTGATAACTAATAAATTATCTCACTTGTCAGGCAGGACTCAATTCACATACATATAACAATATAACAATGAGGATAATACAAGGGAGTAGCCTCCTTATTTTGAGGCCAACATAATAATGCATTAGCCACACAATTGTCCTAGTACTTAAGCCAATTATATGCATATACAGTAACAGGAAAATAGTGTCCTCTCACATTCCCCATATTATAAACATAAGAAAACATCTATTGAAATATTTTCTATTATGGATGGTGACATTTGAGATGCCCTAGAAATGACATAGAAAGTAATGTAGTTCTTTGATATATTTGGGAACCACTTAATAGGATGGCCCAAACATAGGGAAAAGAGCACGGAACAAATAGAGAAAGCCAAACATAAATACCCTTTCATTGAATTATTTTTGCATAAAATTTCTAATTTTAGAATTTATGAGTAAAACAGCACTTTATTTTATAGAAAGTGAAATTTCAAACATAGGGAATTTTTAAGCTGGACCACATTTGTATACAGCATAGCAAAATTCTACTGGACATGTTAAAGGCCCAGATAAAACAGATCATATAGAGGTAGGGGATCACTAGAATGGAAAATCTATATATGATCTGACATTTGCAAGTGAAGCCATTCAATTTCTCCTTGTACTAGTGTACATCCCTGACTTTCTCTTTTTGTATGAAATAGTTTCAATGCAAGACTCTTTCCTTTTCCAGTAACTTGCTGGTCTTCCCTTCAAGCTCCCTACCCCTGATAGTGGTCAAAGAGATGCTGTCCATCAAGAATGTTGTTAAGAGGGTTTCTGTTCTGGTTTTGAGTTAGATTAGACATCTTTTAGATTTCTTTTAAAATTCAGTGGCCTATAACTTCATTATGATTTTCCTCTAAATAACAGGGTTTTTTTGTCAAAGCACATTAAGACTATGGCTATACAATGCAGATTTGTGAGTGAATTGTTTTATCTACATGACACTAAAGTAAAATATAAACACTAATGATAAGGATAAATATTTAACCAGAAGTCTACCCAGAAGCATCTAAACAATGGAATGACTCTACAAAGTTTTTCAAAAAATTATTGTATAGTTTTAAAAGTGCACTAGTATAAAAATCAAAGAACAATCTGAAATAATTCATAGCAATCCACTGGGTTGGGAGTGACGAGGCTATGATGTCTTGGCGGGCTGAGTCTAATGGTAAGACAGGGTATTTTTATCTTAATGAAGGATAGTAATAATGTCATGGTATTCTCACTGATGACATGAATTTTAGTAAATTACTTATATATTTTGTTAGGTAACAATATTTTTATAAACTTGAATTCCTCTTGTGCAAATTTATTGGATAATTGGATATATATCCCACTTCTTATTACATAAAGAACAAAGAAAAAAAGGAGAAAGCATAGAGGAGATGGTTTTGTTAGATCTATTTCAATTATTCAATTTTGAGGGGTTAAATTATTTAAATTTCATCATTAATTCAAATCAATGAAGTCATATGTATGCAAATTAACTATCATCTACTGTATAAACATCCAATGTACTTTATATTCAAAAATATATATTATATAGTATTTAACATATAATATATATATATCCCAAATGCAAATAGTTCATAAAATATCATATTCTGGTTTGCAGATGTATTTATAGAATAAATGAGTATAAAGAGAATGCCACTGAGGTGCCATCAATGGAATATTAACATTGTTATTTTCTTCCTAGTTTTAGAATTGAATATGCACTGACTGTGTAATTTTTTTATCATAAACTTGTTAGACATATATTCGCAGGGAGAGGGTGAGAATAAAACACAGATAATATTATTGGGTTTGAAAGAATCAGAAGGAACTGAAAAGATTGATAGATTAGGTATATTTCAAACAAAAGAATGAATATAGACACTGTCTGGCAGAGCATAGAATCAGGATTCGCTTTGAGGCCACTATTTACTATCAGAAATTATCCAACCCTGAAGCTGAAAAGGACATCCAAGTTAATTTTGTCCATCCTCTTCTCTAAAATGAGGAAACTGAGATGGAGATAAATTAGGTAATTTATTCAAAGCCCATAATACTCTTGATAGAATCAGGCCTACAACTATTATTATACAAATTCCAAGGTTCTTTTTGAATTACAGACGGGCCTTATTAATATATATCACGACAATGGAGTATCTTGTGCGTAATGGACACTTACGTGCATTAAATGTATGCATTAAATAATTAATTTTCTGGGAACTATTCATAAAAAGAAAGAAAAAAGTGTCATCATTTACTGAAAATGGTAGTATTTTAAAGACATAATTTCAGATTAGTGAATACCAAATCAAAATTTCTCTTTTCACTCTCATCTCTCCCAATATTCATGGTCTCACAACTTCATCTTTTCTATAAACTGAAGTACTTACTTTTTTATTCTTGTCCTATTTTTTTTTGTATTTGCATTTGCTCCATTAGAAAAACAAGAGGTAATTCAGATTCTTAAGGTGAACATTGTTTCATTTCTCTTTGTTCAAAACCACTTATACTGACACCTTTCAGAGTCTATTCCTCTTATTTAAAACTCCCCTGTGCTAGTTCTTTGTCTTTTATGAGGAAATTTCCTGAGATTTCCTCTGTGCTGTGGAACAAAGCCTAGGCAGCTGTGTCTATGCCCCAGCAATACCAAACAGCCAGTGCTGTTGTTTTCCTTCTCATTGCCAGGCTCTTGTTTGTTTGTTTGTATTGAAATGGCCAGAGGGGACCTAACAGGAGTCCACCTGCAATGCCTGAGTCCTCAACTACATTTTCAACATGAGCATAAAAAGCCAAGTTCTGCACAGTACACTGTAAACAGCCTGCATAAGTCACCCAGACTTATGCAGCACAGCCTTGTACAATTTTAAATATTCCTGTTGGGTTGCATTTTACACAATGCTACCATGATACATGGAATACATTTGGACGTTTCTGAGGTTAGGGGAAGGAATGCAATTACAAGGAATTAAACTGTTAGGTACACCAGCTGCCTGGAAGAACTACCCTTAGAGAGATCAGAAGTCTAAAATACACATACACACACATACAGACACACATAAAAACTCAATTAATAACTCAGTAAGTCTTCCATGCATATCCTTGTAAAGAAAATGAGGCTATTTTGTCAAAATAATAATCATGTTTTCTGAGGGATGTCTTGCTAAAAATATAGCTTCTCTAGAGATGCAGCTACATGTTCCCTTTAAATAGCTTCATTTGGCTCGCATCACTGCTTGTCCTTATCATAACTGAATAAGAACTGTCTAATATCCTTCTAAATGAAAGTAATTTTTGGACAGCATCATATTGCACATTTGACAATCCCTTCCAGATGTGATTATGTAGAACTATCTCTCACACTTACAAAATGGGCAAAGGGAGTTTGGAGACGTCACATATAAAATCACTTTTTTTCTGGCCCTTCTAGGATTGAAATAGGAGGGTGGTCCATATGATATTGAATATAGGTGAGTCACATGCTGAGATTTGAAAAGAAAACCATTCTCGTGGGCTGTGAATAGGAGCTCTGCATTCCCCTTTGAGGCTAACCGATACCCTGTGATGAAAACCACTGTATAAATGCAATAAGCTTTTGTTCACAGCACCAGCAGGTGTTGTTAAAACCTTCTGTCCTAGCTCTGACAATGTTCCAGAAACCTGACCTGCCACAATAGGAAAGCCTTGAACAGAATAGTTAATTGTGCCAGATTGTGCAATTCCATTGTGATACCCAATAGGCAAAGACAAGAGATTTTTATGGTTTGATTTTATACTGATAATCAGAGTAGATAAATGGATGTGTTTGGGGAATATAGACATACATGTATATAATCTCTATGTACACATACACACACATATAATCCCCATAATAATACTATACTTGGCTCTAAGAGGTTGTCATGCAGTTGCAATATAATTTGATGAGTATGTTATGAATTAGCTCTGATTGTGATATACCCAACTTAGCCAAGACCCAAGACTACTCAAATTTCATCTTTGTCAATATCCAGAGCTATTTTTGTACAATTCAATTAACCACATTCAACAATGTTATATCCAGCTTTTTTGCTGTCATTATTACCATCTCGGAGCAACAATGTCAAGTTGCTTATTAAGAAGGCAGAAAATACCTGCTGCAAAAAAAATAGGTATTTTAAATAGGCATACTATAGATGTAATGGAAAATTAAGACAATTACTGGAAAACATGTAGGGCAAATAAAGACTTCCTAATCAAATATGCAAATAAAACACATAAAAATAGCAATTTAACTCATTAAGTTATCTTCTAAAAAATTGGTTTAGCTATCGCCCAACCTAGCATGTTTTCCTTGAGCTTCACAGTTTAAATATCTGTAGCAAAGAAAGTTTTTCAAATTCTGGTCTTCACTGACCACCTAGCTTATGGTTTTAAAGCAAGAAAGATCTAGATTCAAATGATTATTCTAATTTTAAGTACACATGTTGCATCTGATAAGTTACTTATCTGGTATAAGCCTTAATTTATTAATCAGATTCTTATAAATTTGTTTTGAGAATTAAGCGACATTACATATGTTTGTGCTAGCCCAGTGTCTGGATGGAACATACTAACTGGCAAATTGTGACTATTAAACTATTTTCAGGGAATTCTGCCCGATCATGGGTATAGGGTATAAAGAACTCATACAATAGATCTTAATATGTTTTTATCATTTTCATTCAAATGAATTTTCTATTTTAAGATAGAGTTCGATTTCTTAACAATAAAAAGTATATTATTATGCTTTAATAAAGACAAATATAGCAATGACTATAAGATAAATAGAGGTAAGATAGAAATTTCTCTCTTGCCTAATTCTAAGTTGGTGACAAACCAGGGAGTACAAATGGCTCTGCTCTAGGAGGCCATTCAGGAGTCTAGACTCCTTCATTCTTATGGTGCCTGGAATATTACCCTGATTCACATGATCAAAAGAATCACTATTTCCTCTGTGCTGTAGCTATCAGGAAAATGGGAAGAGGAAATGAAAGCCAAGCAGCTTTTCTAAAAAAATCTACTACCTGGGAATTTTTTACTTAACTTTTTACATCCCATTAGTCAGATTATATAAACTTACCTAGCTGTAAAAGCAATGAAAAATATTGGCACTGTTACAGACCCAGTCAGTCAGTAAGTCAACTCAGTAAGTCAAATTTCTAAAGCAAAGGGAAGGGTATTAGAGGACAGTTCTGAATTTATATCAGAAGATGTACACATTAGTTATCCATTGCTCCATAACAACCCCACAACTAAAATAACAACCGTTTATTTAGCTCATGATTTTAAGGATTGACATTCAGACTGGGCTCTGCTAGATGGTTTTAACTGATCTCGGTGGGGCTCCCTCAGGTCTCTGAGGTCAGCCGCAAGGTTACATGGAGGAACAGGCTGGCTGTCAGCTGTGGTGCTTCAACTCTCCTCTTGTCCTCCACACTCGTCTTGGCCTGTGCACTCAGTGGCTGTGCACAATCTTTGAGATCCAGCCACTTCGCTTGCACAGTATCACTTTTGGTGCATTCTATGTGGCCAAAGCAAGTGACAAGGCCAACACTGATTTAAAAGGTGGGGAAATATATTCCACCCTTTGAAGGGAGGAATCAAAGTCACATTGGTAAAGAATATAGGCAGGGAAAGAATTTGTCCCATTTTTTATAATCTATCATAGAGGATAATCAAATTTGGGTTGCTAAAAACTACCACAGAGAATAATCAAATTTACTATAGTACAAATATGAGAGAGCACTCTTATTGTGAAACATGTGACATTACTCAGAGAGAGATCAGGTTACTGAATGGAGATAGGTACAAATGTTAGGCCCAAAATCACACATAGTTATGAACATGTACACACATTTGCATGACAATTAAATCAAATTTAAACCTTCTATAGAGTACTCCTAAGCCATGTGTTAGGAGCCAGCTAAACTCTGTTTTGGTGGCTGTGGACACTCCTGTGATCTGGGGGAAAAAAGAGAAAAACATTTCTATCATCTGATGGCAATAAAAGTCAAATAAACATCACAAAGTAGTGGCAGGAGATCTGGCCTGGGTATCAGAATGGCTGAGTTCTAGTGCAAGCTAGGTCTCACAATTTAGATGATTTTCAAAAATTTGCTTCATGTCCTTGAGTTCACTTTTCTTTGTATAATTTATAAAAGTTTTACTAAATTAAATCTAATATCCCTCTCTGTTTTGTCTGGTGTTTATGACTCACTAGGACTAACAAAGAGAGAATTGTCCTTTCAGGCAACTATAAGGCTAAGAATACATAAATGAAAAGGGAAATACAAATGATCAGTATACCTAGTGTCAAATATCAAGATATGTGGAAATGTCTGGATACCTGTCTAAATTCTGTGTGTAGAACCAAAATCTTAAACTATATCTGTTTGCAAGCCAACTGCAGTGACATTTTTTCTTCAGAATGCACCAGTGTTATTCTTGAAAACAATAGTAAACTGTTAATTTATCTATGGCAAATAATCCCGTGACAATTATAATTAGACTTCAAATATATTTCTACAGTTTATGATATAAAATCTATTAAGTGAATTTGTTTCATAATAAAACCATATTAGTTGAGTTCTCAATATAATCCTCATGTATTTTAATATATTTGTAGGATATATAAACCTAGATAAGAAGTTCATTTTTCCCTCATGCCATGTGGCCCTAGAAATCAGATACTAAGTTATGTTTTTTCTTCAAAACATAAACTAGATTGACAAGCAATTTCTTAGTTCAACAAGAAGTGTTATATAATCCACAAAGATGAGAAAAACACAACATATGGATTCCTAAAACATATATTAACACTTACATAGCTAGCTACAGTTTGGGCAATACCTCAAAATTTTAAAGAACTCTATAGATTGAACATCACAGTTGTTATCTAAGTGTGGTGACAGAACCATGACCAGCAGCATGGAACTTTACCTAGGAACTTGTTTGAAATGCTAATTATCCAACCACACCCTAGACACACCGAATCAGAAACTCTTTGAGAAGATAAGGGTATTTAACAACCCTTACAGGTGATGCTGACCCATGCTAAGGTTTGAGAACACTGGACTAGCCAATATTACTTAGCAAATCATCTAGGCAATAAATTTGGAAACATCTGGATAGAACAAGCTCATTATGCTGCCATCCAATTATTACTCTATTCTACTTTAAATAGATCAGCAAAAGTGACCCCTGTTCTCCACATGAATGGTGTTTCTGTGTGCATTATGGTTCTATGAAAAAAATTCATATGACCAGTTCATCAGGAAGAATGTGTGCCATATGCTTGGTACATAAAAAGGATCCCAATAAATATCTGTTGGCCTCATTTATTATAATTTCATACAAGACACAAAGAAAATTCTTTTAAAAAATATTGCAAAAAGGTAACTTAAATATTTCCATGAAAAAGGGACTGTACAAAGAGTTACATTATTTTAAAATCAGAAAGAACCATAAGGTTTAACAACCTCTTTTTAAAAGAAAGAAGTCACAGCTCACAGGGGGTCAGGTAATTTTTCCAAGGTCAAATCAATTTTTAGTGTCCAAATCTGGATGAGAATTTAGGTTTCTAACTCATAGCTTAGTATTCTCTTCTTTCAAATCCACCCTTCCTGATGAATTAGAGCTCTAGGGAAGTATTTTATTGTTTAAAATGATAAGACAAAATCAAGTAGAAAAAATAAACCTTTATGTGCACAGAACAATGGCAGAGGATGCAATTAGTCCGCACAATAAGGAAGAAATAAAAATAATTTAGATTCTCCAAAGACCGTTTCTTCTTCTTCTTCATTTTTTTTACAAGAGATATCAACTTTTTCATTTTAAATCTTAAATAAGACATGACACCCTGGAATGTGGAGGCTTTAACTAAAAGCTTTTTTTATTTTTTAAAAATCCTTTAAGCATAAAGATATCAAACTCCTTACCTAGGAAAACTCTTTTTTATAACATCAAACGGTGATAAATCCACAAAAGAGAAAACATAACTGTCAAAGGGGATTGTCATAGCAACCAGATGAGAACAAACTTGGCATAGAAAGCAACCTGATTATTTCTTCTTTTTAATCAAAATTACATATCATCAGGTTCTGAAGCAAAACAATTGGAAAACCAGCAAAAGAATTTCAAAGTATATCACATGCACATTAATGATTATTAACTCTCTCAGCACCTAAGGTAGATGCAATTATTTAGTTAATATAGGAATCAATTATTTTTCATGAAATTTCTAACCTCATTCCTTCTCTCCACTTTATACATTAAAAAATCACAAAACATTGATTACTCTTTTCCAGAAAAATTTTTCAAATGTATTTATTTTTTATGTTACTATGATAACTCAAGCAGTTCATACTGACTCTTAATATTTTTAACCTGATTTTCTACAATCATTGTCCACAATTAGTGCCTTATGGACAACCAATACCGACTTACATAGCTTTCAGAAGTGTTCATGTGTACTTGGTTTCTTGTATGATATTTATGGATCTAGATTTGGGCTCCTACTCATAGTGAACTCTTTGTAACAAAACATAAAACAGAAATCTGTATAATATACACCCAGGTCAGGGCACTTTTCCCCCTTTTTGCAGTTTTACATGTCTGGAAGAGTGAGCTGATGAGATGTAAAGGCAAAGTAGGATGACCCTAACAAAATAAGCTGAGCAAATTTCAATGAGACCAAGACATGCCAACCATACTTCTTGGGTTGGTAGATCATTATTGCCCTCTTCAACTCTGGTAGATTGTGAAAGATGTAGGTTGTCCTAATGGCCTCTGGGTAGATGCTTATAAACCTCTAAAATAAAATACTACTGTTGCAAAAAGAATACTGATTGTTCCAACAAAAAATTTGATGGTGCTCCAATGCACAAAGATATTTGTGAGTTTGCAAAATAAATTGCCATGAAGACACATCTCTGATCCCTCCATTTATTTTCATACTCACAACCAGTTATTTAAGAAAAATGAAGAGAAAATTTCCAGTGTACCTCAATGCTCAATTGAAAGCTGCTGCTACCAGTGGGACATGGCTATCTAAAGGCATGAACCAGAACAAAAGACAATATTCATTATCCTATTTCTTAGTGTCGTTGATTGAGCATGAAAAGTATACGCCATGCAAGGTAAAGTAGCAGCTACACAAGGCTAATCAATCAGATGGCTGCATTAGTTACTCTTATCTTTGAGAGTCCTAATTGGAAGGGCCTGTGCTCCTTATTAGAAAAACAAAATGAAAAAGTAAATTAAAATTAATGCTGACTACATAAAAAAATAAGAATAATTTACAGATATGCTAACAAATTGTGTATTAAGTCAGATTTCATAGAAGCAGAGTTTAAGATTCCTATAGAAATAATTTATTGAAGAAGACTTTAACAACATCTTTCAATAGCTAAATAGAAGTAGTAGCAAAAATGATATAAATAAGGATACATACCTGAATACAAATTAGTCATGATTAATATGCATGAAAAAATAAGAAGAAAAGAATACATGGGGCAATGTTGTAATGCTCTAAGTTATATTCATTGTCCATAGCATTGTAAAATTATTAATTTATTAAATAAAATGACTTTGAAAATATCTAAAATTATTAATTTATCTAAAAGTTGAGAATGAACATTTAAATCTCTAGGATAACTAGTAAAAGAAGAGTAAAAGATTTAATAATTAACATGCAACCTTACAGATTGTCTTGGGTTGGAATCACTAGAAGTAGAGCCTGAGAAGGGAGTATTGTGGACATGATTTTTGAGGAAATAATTGCAAGTAAAACTCTGAGAAACGAGGAAAGTGGGATAGGTCAGGGAAGAAAGCAAGCAAGGGTATAGTTTCAGGAGTACTCTAGCCTTAACTTTATTCTACAGAGTCCCCTTGAGCATAATGGTGGCAATGTCATCCCAACTTTAAGCAAGGGGGCCAGGATTTTGTACCCTGCCATTTCAGTCAGTCATAGGTTGTCACTACCTAGAGGTTAGCTAATGACCCAGGTATTTTCAGCCATACAGACTCCTCCATTTGCAGAGGGTACTTGCTTCTTAGAAGTGTATAGAGTTAAGCTATGAGAAACCCATACTCACAGCAGATGGCAGTCTGATACACCTGCCCAGAAAAGAATAACTAGGTAGGGCAACAAAAGCATCTAATACAGAAGGGAAAATTAAATAATAAAAAAATTTAATTAATCTGAAAAAGGTAGAAAATATAGAGAAAAGTATATAGATTAGGTGGGACAAATAAGAAACAAAAAATCAGATATAAACCCAAATTATTAGTAATTACATTAAATATAAACATGAATTTTTCCAATTATTACAAAGAATAATACAAATAATATTGGATTGAATTAAAAAATATATAAGCTGCTTATAAGGGACATAGTTTAATTATAAGAGTGAAAAAAATTAAAAGAATAGATTATAAAATCTTAAGCAAATACTTACCAATCGAAAGATGAGGTAAGCTGTACTAACAACAGAAAAAGTAGACTTTAAAGAAGAAAATTATGAGGAAAAAAATGGTTATAGTATAATAATAAGTGATTTGAACAACCAGAAATATATAAAAATTTAATAACATAGCCTTGAAATATATCTATATCTATATATATATATAGTTAGCAGAACCAAAATAAAAAATAGGCAAATCCATAATGTTCACATAATTGTAGTGGAGAATTTTAACATGTATCACTCAATAACTATTAGAACATGCAGACAAAAATATTAATAAGGATATAGACCTGACAATCAAAATCAACTAACCTGTCTTTAATGACATATGTAGAATACTATACTCAAGTCACAAAATAATTCAACTCCTTTACAAATTCACAACATTTACCAAAATTGACCATATATTTTTGGGTAAGATTATATGTTCAAGTAAAAGATAACCAGAAAATCCTAAAATTTTAGACATAAAATGATCCACTTCTAAATAATCTTGATTCAAATAAGAAACCAAAATAGAAGTCAGAAAGTACTTTACATTAAATTATAATGAAAATAACACATATAAAAAATTGATGGGATAGGCTAAAACTGTGATCAAAAGAAAACATTTAGCTTTAAATACATAGGAAAGACAAATGAAGAATAGTCAATGTTTTAAGTGTACATTCTAAGCCATTATCAAAAGAACAGCAAATTAAACTTAAAGAAAGTAAAGACAGAACATAATAAACAAACATTAAACCAGATATTAATTAAATATAAAAATGTACAATAGATAATAAAAAGAATACAAAGATTAGTTATTTGAAAAGATAAATTATATTTAATAGTAAGACTGATCAAGGAAATAAACACACACACGTATAGACAGAGAAAGAGAGAAGGGGAAACAAATTGCTAACATCAGAGGTAAAAAGAGTCATAACAAAGTAAATTATATAATTTAAAATAAGATATTTGAAATGTCTTTGTCAATTAATTTTCAAAGTTAGATAAAGTCAACACTTTTTTATAAAATCTATTATTACAAATATGAAAAGAAATAGAGAATTTGTACAATAAATATCTATTTTAAAAATTGAGTTTAGTTAAAAACCAACCATTTCACAAAGAGATTCTCAGAACCAGTTGAATTTACTTGTGAATTCTATCAGGCATTTCAGGAAAAAGTAACACAAATCAGAGAGATAGGAAGACTAATACACTGCTGGTGGGACTGCAAACTAGTACAAGCTCTGTGGAAAGTAATATGGAAATACCTCACTACAAGTAGAACTGCCATTTGACAAATCTTGTGTAATTCTTAAGTACTCTTTTTTTATGAGACCTTCATCCCCAAAGCTAAAAACAGCATCATTGTGGTATTATTCACAAAAACTGATGTATGGAAACAACCTAAATGTCAGTCGACAGGTGAATGGATATAAAGAATGTGGTATATATGCACAATGGAATACTATCCAGTCTTAAGAAAAGAAGGACATCCAGGCTGGGTGCAGTGCCTCACACATGTAATCCCAGAACTTTGGGAGGCCAAGGCAAGAGGATAACTTTAGACTAGGAATTCAACACCAACCTGGCCAACATAGTGAGACCTCATCTCTGAAAAAAAAAAAAAAAAGCACAATTAACTGGGCATGGTGGTGCACACCTATATTCCTAACTACTTTCGAGGCTGAGGTGGAAATATGGCTTGAGCCCAGAAGTTTGAAGTTGCAGTGAGCTATAAATCCTGCTACTGCACTACAGCCTGGGCAACAGAGCAAAACTCTGTCTCTAAAAAAAATAAAAAATAAAAAATAAAAAAATAAGGAAGGACATCCTACCATTTGCAACAACATGGATGAAATGAACTTGGAGGACATTATACTATATAAAACAAACCAGACACAAAAAACCAAATACTGTATACTCACTCAATGTGGAATCTACAAAAAGATTGAACTCATAGAAATGGAGTAGAAGGGTGGTTATCAGGGGTTTAGGGGTGGGGGAAATGGGGAGATGTTGGCTAAAGGATATAAACTTGCAGGTATAAGACAAATAAGTTCTGGAGTCATAATATACAACAAGGTGAATATAGCTAATAATGTATACTTGAAATTTGCTAAATTAATTAAGATCTTAAGTATTCTTACCACACACACACAAAAAAGAAAGGTAACTATGTGAGGTGATGGATATGTTAACAAGTTTGATTGTGGTAGCCATTTTACAATGTATACATATATCAAGATGTCACACTATACACTTTGAATATATTGAATTTCTATTTGCCAATTTTACCTCAATAAAGCTGTAACAAAAAATACTTAATGACCATAAACCACTACCTATAGCATATAGAATCCACCTCTAAATCCTGACACCTGCTCAGTACCAAGAAACTTCCTCAAAAAGCACACGAAACTAATATCTGTTCCCCACCTAAACAACTACTGATTTAAAAAAAAATGTATTTCCAGAACCACTCTCAATACCAAAATCTGTATTATTCAAGGTCCTTTAGATAAACAGAAACAACAAAATATTTGTATTTATTTAATTTATTTATTCTAAGGAATCGGGTCGTGCAATAATAGAGGCTGTCAAGTTCCAAGCTCTGCAGAGTTAGTAAGTAAGCTGAAAACACAGGAGAGCCTATGGTTTAATTCTAGTTTGAGTCTAAAGGCCTGAGAACAAGGAAAGCAAATGGTGCAGTTCCAGCTGAAAGTTGGCCATCTCAAGACCCAGGAAGAGCTGATGTTTCAGTTTCAGTGCAAAGGTAAAAAAACAAAAACTGAGGTAACAGTTCAAAGTCTGACAGACAAAAAGAATTTTCTCTTATTTGGGTTAGTCTTTTTGTTCTATTTAATTCTTCAATGATTGTATGAGGCCTACCAAATTATGGAAAGCAATCTTCTTTACTCAGTCTATTCATTTAAATGTTAATGTCATCCAAAAACCTTTTCATGGAAACAGCCAGAATAGTGTCTCACCAAATATCTTGGCACCCTGTAACCCAGCCAAATTGACATATGGCATTAACCATCACAGAAGTGTTTAAGGTTTTGGACCATATTCATAAGGCTGTGAATAGTAGAGGCAGGATGTGAAACTAGGTGCTCTGATTCAAGGGTTTTTGTTTACAAACACTAGTAGATATCAATATATGTACTTCAGGGAAAGAATGAAATAACCCTGGAATGTGCCTCTGATACAAATTACTGCCACTATGGGTTTCCCATTTGGCTTAAATTTTCCAACATTGTTATAACTACCAAAAAGATTTCTTAAAAAATATTTTTTTTTATTTTTTGAGTGATTGGTTTATTTTATTTATAAGTTGTGAGGATGAAGTCAAAGTTGCTTCCAAAATCTTCATAACTTCAATGATTAGGATGGTGATAATATCAATCAAAGAATAATTCAAGAGGTTTGATGGAGCAATATAATTTGGGGCCCTAGTAAAACATTCAGATGGAGATATCCAACAGTCGCCAATCCAGAGTTCAACTGAAAGAGTAGAAGGAGACATATAAACCTGTGGTTATAGGGTCTATTCTTTTTTCATTATTTTTTAAAAATATATATAACAGTTTGGCCAGGTACAGTGGCTCATATCTGTAATCCTAGCACTTTGGGAGGCTCAGGTGAGAGGATCTCTTGAGGCCAGGAGTTCAAGACTGGCCTGAGCAACATAGTGAGACTTTGTCTCTACAAAAAACAAGAAAAATTGAATAGGCATGATGACATGGTGGTATGCACCTGCAGTCCCAGCTACTCGAGGGACTGAGACAGGACGATTGTTTCACTTGAGCCCAGGAGTTTGAGGCTGCAGTAAGCTATGAATCCTGCCACTGAACTCCAGCCTAGGCGACAAAGCAAGATTCTGTCTCTCTCTCTCTTTTAATCTCTCTGTCTCTGCTTCTATCTCTGTCTGTCTGTCTCTCTCTCTCTCTCTCTCTCCCTATATATATATATATATATACATACATACACATATACACACATACATACACACACATATATATATACACACACATATCTAAACAGTTTTATTAAGATATAATTCAGATATCATACATTTCACCCATTTGAAGTGTACAAGTCAATGGTTTTCAGTATATTCACAGAATTGTGCCACTATCTCCACAGTAAATTTTAGAACATTTTCACTACCTGGAAAAGAAAACCTGTGTCCATAAGCATTTACTTCCCTCCCGTCTCGGCCCAATCCCTGGGCAGAGGGAATTCCAGAGAGAATTGGTGACACAGGGAATCACCAGTCTATGCTTTTTCTCTATATATTAGCCTATTGTGGAGAGAAGATATCATGAGGAGAACATCCATAGAGAAAGAAGAGCTGTTGAGGAGAGCCTCCAGGGAATGCAGGGCAGATTAATTTGTTTCTCATGGAAAATCTAAGAACAGAAGATGCACTCACTAACTGGAGATGGAACCAGAAATGTGCAATTAGGTTGGGATCATCCTGTTTCCCCAAAGTTTATTACAACAAGGGATGTGCAAATGTTTTCTGTGTACCAAATGTTTTCCATGAATGAGAAGGCCTGACTGAGGATATCCTGAGTCTTCTCTAACAGACCGCCTACAGGGCAGATGGACCAATGGCTACAGGACCTGGAAGGAACCCCTGGGACTACAGAAATAGTTGCAAGTAAACTATATATCTCCATTCTAGTTAGAGGAACTATAGTAGAGGCCAGCAAGAAACCTTTAAGGAATCCTTAGAAGTACACTATCAAGAAAGTAGACAAATTTAAATATAAGCCTGTCTCCTGACCTACCTGCCTGTTCTTCTAACAGAGAAAACAACCAGGGCTTTCCCACTCAGTTAAACTAAGAAGAGCCTGCTAGGTGGGACAGGGAGTAGGAGTAGCTGTACAACCTTGGTACACCCAGGGAAAAGACCCTCCTGGTATAGTAAGAGTGGGCATAGGACATGTTTATATAAGAGTATCACGGTTCTTATGCTTTCACTCCAAGCTGTACAGATCCAAAAGGAAGTTTTACTCACTGAAAGAGCAGTTTGAGTATATTCAAGGCCCTCTACAATAATTTTCAAAGATACAATGCCATTCTCCCTAAATTTGTACACACTTCACAGCATGCCTTTGACAATTTCATTTCCATTATCTGTAACATGGTGATAAACACATTCCTCAGACAATGATGGAAAGCCTTAATAGAGCCATATATGTAAATGGTTTTGCTATTTATAAGTAAAAGTTATGTTTTTGCTGTTGTTATCATCTCTCTAGTACTATAAGAAAAAATAGCCGCTTTAAGCAAACTACATAAGGTAGACTCCTGGCTCCATCTTTTAGTAACTGTTGTGTTGGGCAAGTTATTTTACCTCTCTTAGCGTCTTTTCCCTCAGCCATAAAGTGAGGATGAAACATTGCTCTTCACAGTTACGGTAAAAATTCAGTGAATTTTATTAAATGTTCAAAGGAACATTCAATAAATGTTCAGCAGTTATTGAAATGTTAGTATTCACAGAGGTGACCGGCAATACAGGGGCGATTCTCCCCTCTAGGTCCATTCAGCCTGGCTAGAGTGACAAATGCAGAAAGGGCAACTAGCCAAGACCATGTGTAACTAGTGCCCTCTTGGGATCAAAGAAAAGAATCAAATTTGGAAAATTACTGAGGAATTTGGAAAGGAAGAGATATGAAGAAGTGGGAACACTAATCCCGCAAGAGCTGTTTATCATGGACCCCAATGGGGGAATAGGATGCTTTGGGGACTAGTGAGCCAGTTGGATTAAGCTGAAAGTTATTTTTTGATCTAAGAAAATAAATCATCTGAATAGAGTCTCACTGTGGTTTTCACAGGGGTGGGGAAAGTTGATTTGGGTTGTCCTAAGAAAAAGAAAACAAAATTTACAACCACAAAAGAGAGTACAGAAATCGAAAACTGGCAGGAGGAAACCAAGAGTTTTGTAAATAGTTCATAACTCAGTTTTATTCACATCGTTCAATCCAGCAGGATCTATGACTGAGGTAAAGTTCCCCTCTCTCTCTCTGTCTCTCCCCTCTCTCCCTCCCTCCCTCTGTTCTTTTTAATTTACTACTGTGTTTCCCTTTGGATCTATCTATCTTTTAATCTACATAACATATCCATGATTGATTAGGCTACTACTGGGCACTTTCGAGATCTGATGGGAATTTTCTACTTACTAATAATTTGATATGACATTCAAGTTTTTTTTTTACTTTTACTGAATAGTTTTATTGAACCAAGTCTTAGCAGACTCTGTGCTAAATTTTTTTAAAAAGAAAATTAAAAAATAAAAACTTTTTCTTGTACTTTGCTCTTTCAGTATCCACGATTTTGAATTACTTTGTTCTAAACTGTTTTGTAGTTTTCCCTGTAGGAACTGACCACTGTCTAGTGGATTTATGCAGTGTTTATCTAAGGTAAAGAATATCTCCGTAAAAAATTGATTCAATGTATATACACTGTATTTATAGAAATGCAACATGACAGGCCAAAGTTTGTTTTTTGGTTTTGGGTTTTTTTTTAAGAAAATCTGTTTTGCAAAGGTATTCTTGGAATTTCAAGTCTTTTCTCTTTGTAGAATAGTCTTCTTCTGTGGCTTGATTATACATAAACCAAAGAAAGCATAGGAGAAATATATATACATAATATACACAAAAACATGCATATATGTATATGTGTATATGAATATATATTTTAAATTGAAGAAATCACTAAATTCTTGATTTAAAAAAAAGTAAAATAAAAATTATTATAGCCAAAATATTTCACCTGGGGGGTCTTCACACTGATCATAAATGAAGAGCAAGGATTTAGAAACTAAAAATATATAGAGAAAAAAGCTTTAAGGAGCACTGGACTTGTTGCCATGCATTTTGCAGAAACTGTAAACCTCTCTTTCCCTTAAATATCTACTTAAGTTCACTCTCTTTGTGAACTCTCTCTCTTACATAATTTGTCAAATCAAATAGAAATATAACTTTGCAATCTTTTGCATTAGGATGTTACATTATTAATTAAATAAGTACATAGAGCCCAAAGGTGGATAATTGCCCCCAATCAGTATATATTTTGGGATCATAAGTTCTACTTTAGGATCATGATTAGTAATATAGAAGGTGATATTGAATTTCTTTATGCTAGCCATCACAATCCTATCTCAAAAAAGTTACAAGTTTTTCCTTTGGATACTTCAACCCTTAGCCCCACTCCCATTTAGAAACCTTAGAGGTCCATGGTCAAGGACAACAAAGACAGCCCTTTCCTGCCACAACCACAATAGTCAGGGGCTTCTCCCACTGCCATGTCTGCCTCCTGCTGTGTGTGCACCATTCCACAGTATTGTTCTTTTCTTTAAATTACAACTCATGAGCCACCTCCTTTGTAAGAGCCCAACAAATGCACCTAGCCACTTCTCTATATAAACAAGACAATCCCTGACTCATCCTTCCATTTGATGTTTCTGTTTTTATAACTACAGGTTCTAACTGCAGCATGTGTGTCCCTTCCTTGTCATCAGAGTGTGAATCTACTGAGGTAATCTACTGATAGTAATGCATAGTTAATATATGCTCAATAGATAATGGCTGGCAGCCAATGGGCTGAAATGTGCAAATTTCAAATAGGGGCTTAAAACTTGACTTATTTTTCTGAAAATCTACCACAAGAGTATAAAGATTCTCAGAGCCTGATAAAAAGTACACTGAACCTGGGAGGTAAACTATCAAAAAAGAAAAACTATAGACACAGGACATTGAGCCTAAGCCTCCTGAACTCCTGTAAATTCAGTTCTAATGTCTCTCCTCCTCTTCCTGGAGTGGACACTTGGCCCTCTGCTCTGCTGAACTCCTATTTATCCATTTGCTATGATTTGAATGTATATGTGTTTGGCCAAAATTCATATGTTGGAATCTAAGACCCAATGTGATAGTATTAAGAGGTGGAGCCTTTAGGAGGCAATTAAGTTATATGGTAGTGTCCTCAGGAAGGGGATCAGTGACCCTAGAAAAGGGCTGGATGAAACTAGCTGGGCCCTTTATGCCCTTCTGCCTTCCACCATGTGGGAACACAGCATTTGCACCCTCTGCCACATAGGGTGCATCAAGACCCTCATGAGTTATCAGATGCAGATGTCTTGATCTCAGATTTCCCAGCCTCCACAATTGAAAGAAATACATTTCTATTGTTTATAAATTATCCAGTCTCAGTATTTTGTTACAGCATCACAAGCAGACTGAAGTACCATTTCTTCCTAGAAACCATTCCACAATATTGTTCTTTTCTTTAAATTACAACTCATGAACCACTTCCTTTGTAAGAGCCCAACGAATGCACCTAGCCACTTCTCTACATAAACAAGATAATCTCTGACTCATCCTTCCACTTGATGTTTCTGTTTTTATAACTACAGTTTATAAAAACATGCCTATTACATGCCAGCCACCTTCCCCCCAATTCCAGATAGTTTACTTGATTTATATCCTGTGGTTTGTGGGATTTTTAAAAATAATTTCACTCTTTTTGGC
>VBSM01000272.1:85374026-85436228 GCA_008086735.1 Cheirogaleus medius | reverse complement strand
GTACTGAGGAAAGTACCTCCAAAACTTGCTACACAGTTGTGGTGTTTAAGTTACTAGGTAAAAAACTGTGATTAAAACAGAAAATCAACATCTCAATTTGGATAAAGGAGGTAGAACTAGGAACAAGTGACATAGGGACATAAGGCCACAAGTGCTAACCTGAACTTATCAATAATTAGAGTGTGATTAAACAAATAAATAATTAAATACATAAGGAAGAATTCATATAGCAGACTTGCAGACTAAATCATAGCATGGCCTGTGATACAAGTAAACAGAGAGAACAGATTGCGTTTAGGATAATAACCAGGAGTATATCCATGTAAGTATAATCACCTGACTATGTAGAGAACAACTTACGTTAGGAATCTAATACGCATGGATATATTCACATGACTATATAAACCTGACTGCATGCTTAACATGACCGTCTTCTCATGAATTTCTAACTCCCCCTAAATTGCATTCAGTACACAGATACATCTTTTGCAATTTTAAGAAATTGACAAAATGTGTTACATAGAGAAGCAGTGGATCCCTTGAAAGCCAGGACTGTGATTCATTTTTCTTTAAGACACAGCAGAGTGTGAAGTTTAAGAGTAAGCATTCAAGCACTGGTATACTAAAGCCCACTCACACTGGTTACAACAGCACATTGTTAAATATTGAGGAATATTATGACCCACTTGTTAAACCACTGTTGATTGCTTGAGATCTGTGATAGTGGGAGTATCTAAACCACAGAAATCAGCAAACACTATCAACATACACTTTTCTTAGAAAGCCCATTTACCAGGACAGCACTAGCCTGGGTGTTGGATCATTTGGCACCCAGCTAAACCATGTGCTATGGAGAAATTACATGACTGATTGTGGAAAAATAATTCAAACCATCTAAGTTCCAGTTTCCTCAACTAAAAAGTGATGGCAAAATCTGTTTCAGAATATTATTGGGGAAATGCCCCAATTGTGAGTGCCATCTCTTTTCTCCCAAAACCCTTCACTGAGATGCATAATTCTTCAAGCTTCTGCTATTCCTTCAGAATAATTTTATTTTCATTGGGGTTAATAGCCTTCACCTAATTGATTAGATTGATAATGACAGTATTTCAAATATGAACAACATTTTGAGGGGGTAATTATACCTTTCTAATAACTCTTAAGTCACAGCCTGTAAGTATCTATTTACACAGGACAGTCTTAAAATCAGGAATCATTAAATTAAAAAGGCTAATATATCATTTAATTAGATAACAATGCATACAAAAATAATTGCAGTGGTATATAACATATTAAATGCTTACTAAATTTCAATTAAATGTATAGTTGTATTTGATATGAAAAAATATGAGAGGACATTCACACTTGTCTTCATGAACCTTGGGAAAGTGCAAAGCCTGTGAGATTACAATCAGAAGCCCCCAGGTTTGGTATTAGCTTGTTACTGCATATTATGGATATATAGACTTGTGGATAAATCACTGAATCATTATCTATCGAGCACATATCCGAGAACTGGAAATCAAAATATCTGCTATGTTTACCTATAAGTTTACCTTAATGATTGAATTAGATAATATCACTATAATAATTTTAGAAGAGCAAAATCAATGTAAAGAAAGGTATTGTTATTATGAAGCCTACTACCAGTAATATGGTATCTTTTTATTTTTAAACAAGTCAGATTACCAAAAGGCATCTATAATGCATTGGTTTAGACAGATTTCTGACTAAAGAAATGAAGAAAACAAAATAATCTTTAAGACTCTTCTTAGTTTTAAGATTATAAAATTTTAAAATATCTACTGTATGAACTGCAAACTGGCAGAATATCAGAGGAAAGAGTATTAATTTATGAAAAGTTGGAGTGGATATAAATAATTTGAGATTTCCAAGTAAGTAAATCACATAGTGTGTCAAATGGATTAAGAGCAATTAATTTCTTAAATTTTTTAGTAACCAATCAATGTCCTCAAAATCCCAATGGAAAGATGTTTATATCCTAAGGGAACATCTTAATTGGCGATGGTTAGTAGCTCTAATTAATTCTGAACTTCATCTTAATCTACTGGCCAAGACACCCAAAATTGTTAAAGAAAAACCTAAAATAGGTAAATTAATAGCCCTAAAATAGTAACAAAGGCACATCCTATTTAAATATCATATTTAAATAAATATTCTTGAAAGGAAAACTGTTTTCTTAACCTTTCAGGTAGTTATTTTTAATTGAATGATAATATTGCATAGTGGTTAGTGGTTCAAAGCACATTATAACAGATTCTGGAGCCAGACTAAGTTCAATCATAGCTCAGCCTCTTGCTAGATGTGTAACCTTGGGCAATGTATCTGAACTTTCTCTGTCTCAGTTTCCTTACCTGTAAAATCAGGTTAGCAATAAAAGTACCTTTGCAATGGTTATGGTGTTATAAAGATCAAATTAATTCAATTACTCAAAGCACTTGTAACAATGTATAGCATATATTTTGTTATCTCCTGTTGCTATTATAATAAGATGCTGATATTACCTTCTCTTCGAGCACACTCCCCATCTCCATTCTTCAAAAAAGCATACATTCACAGAGCCACACATCTAACACTCTGTGTAGTCTCTGTATTCTCTTTATAACCCTTTTTCATTAGTCTAAAATGAAAGCTTTACTCATTACCTATGCAATATATGCTCACCAAACACTCTACTAATAGTTTACATATATGAACAAAAATTTTCTGAAAATAAATTTGGAGAAAAGAGACTTTATTCCAGGAAACAGTTTGCAAACCAAGGCGAAAAAGCCTTCAGTGTAAAATGAAGGTATTCCAGAGAACAAACGGTGGATTTGGCTTTTATAAAGTTCCTACCCAGGTTTTTAATCAAGTCCATTTATGCAAATGAAGGATTCAAGCATGCTTAGTTCTAATTGGTCAATGCTGCTGAATTCTGATTGGTTGATGTAAGCCACAGCCTATTGGTTGGTTCAGGAGAGGTAAACAGTAACAGTCAGCTAGGAAAGTCTCAAAGTTAAGCAGATATGTGGGCTTTACCAGAGCTCAGAGTACACCGTGACCTCTAATCAACAAATGGCTGTTTGGCTATTTTAAATTTAGGTCCAGTTAGCCACTCAGCATTCACCATATGAGGGGTTGGCTCCTTCATATTCACACATATATGACCCAATTTAATCTTGGCAAATACCTGTAATATAAGCATATTATTGTCTTTTTTCTACAGAAGAAAAAAGGGAGGCCCAAAATCTTTAAGTAACTTGCTCAAAGCTAAAATTTGAATGCAGGTTTGATGATTCAAAAACTCATGCTCTGAACTAAGCTAAGGTGATGAAATCAGAGTAGTGGTCTGCAGGAGGTGGAGGGAGGGGCAGGATTGGCTGTAAAGTAATAAGATGAAACTTACAGAGTGGATAAAAAAAATGTTCTGCATTTTGATTGGGGTGGTGGTTACTTGGTATAAACATTTCTTAAAACTTATCAACTATAACCTTAAGATTTGTGCATTTTCTTGTCAAACTATATACTTAAAATACGTACATTTCATTGTATATAAAATATATTTCTCAAAAACTTTATGTCTTTTATGCTTCTGTGTTTCTTTACCCACAGGAAGCCTTAATAGTGATCCAAAATAACTGTTCTCTTAGTGTTTAATTGTTGAAGTTACACCAACTTTGTGCTATGTATTTATTTAAATTCTCAAGTTTTTTCAGTATTTATGTGTCTGTCTTATAGCATGGTTTTCCCAACAGCATAGACATATATTACATTTCTTTTCTTCTCTAAAAGTATCTAGAGATATATACATCCATATAGAAAGATGATACATGAGGGAGGAGGAGAAATAATTTATATTTTTGGCATACATCTTTCTATTCAAATACCTCTATCTTAACTGGTGAATAAAGTGTTAATGTCAATGATAATGTCAAATATTTTCATGTTTTTATAGAACCAATGTGATTAATTTGGGTGTAAAAATAATTTGCAATAATTTATAAAGGACATTTTAATTTATTTTCTTCCTTCCTGTGATTATAATTGAAAATGCAAAGCTCCTGCTAAACACACACACACACACACACACAGAGCAGCAGCAGCAAGGATGCGTCAGTGCCTCAATAGGAAGATAATAATTTCTTATATTGTTTCCCATTCACTTACAAAATAATAACATGGGGAAGTCCTGCCTTTGAATGTGGTCCCACATAAAAATAAAAATAAAAATGGTAATTTTAAAGCCTTGGACTTCTCTTTGTTTAGCCAGAGGGTGGCAATCAAAAAGCAGATGGCCCTGTTGCTTGAAAACAAAATGCACAAAACAAGGTGTCCTTTTTTATGCACCTGTAGATTTCTATGCATGGTTTAGAAACAGGAGGATAACAACAACAAAAAAAAAAGGGTAAGGAGTGTCTCCAGTACTCCCTTTAAAAATAGATACAAAGTTATCTTCTATGTGGAAGGACCTATATTATATTTAGGGAAAAAGTTCTGTCTAATCTGGATCTATATTTTACTGTTTCTGGGATTTAATGTTTCTTGTTGGGAGAGGGGTGTGTGTATGTGTGTGTGTGTGATGATGTGCATGAATAGGGTTATGTGTGTCCCAGATAAACAGTAAAGAGGAATATACAAAATTCACATTGGCTGAGATAAATTAATTAGGTCAGTATTTAGCATGCTAAATTTCATCCTGGGCAGCTCTATTTAAAAAACTACCCCAACCCCATTTTGTCCCATCTATTCTAGAATTAATAACTTAATTGAGTTATATATAGTTATATATGATCATATATATGGTTATATATGGTCATTTTGTCCCAGGGATTTTGCAAGTTGAGGAAGAAGAATTAAACCTAGAGTAAGAACAGCTCCTGTGGTTCTCCTAAAGATTATAGGAGTGAGAGAGAATTATTAATATTTATATCATATAGGTTTGAAGAAATGATATTCTCTCTGAAGTGGGTGGACCTTGGCAAAACTATAATCTAGAATCTTTGAAGTGATCACTTTGAAATGGGTTAAATACTCTCCCTTGGCCTATAAGAACAATCTCACTTAGTGTGCAATTACCTGCACCTTTTATAGTGTCGTTCCAGTCAGTGATTTCCAAATTCTTCAGTCAAGTTTCATGTACAAGTACAGCCTTTTATGGTGACGGAATGCAGAATTAAGAGACGGGATAGTAAAAGGAAGTGTAGGTCACATCACTTGTGGCCTTCTACTGGGAACATTTAAAGAAAGGTTTCCATAGTTGATAATCAGCAGAGAAGGGAGCCATGACCCATAGTGAAACTGGAAATATCTGCTATGTGGAAAGTCAGAAACAGACATACAAAAGTACCTTCCTTTCCAAACATATTAAAGAAAGATTACATTTGAAGGAGATGGGAGAGGTAATAGAGCTCTGAACAAATAAACACATTAAATATACAATATTTCTGTTATTTTAAGTTTTTTCTCTTTTTAAAAAAATCTGAAATTCATATAGTACTTTGATCTCTAAATGACAGATCAAAGATAAAAATATTCAAAAAGGCTGATCTGTAATAGGTTAATCTGTTTAAGATTGTCCTAGGTAAGCCACAGTGGCCAACTGTGAAAAAGATGTTGTATATGTGGAACATTTAAACAGAAGTTGGGTTCATGCTATTATGCTTATTGAAATATAAAGTGTCAGCATTGCCACCATTTTATTTTTATGACATGTCATCTGACAAGAAAATCACATCCTTTCAACTCACTGATGAACAAGCATTTGAGCCATGCAAATGAATTTTCCATTTGAACTTTATGTTTCTTTATTATCTCAAGTGACATTGGTTTTGCTGCTTTCAATACAGGCCACATAGATTTCATCACAGGAAAGAAAACTTCATGTATTCAATGTCAATTTATATTGGAAAGAACTGATAAACCCCTAAAAGCTTATTACCTTAATAAAGAAGTCGAGAACCTTTTGTGTGAGGAGCATTAAACATCTCTGCTCTAAACTTGCTCTTATAATCTGGTTACGGAGGCAAGGAAAATAACAAGATAAATAATGGTACAAGGTAGCATATACTAAATGCATTCATTGAGCTTTTAAAGAACATTTCAAATAAGTTTATTTCTCTTCTGCAGTGAATAAAGAAACATGGTAGGCATTGTAAAAAAAATAAATAAGATTTTTCAAAAAGGAAAAAGAAAGCAAGGCCCTTTTTCTAAAAAAAGAGTCCAGCTTAGGTAAGACATGGACAATTTGAATACGAATAGTGATTTAAGACAGAAAAAATAAAAGGACTAGCTACTGACCCTGAGATTTAAAAAACAGAAAACTGACTTTGTTTTTCTTCCTTGAAAATCTTTGTCGAATATCATGTTTGAGAATCCTTCATATGTATCTTCATATGGAGAACAAGCCCAATAAATAATAACAATGACAGGTAACATTTATTGAGCATCACCTACATACTAAGCACTGTATTAACACTTTTCACTGCCTCTTCAGCCTTTTTTCCCACAAGTGCCATGTGCTTCCTGCAGTTGCAACGCTGCCTCTCTAAGGAGCCTCTTAATTGCTTTAGGGGCGCAAGACTTCAGAAGGACAGAACATAATGTACACAGCATATTTCTTTCTGCAAGAATCTAAAAACTGCCCCAGAGGATGAGATTGGTAAATGAAAAACTAAATTAAAAGTATCTGTCTTAAATTCCTTAAGAATATTGCAAAGCACCGCAGAGGTTAGAGGGTTATAAGCTTTGGACTGGGGTGACATGGAATACTTCAGGGAGGGGCCAACTTATGAGTTGGCCTTTGAATGACGGAAAAGGCCAAAAGGTGGAGTCATAGGATTCATTTCAAGAACAGTAGTTGCAGGCCGGGCGTGGTGGCTCATGCCTGTAATCCTAGCACTTTGGGAGGCCAAGGCGGGTGGATCGTTTGAACTCAGGAGTTCAAGACCAGACTGAGCAAGAGCGAGACCTCATCTCTACCAAAAATAGAAAGAAGTTATTTGGACAGCTAAAAGTATATAGAAAAAATTAGCCGGGCATGGTGGCGCATGCCTGTAGTCCCAGCTGCTTGGGAGGCTGAGGCAGAAGGATTGCTTGAGCCCAGGAGTTTGAGGTTGCTGTGAGCTAGGCTGATGCCATGGCACTGTAGCCCAGGCAACAAAGTGAGACTCTGCCTCAAAAACAAAACAACAACAACAAAAAAAACAGTAGTTGCAAAGGCTCAAGATGTGGGAAGGGAAGGGTCAAGAATGTTTAGCAGCTTTTATAAAAATTTTGAAGTCAGTCTCTAGTTTGAATCTATTTATCTGCTATTTATCTTCCATGTGACCTAAAACATATAGTCCCTCAATTTTTTCATCTATAAAATGAAAAAAATTATGGATGTCATAACGTTTTATAAAATTAAATGTAGTATTGAATCAGAGAGGCTGCCACATGCAAGGGCTTAAAAATAATAGTAATAATGAGTTGGTGAATGAGTTTGTTGATGCCAATCAAGTGGTGGGGGAATGTCAGTGGACCTGGCTTATTCTGCCAATGCTCCTTCAAGAGAATGTTGAGTCTTGATCTGTTACCACACCCTATAATTCTGTGAGCTTTGCTTGTATTGATATGTGTTTGTTCTGTTTTGCAAAAAGGTTACTACTTAGAGCACAGGGCAACTTGAGATGGTCAGTTAATACATGTTAGGTTTAAGGCAGATAAAATATGTCTATCATTCTTAGATGCTCAGTAAATATTCTTTCTTCACTTTAGGTACAATAGCTATCTACTTTGGTTGGAGTATGGAGCCCAGACATGGGAGAGAGTTATGGAAGATAAAGGTAAAGAGAAAGTTTGAAAATATATTTAAAGAATTTTCATGTCAGAGTGACAAATTTTCCCCATCAATACTTACTTTGCTAGATTCTTCTAGATTAGTAAATATTTTGAACTTAGCAGTCATCTGCTCTATGAAGTCCTAATTGTCTCAAATAAAACTGAGCATTCCATTCTATAACATGGTTGAACTCTACAAACTTTTGTGATAGAACTTGTATCACTGCAGTTTACCTTGTTTGTATTTTCATCTCCCTACCCTGGATTGTGTATTCTGCACACAAATTATGTCTTATTCATAGTATTTTCATCTCTTACATTTATCTGAAATTTGTCACATAATTGGTTGTCCATAAATGCTCCTAAGTTTCAGTTGTACTACTCAATCTATCTTACTGTTGAAGCTTCTAATCACCTCTTGCTGAACCACTAAGATATCTTTTCTACAAATCTCAAAATTACATAGGCAGGTCTGGTTTAAGATACAAACTGAGCACACACATGCTTTTCCATGGGAGATCCTTGTAAAATTATACTACCAATATTTTTTAAATGGTATTAAACCAAAACAAAGAAAAGATCAGGAGTTAAGGCATCAGTGGATGAGAGATTTCAACAAATCCCTAAATGATTAAATACAGATGTACGAGTGGTAATGATGAAAAAAAGAATAAAAAGTCCCTTCTTAGCACATAGGTAGAAAGAGTGATAACAGAGGAAGGAGCCCCTGTGTCCCTGTGATACCCCTAGAACGAGAGGATTCTAAGTCAATGATTTCAGAGTATGCAAAAGTGGCAGGTGAGACTAAAAACAGGTAATGATTGAAGGTCTTCACAGGAAACAATTTCCTACCATCTCAACCCCTCCCATCTCTGAGATAATAGGAATTCATCTGCAAGCCAAAAATTCTAGTGTTATTACCTAGATAAATTGAACAAATTCTAGACAGAACTAGGGCAGCTTGAAGCAAAGTCTTCTTTATCATAGCATTTAGGTGTCACTGAAAATAATGTCTGGAACCATTTCAACTCACCCCAAAGTAATTTGACAAGGACTGCCCTTATGTATAGAAAAGGAAGCACATATATAAAACACAATATATCCCATGGTTAGACAACTGAGTCCATAGATGAGCACAGGAGAACATTTTGTGAGCATTAGATAGACACATAATAACAATGCCAAAGTGTAGATAGAATCCAAAAATCAATCATTCAATATTTGGCTGATCTAATAAATAACCAGGGGGAGTTAAAGCAGAGAAGCAGGATCAATGTTGGAAAAATGCAAAATGAAATCAGCAAAAAACTCTAGGGTCTAGTTAGACCCTAAAAAACTCTGCTGCACATATGGCTTCTGGTCAGATGTTTCTGTGAGAGAGGGAAAGTTCTATGAGTCCTGAGCAGAAGCATAAAGAGATCAAAGGCCTAAACCTTTCAGGACTGGGGGGAAATTGCTGTTACATTCGAGGCCCTATTTAAGACAGAAATGTCAACTCCATGTTCTTAGGCAAGTTGAATGTGCATTTGTTGTATTTGTATTCAAGAAATACTGACACTATGGTCTGGTTGATGTTAGTATAAATTTCATTTTAATCCTAAATTCATAGTAGTCAAAGATGAGTGCATACTTTATAAATGGGAAGCTTTATTTCAAATTTAAATATTTATAGTATTTGCAGTTCAGTGCACACTGAAGACATTGATCTGACTTCAAAAGTCTAGCACAGAAACTGAACTGACTGCTGAGAACATATTTATCCTTAACACAATGCAAAGAATAATATTAGGCTGTCATTGTTTGGTCATTCTGTGGGTACAAACTGCATAATATTATTTGAGTCCATGTCAAAACAATTACTGTAACTTCAAGCTACAAAAAATTATTCAGGTCATTTTTTTAAGTTTGCTATTTAATAGATACTGATTGAGATTGGTAGTAGGAGCTGTGGGAAAAGAAGTTGCTGCCCTCAAAAAGCTCATGATCTACAGACGCAAGTCTCCCATATATTTTTAAATTATGTTAAAAATACCAATTACAGTGCAAGTTAATTTAGGCTAAAATACAGCACCAACCTCTATCACCATGATGACCTTTACTATATGTACAGGGATAAAATATAAAAAATAGAAAGGGAAATCAGGAAATTTTAACTTTATCTTTTAAACATACAATTCCAATGGTGCTGCTCTAGATAAAGCTTAAATATGGTGCAAAATGCTTTTCTTTACAATTCTGAAAGAACATTATTTGTAGTGTGTGTGCATGTGTGTTGGTAATTAGCTACTGATAAACTGGGTACAAATGAGATAAGGTGACCAACATAAGTTAACTAAACTTAAATATTAACAACAATAAAACTTGAGTCTCCTGAGTCCAACATAATAAAATACTACTATGCCAAAAAAATACTTTTATCATAAGACTCCCATATCCCCCAATTTTCTACAGCCCTTGGGGGCCCAAAAGACATAGAATCTTCAGACTTCTACCATCAAACACGCAGGTCCCTGGGCCTCCTAAGAGTCTACCAGAGTTGCTTCTCCACTGTCCTGAAGAGGGTGGTAGCTCCCAGTCCATTCTGCAGTGGAGCAGAATGCTTTCCTGCATAGACTGGGGTCTTTTAAAAAAAGACCCTCCCCCTCCCTCAGGAAGAAGGTTGTTGGATATTACGGTTTATCAATTCATATGCCCACAGTCAACCAAGGTCCTCTACACATAAGTAAATGTGTAGAGTTACCATTATCCCAAGTTACCATTTCAGAATAATTCTTCTAAAGACATGCCTAATTTTACTGTTTCCAAATTCCCTCCTCCTTTCTTAAATCCACTTGAGTTATGTGCTCAACCCTAACACCACACCAACGCTGCTCTTATTAATGTCACAAGTGTGTCTCATACTACTAAATTCATGAATAATTTCTCAATCCTATTCTTACTTGTCCTATAGTAGAGTAATCTGAAATGTCTTCAAGAGTACTGGTTTACATTTCTTCCTGGTATAATCAACAGTGTCTAATTTTATTCTCAGAGCATCCTGATTCAGATGGTAATTCTATAGTTACTCTACTTGTTATCAATATTACACAGAGCTGATTGATGTTTTTATTCTCCATTTTCTCCACTTGATTTTAATTCATCTTGCTTTCTTCCTTCCTTACTGGCCACTACTTCTCAGTCTCATACTGGTCTCTCCTCGTTTCTACAACCTCCTAATGGAGGAATCCTGGGCACACTACTTGGATTTTTTCTCTTCTAGTAGATAATCACTAGTGTAATATTTAACATAATTATACTGAAAGTAAAATGATAAAGTACTTTAGGTAATTATCACATAAGGTAATCATTTCTCTATGAGGGTTACAAAGTATTTTCAAGTATTTGCAAGTGGGACTAAAGTGAAGACAAGTTTTAAAAATGTATCAATGGGTTTGCAACAGTTTCAAGAATTATTCTGCTTTATTTTTTCCTTTCTTCTCTCTTAGTTCATCTTCCTATCACCACTTATACAAATGAAATATCTCTATTATTATGGTTAAAAAACAGACAATGCTCAATCAAATGAAAATATAAGATCTAGCCTTAACTTGACCAATCCTCCAAGAGTATAATTACTGACACTAAATTACAGTGCAAGTTTCTTCTGTGCAAAAATGGGTTAGCAAAAAGCTTAAATGAAGAAAAATATGAATTATAGATGTATACATAAAATGCAGAATGGTCCTTGGAATATTATGTACAATCTGTTACCTCATTCTCTCTACCCAGAGCCTTTCATATAATGAAAAGAAATCAGGTAGAGCATTGATTGTTCCAATTATAAAGCAGGTACTTTTTTTCTTTTGTTTATTTTGTTGTTGAAAGGGTAAGGGAGCCTTTAAGAGAGAGGCATGTTGGAAAGCAACCCTTGAATATAAATGCAAATTAAAACATTCCCACAAATTGTAACATATCATTATCTCGCTCATTCTTTAAAGAAAGAAAAACAAGGCTAATAATCATCCAGTTACATATTAGAATAGTTTGGGGGCTTTTCATGAGACTATTATGTTCACTTGTTTATAAATCAAGATGTTTAGAGCCAGGGTGGCCCTTTCTGACCTTTGAGGTGCCCTAATGTGAAGGTTGCGTCTCATTATTGGACAACTCTATTGTCAGTAGGCCACTCTTGTCCACATCATTTGTATTGCTGTTTCTCTATATTTGGATAATATAAGTCTTGCTTCATTGCTTTACCACCTTGGGTCAGTTTTTTTCTAGTCAGATGCCAAATAATTTCCTCCCATTTCTAATTGAATGGCAAATTGGAAGATAAAGTCAATATTCATTCCTTCCATAAATGTCTTCATCACAGATCAGAATATCATATGGATTAGATGCTTCTTAATTCACAGCTGTGGTCCATTAGTGCTAGGAATGAAATATCTTTATATACATTAAATCTTTCTCTGTCAGTAGTATGTGATGTTTAGCCGATCTGTCAAAGTATTTCTTTTATCACATTCTTACTGTCTACTTTTTGTACAAGACCTCATTGTTGAGCTGCATTTTATTGATGCAAAGAAATCTTATACGCAATTTCCATCCCATTAACTATTCCAAAGAGAGAATCTACATTCTAATGGTGCTGAACAGTAAACCACAGCCACTTCTGAGTCACTGTCTGATCTTTTGTTCTGCTGTCTTTGACCCTCTCTGCTGTTTCAGCCATCTTTCTTTTTAGGGTTTTTACTATTCACCTAAGGAGATACTGGACTAGTTGTAACTTGTTTGAATGTAGAAATAGCTGCTGTATTTCCAGTTATTTGTTATAAAAAGAAGTAATTTCAAATAGTATTTTAGTGGCTAATTCAAATATTGTGAATGTGAAATTTCTGTGCTTATTATTAAACTCCAGTCTTTATAATGGTATTAATTCATCCCAGGATGAATAGCATTACTAACATGAGGGTCTGGGCCACCAAGACTGTGACTATGCAATTGTCTTTCTCCAAATGCAAATTTCTTTTCTTTTCTTTTTTTTTTTTTTGAGACAAAGTCTTACTCTGTTGCCCCAGGTAGTGTATAATGGTGTGATTAGAGCTCACTGCAACCTCACACTCCTGGGCTCAAGTGATCCTCTTGCCTCAGCCTCCTGAGTAGCTGGGACTGCAGTCATGTGCCACCACATCTGGCTAACTTTTTCTATTTTTGGTAAAGACAGTGTCTCACTCTTGTGCAGGCTGGTCTTGAACTCCTGACCTCAAGGAATCCTCCTGCCTCAGCCTCCCAGAGTGCTAGGATTATAGGCATGAGCCACCACACTTGGCCCAAATGAGAATTTCTTAATTTCTACTGCAATCCTCTCCAAATGTATTTTTGCTCATATTTCTAATGAATAACCACTTGCATTCATATGTAGCCAAAATTTTATATTAAGGTAAATTTCTAATTATACCATCTTATATTGTTTTAAATTTGTAGTATGTTTGATCACCCAAGTCTTTTTTTGTTTTCCTCTTAAGAACAGAATTAAGAACCTCAAATTGCATAATATTGTAGATCTCATCTAGGCAGTCCAAATATTCTGTTGACTTCAATTGCCACCATGAAATGTCTGAATTCACATGTGCATTAATTTCATTTTTTTAAACAAAAGGTAAATTACAGGTTAAATGACTCCATTTCTAAGTAAATATATTTTATAGTTTTAGATCTCTAATCACCTACCAAATACTAGTTTAGCAATTGCAAATATATTCAAGGTATACATGAAAATTAGTTCTTTCTTTGTATTGCTGCCAAAATTTCAGTTTTTAGTTCCCAACATCACTAACACCTAAAACTTTGTGGCACATATGGAATCAGGATGTGGATATAAAGAACAGAAACAAAATAAACCAATTACAAAGGCAGTCCTGAGCTCCATTTACATTTGAAAAATTAAATCCTTTACTAGCACACTTCTGAAATCACTGAGTGACCTTGCAGAGCTAAAGCTTTCAAAAAAGAAAATGAACCAGAAGACAGGCAAAGAGGATGCATAAGGAGGAAAAATGAGAGAGTTTCAAGGGAAGCAATAAACAATAAAAGCCAAGAACAAAATGTGCTTTTAAAAGCCATTTTGAGATTAAGAGGTTGTCTATCAACAAAAATGAGTTTTGAAAAGATTGAAAAACATTAAATATCTGATTTATTTCTTCACATTTCAAATGTATCTGATGATGTAAAGGCAAAGCTTAAAATCTAAAGCAGAAAATTTCAGATCTGATAAGGAAGTTAACAACTAGACAAATGATAAATATAATTATCAAAAATTGAAATCACTTGCATAGGCTATGGAAGCTACTGTTTATCAGTTTTGTAAAATACTTTCTCTGTGACTTCTATTTTCCTAATTTCCAATGTTGTCACCCATTCTCAGCAATGCCACATTCCCCTGAACAGAGCAATGGTCCCAAAACGGCCCATGTGACCCATCATATTCCATTCTTGGGCTTTGATTTGGGACATTTTAAAAAGAAAACTCTTTCCTTTTGAGTTGCAATCTGAAAAGAAAATTGGAGCTCTTAGCACCCCTAAGTCCTCAATCAGAGGAGAAAACCAACCTGCAGTAAAAAGATAAGGGTAGCACACTTAAAAAAAAATAATTAGCCCTTGAGTCCTGCTGTTTGAAGTCAGATCCAACTCTAAACTTGTAAGTGAGAAAGTCCATTATTTCCCTTTTGATTTGTACAACTTTGGTTTGAGTTTCCATTACTTGCAACTAGAAGTGTCCTGTCTGATATGTGTGTTTATATTCTTATGTATGTCCTTCAGAAATAAAGGGTGGAGAGTATTTTTATAGCTACTGTAGGGGATGAGAAATATCTTTCTTCCCCATTATTAGGCATCGTGGCTGATGCCTTTATAGCAAAAACAAAACAAAACAAAAAAAATGCATTAACAAGAGAAAAACATACAAATTTATTTAATATAAGTTTTATATGACATGGGAACCTTCAAAGAGGAAGACCCAATGAAACAGGTAAATTTGTATAATTTTATTCTTATACAAATAGTGACAAAGAATTTAAAATAATCATCAAAAAGAAGTTCAATGAATTATAAGAAAATACAGATTCACAATTAAACAAAAATCGGGAAAACAATAGAGAAACAAAAGGAGAAGTTCAGCAAAAAGATAGAAACCATAAGAAGAGAAACAAAAATTCTACAACTACAGAACACAACGATTGAATTGAAAAATTTTCTAGAAAGATTTTTAGGAAGCAGCAGACTTGATCAAACAGAGGAAAGAACAAATGATCTGAAAACTGGTCATTTGAAATTGGACAGTCAGGGGAAATAAAGAATGAATAAAGCGTATGTGAATTAGGGAAGACCAGCAAGTGAGTCAATATATGCATTATGGATGTCACAAAGAGCAGAGATAGAAAAAAGGATGGCGTAGGAAAGTTAACCTAAAGAAAAAAATGACAGAAAATTTCCCAAATCTGGAGAGAGAAATGAACATCCCAATCAATGAAGCATGAGAGACTCCAAATAAATATAAAGAGATCTTCATGAGACACATTAAATTGAATTCTAAAAAGAAAAAGACAGAGAGAATTTTGAAAGTAGGAAGAGAAAAGCGACTTATCACATACAAAAGAAACCTTAATAAGGCCATGAGAAATTTCTCATCAAATCGTGCAGGCCAGGACAGACTGAGATGATATACAAATGGTCCCCAGAGTAGGATGGTTTGACTTACAATTTTTTTTATAATGGTGCAAAAGTGATACATATTTAGTACAAACCATCGTTTGAGTACCCATACAATTATTCTGTTTTTTAAATGTAGTATTGAATAAATTACATGAGCTAGTCAATACTTTATTATAGGACAGGCTTTCAGTTAAGTAATTTTGTCTGATTGTAAGCTAATGTAAGTGTTCTGAGAGCATTCAAGGTAGTCAGGCTAAACTCTGAAGTTCATTAGGTTAGGTGTATTAAATGATTTTAAAGTATAATATAATATTATCATGGTTTTATTGATGGGTTTATTGAAATATTATCTCATCATAAGTGAGAAGTATCTGTACCTAAAGCAAAAAAACAAAAGCCTGCCAATCAAGAATACTAAACCTGGCAATACTGTCCTTCAGAAATGAAGGAGAGAAAAGAACTTTCACACAAAAAACAAAGCTAACATTTCTAATAATGTAATGATGATGCATATTACTTTTAACTCTAGTATAAAAGTTACAGAAATATTAAAATATCTATAGCTACAATCATTTGTTAATTTGACACTAATAACATAAATTGTGACACTAATAACATAAAATGTGACACTAATAACAAAATGTGGGAAGGGAGGACAAGATAAAGTGTAGAGTTTTAGTATGTAGTTAAATTGTTATCAGCTTAAAATAGACTATTATGACTATAAATATTTTTTGTAAGTCTTATGTAACCACAAAATAAAATAAATTGCCTACCACTATAAGAAATTGTTAAATCACAAAAGCCAGTAAGTGAAGAAGAACGAAATAAGAGAACTAAAACATGTCAGAAAACAATGAACAAAATGGTAGTAGTAAGTCTTTAATTATTAATAATAATATTAAATGTAAATAGATTAAATTATCTAATCAAAACACATAGAGTGGCTGAATTTATTTAAAAAATCAACTCTACCTACAAGAGATGCACTCTAATCTTAAAATGAAAAAATTCCTCAGCAAAATACTAGCTAACCAAATTGTACAGCACAGTAAAAGGATGATTTTTTTTCCTGAGAGGCAAGGATGATTCAATATATAAAACAGTATAAACAATACTAATCATATAATCATCTGAATAGATGCAGAAAAAACATTTGACAAAATTCAACCTCTTTTTATGATAAAAACTCTCAACAAATTCAGTATAGATGGAATGTACTTCAACACTTATCCACATATCAACACATAAAAGACCATATCACACAAGCCCACAGCTAATACTCAATGTCATACTCCATGGTGAAAAGTTTAAAGCTTTTTCTCTAAGATCAGAAACAAGACAAGGATGCCCACGCTCATCATTTATATTCAACATAGTACTAGAAGACCTGGCCAGACAAATTAGGCAAGAAAAAAAATAAAAAACATTCAAATCAGAAAGAAAAAAGTAGAATTGTCTGTTTGAAGATTATATGATTTTATATAGAGAAAACCTTAAAAACTTCACAAAGAAATGTAAGAACTACTGAAGGAATTTAGTACTGTTGCAAAATATAAAAATCAACATAAAAATCACTGAAAACTATAAAATACTGATGAAAGACATTGAAGAAGACACAAATAAGTGGTAAGATATCCTATATTCACAGATCTGAAGAATCAATACTGTTATAATGCTCATACTATCCAAAGGAATCTACAGATTCAATGCAATCCCTACCAAAATTCTAGTAACATTTTTTAACAGATATAGGAAAGGAATTCTAAAGTCCGCTGGAACCACAAAAGACTCTAAATAACAAAAGCAATTTAGAGAAATAACAAAGCCAAAGGAATCATACTTTCTGATTTTCAAGTATATTACAAACCTACAGCAAGTCAGCGGGGTACTGGCATAAAAAGAGACATATATGTGTACATAAGTGTTGATCAGTTAATAGCAATTTGATGGTGAGTACGTGTGGTGCTTTTTTTTCCATTCTTGTAATACTTCACTTGGTAGAATGGGGTTTATCCAGGATAATACAAGAGGTGCTATATCACCATTGTTTTTTGTGGCTCAGTAGTACTCCATGGTCTACATATACCATATTTTATTAATCCACTCATGTAAACATTCATTGGGTGTTGGGCAGGTGGTAGAGGAGGAAGGGATGGGTATATTCACACCTAATGAGTGTGGTGCACACCATCTGGGTGATGGACATGCTTAAAGCTCTGACTCGGTCAGGGCAAAGGCAATATATGTAACCTAAACATTTGTACCCCCATAATATGCTGAAATTAAAAAAAAGAAATAAACATTGTAAACAAATTAAAATTACAAAAATAATAAGACATATAGACCAATGGAACATAATAGAGAATACAGAAATAAATCTATGCATTGGCAGTCAATTGATCTTTAACAAAATGTCTAAGAACATACAATGGGGAAAAGACAGGCTCTTCAACAAAGAGTTTTCCTGGTGTCAGGAAAACTGTGTAAATACATGCAGAAAAATAAAATTAGATCCTCATCTCTCACCATAAACAAAATGGACTAAAATTTTAAATGTAAGGCCTGAAAATGTAAAAGTATTAGAAGAAAACATAAGAAAAAATCTTGTTGATGTTGGTCTGGGCAATAGCTTTTTGGGTCCCCAAACTACAGGCAAGAAAAGCCGAAATAGACAAAAGAGATTCTATCAAACTAAAAAGATTCTGCATAGCAAAAACAATCAACAGAGTGAAGAGACAGCCTACAGAATGGAAGAAAATATTTGCTAACCATACATCTGATAAGGGGTTAATATTTATAACATATAAGAAATCCAAACAACTCAATAGCACGAAAACAATAAACTGATTTAAAAATGGACAGAGAACCTAAGTACATATTTTTCAAAAGAAGACACATAAACAGCCAATAGGTATGTGAAAAAATGCTCAATATCACTAATCATCAGGGAAATGCAAGTTAAGATTACAATGAAATACTACCTCACACCTGTTAGAATGACCATTATCAAAAAGACAAAAGATAACAAGTGTCAATGTGAATGTGGAGAAAAGGGAGTCCTTGCACACTGTTGATGGGAATGTAAATTAGCACACTAATTATGGAAAACAATACAGAGACTCCTCAAAAAATTAAAAATTAAACTATAATCATGGGATATTGCAAACCCACTCCTAGATATATATCCAAAGAAAATGGAATCAATATGTTAAATAGGTATATACACTCCCATGCTTATTGCAGCATTATTTACAATAGCCAAGATATGGAACATAATTATCTAATCATGAGTGAATGAATAAAGAAATTGTGTATTGTTTATATATATATATGTCTGTGTGTATACACACATTTACAAACAATGGAATACTCTTTAGCCTTAAAAAAGAAGGAAATCCTGTCATTTACAGCAACATGAATGACCCCAAAAGACAATATGGTAAATAAAATAAGTTAGGCATAGAAAGTCAAATACTGCATGATTTGCATATATATGTGGAATCTATAAAAGGCGAACTCACAGAGACAGAGACTAGATGGTTGCCAGGGTCTGAAGGTGTGTGAAATGAGTAAATATTGGTCAAAGGGTACAAAGTGTCTGTTAGGATGAATATGTTTTAGAGAGCTATTGCATAGCGTAACTATGGCTTATAATAATGTATTGAGTACTTAAAAATTGCTAAGAGAACATATCTTAAAAGATCTCATCACAAAAAATAAGTTTGTGAGGTTATGGATATGTCAATTAGCTTAATTTAATCGTTTCCCAGTGTTTATACATATCAAAGTATCACACCATATAATGTGTGTGTGTATATATTACACACTACATACACACATAGATATAACTTTTATTTGATAATTATAGCTTAACAAAGCTGTGAAAAATATGCCCTTGAAATGAATTGTTTTAAAAAGTTTTAAACTTAGACCTGACATAAAAAAATATTTTGCTTCCACTATAGGATAGTGGTCTATAATTTTTATTTTTCTATGACATTATATATAAATATGAATATGATATTATACTTAAATCTTTATATTAATATTTTCATCATCTGTAAGACTGATTATAATTGTGAAATATTTCAGAGTATGCCATCTCAAAATATGCCACTTTGACATAAGGATTATTTTGAGCTGAAGGCAATTATAAGGAAGAAGACACACACAAGAAAAACTCTAAATTCTCTGCCCACCTCTTTTTGACCAGGAACGACAGGACAAGACAGCTCTAGACCGTTATATGCCTTAAGATGTCACCAGGGGAATCTACATGACAAACCTTGCTAACTAGCCCTTGTCTTCCATTAGTTTTCCACATATAATTACCTTCCCACTATTTGTCACCCAAAGAGCTCAAAATCTTTTTCCTTTCTCTTGTTATTTCTCTACAAAATTATTGTTCTTTGCTAAAATGCCATAGGAGCTCAAGTTCTAACCACCCGCTTTGAGTTATCACTGTGTGCTCCCATGTGTATGTGTGATGCACATATTTATAAACTTCTGTTTGTTTTCTATTATTACTCTGTCCTTTGTTGGTCTAATTTACAGGGCCCCAGTCAGAGAAACTAAAATGTGTAGAGGGAAAAATAGTTTTTATCATCCCTTACCAGTTCATCTAAACTTGCTTCTCTCTCCTTCCCATCTATAAGTTGCTTAACAGTGTTCCCACATTAGGTTTAAGTGAGATAAAACAGTGCCAAGCCCTTAAACTATTGCATAGCTCAATACTATCCCCTAAAATCCTAAATTAAAACCTGTTTCTTTCAGAGATTCTATTCTATTCTCTTGACACCTACATATCACATTCTGCTGACATAGATACAGGATACTCCAGACTAGGAATCATTTTTAGAAATCTGCTCTTACCTCAAATTCATCTCCCAGAGAAATCTTCCAATTCATTTATTCCATTAAATTTGTGTCCACTCAGCAGTTCACATATATAAAACAAATTTTATATATTTTATATATATATATATGAGATACTTTGTAGTGTAGAGTTTTATCACATATGCTACAAGGTATGAAGAATTGTCTTTAACCAGATATCACTTGCAGTTGTTATTTATCTGAAAAGCAGTGAAGTAAATATAACTTAGTCAGAAGCTATAGTCATTTTTTTAACAACTCATAGTTTGTAATAGTGAGCAAGTATTTATTGCACCTCTAGGAATCTTAAAATTTTACTAAGAATTTGAGATGGATTTTCCAAATCAATGTGTGGTCTGTTCTTGGCCCTAAAGTAAATGTTTCTATTTTCTAGAGAAAGGGAGTACATTGATCATTGACTTTTGAAATAATGGTGTTGGTGTTAACTTTTTCCCCTAGATTAATATCTCTGTCATTATTTTTCTAGAGCAAACCTAAAATAAGTCCTCTTTGAAAGACCCACATGTTTGTCTACATAATTAGGCTTAAATGCTCATTCAGTTTAATTACTCTATTCAGATTCTAATGAAAGAAATCTTAGATTTTTCTTTTGTTTTTAGTTTAACCCATGCAGTAATAGAATGATTTAACCCATGCAGTAACAATAATAGCTGATAAGTGAATACAAAATACTTTTAGATTTTCTACTACCAATGTTACTTAACCAAAATTAAGAGAAGTTAAGAGAAAAGGACATTCTTCCAGTTCAGAAATATTGCAAACAAGATGCCTATAAACACCTAGAGATTGTAAATCAAACATTCTAATTATTTTCAAATGAGTAGTGACATTTGTAAGACAATTAGGAAAATGACCTGGGGTTATAAATTTTTAAAAATGTTGAAAATCAGAGTCAAATCTGGCAAATGTACTAATAATCTGTGCCAATCTGGGTAATCTTGTTCCTCTGCAAGGTGGAAAGTTGGAACCAAGATTTCTCACAGAAGTTCTATATTCCCCCACAAACCCTGAAGGGCTCATCCTTACTAAAAAGTAAAAGAAAAGAAGAAAAGAAGAGAAGGGAAGAGAAGAGAAGAGACGAGAGGAGAGGAGAGGAGAGGAGAGGAGAGGAGAGGAGAGGGAAGAGGAAAGAAAGAAAGAAAGAAAGAAAAGAGAGAAAGAGAGAAAGAAAGGGAAAGAGGAAAGAAGGTGACAAGAAAATTTGTCAGTCTTGGCCTGGACTCATAATGGAAAAAAATATTTCTCAATGGGAATGCCACAATTAGAGATCTGTCCATACAAGGATTTCGAGTTAGAATTTATGTTATCTACATAATTTAGAGATTGCCCCATGACAGTAACCTAAAAGAATGGCCCCAATCTGTATATTCCACTAGTACACTTAACAGAAACAAAGGCAAAGCTCTTTGGAGGAACATGCCTTCAACACAAACTTCAAGAATTGCAACAGATAAAAGTCGAACTTTAGAGGTATACATATTCATTCCTTCCCAGACACTGTGTTTGATACTGGGAATGTAGGGAAGTTGAAAATTTCCATCTGAAGATTTAAGTCTAAGCCAGATCGACAGGAGAAAAGGCACACAAACTTATAAACATGCACATGGACACAGGAGTCCCACAAATATGAGATTCAAAGAAAGGCAAGATGGTTGAAGTTTAAATACCTTCTTCATAAAAAAGAGGGAATTGAGAGGCTGTAAGTAATTTTAGAGGGACAGTAAATGATTTTTAGGGGAATTGCATGGATCTGGAGGCAGACATTATCATGTAAACTATTTTTCTTGAAATTTGAATGAGCCACAGAGACAGACAATATCTTGTGACAAAGTCCTTCCAGGTGTGGTTACATTCCTCAGTCTTCTACATGTGATATGAAACCACCTATATTAAAATAAAATAAGGCCATAAGATAAAAATAGTGATAAAAGTCTTATTTCTATAAAAATATAGATATAGTTATTAATAAAAGTTAACCAGCCATTGTTCTCTAGCTTCCCTACTGCTGTAACTGCTCACTGTTTCAGTGTCACATATCCTTGACAGATGGAAGATTTGTAACTTCCTGAACCACTTCCATAGGTAACATCACTATTATAAAACCTAGGACTGATCTTTGAGATATATTCCAGACTGTGCATTTGGTAGAACCAACTGATATCAACTGGACCAGTGACCATACATGGGAAATGATCCAACAAGTCTTGCAACCCCCTACCCAGGAACTGGTCCAGTCAAGAAGAAAATTTCTGCTGCCCAATTCCATAAATTCATCCTCAGACAATCTGCAGACCCAATTCCCTAGCTCTTTTTTCTCCAAACACCTTTAAAAATCTTAGCCCCAAAATTCTTAGGCAGAAGGATTTGAGAAATTACTCCCATATTTTCATCTGGTGCCTTGGGACATTTAACTCTTTCTCTGCTGCATTTCCTGCTGTCTCAGTATATTGGCCTTTACTGGGCAGTGGTCAAGGGACCTAGTTGGGTAGTATCAGAGGAAGAAATTTCAGGAAGGAGATGGAAGGTAATTGTGTCTCTTTGGCAAGTCTGGTCTTATATCAGACAAAGGAATTTAAGAGAAAAATGCTGCCCTGAGCAGAAGCAGTAGGACACAGGAGAGAAGTCATTGATTCTGAGGTAGCTTTTAAGGCCTTCTTATTTTAGTTCAAAGTATCAGCATGCCAAAGTGCCAAACTTTTGGAATATTGTTTACTGAGCCTCAACAGGGACATACAGTGAACAAACACACATAAACCACTTCTCATAGAGTCAACTAATTTTTTATTTTAAAACAGTTACTGTGGATGTTGTAGTCAAAGCAGATTTAAGAGAAACAAGGCAAGAAGAGAGACTGATTAGAAGCTACTGCAATAATGCAAAAGAGAGAAGATGATGGTTTACACCAGGCTGGTAAGAGTGGAACTTAAGAAAATAATTTGAAAATAGACATAAGATTACTTCCAGACTACATGTGGGGCCTGAGAGAGAAAATCATTAAAGATGAAATCAGGAGTTTTGACTTGAACGAAAAATCACATAGAATTGAGTAATGATTAACTTGATATGTGGGAAACAGGGAGAGAAGGAGATTTAAGGGAAATAAAACTGAATGGTAGGAATATTTGTTTGAGATGCTGAGTCATCCAGGAGATAAGTTGAATAAGCATTTGGAAATGAATATACAGAGTTAGATAGGGAGATCCAAGATAAAGACACAAATTCGAGAGTCATCAATTTATAAGTGATATTTAAAGTCTGAATGGAACCATCTCAGAAATAAATAAAAATAGATAAAATACCAAACCCCCGATGAGTAGCCAGTGAGGTGGGAAAAAGATCAAGAGATTTTGGAGCCTTGGAGGGTAGAGAAAGTAATCAACTAAAGCCAACCTGTTGATATGCCAAGTAAAAATGAGGACTAAGGAGAGATTATTGGATTTAGTAACGTGAAAATAATTGATAATCTTCATAAGAGCTGTTTTGTTAGATTGAAGGAGGAGAAAGCCTTATTAGAATAGGATCTGAAGAGAGTTGGAAATGAGTGAAGAAATTAAATGCAGACAAATCTTTTAAGAACTTTTACTGGAAAGAGAAACAGAAATAAAGCAGTAGTTAGAGAGAAAGATGGGTCAAAGAGAATTTCTTATAATGAGATAAATTATAGAATGTTTCCATGTTGATAGAAATGATCCATAGATAAGGAAAAACTGACAAATCACAATGCAAGGGAAAAATTGCTAGGGCCATATCCTTGAGTAGGACAAAGAGGGTATGGGCTCTATTGACCAAGATATTTGTTGATCTTAGCTAGGAGCATGATCATTAAATCATAATATGAGGAGGAAAGGCCAGAGCGTATTGAAGAAAACTTCAATATTTTATTCCAAAATATACTTCTTTGACATATTTTGAAATGGGCCTATAAATAGAAATAGCCCTGCAAAATTGTCTTTTGTGGAAGAGACTTGCATCTGCGGAGAACGTATGTACTGATACAGCCAGGTATTCTCTGAGGCTTTTCCTTGTCTGGATCTAGTAAAGATTAACTGAGATTCTAACACCTTAAAGATCTGAAAAAAACATTTACCATCTATTCTCTCTGAGGGCTGCTCCCTGTAAGGTTTCATCTACATAGCAAGACCACCTGTGCTAACCAGGCCTCCTCTTCTTCTCCTTTAATAACCTGTTTTGCCACCATAACCCATCTCACCACAATCCAAGCCTCCCTTCTTTCTGTAACCTCAAGATGGTAAGTACGCTTCTATACCCTAGGAGTACCGTAGGGGTTTGGAGTAATCACTCTGGTTCTCCCCCATGCACATCAATAAATTTGTATGCCTTTTCTCCTATTAATTTGCCTTTTGTCCACTGATATTTCAGTGAATCTTCACAGGGTGAAGGGGCAGTTTTCTCTTGGTCCCTACAAAGGTGATGAGAAAGAATCAATTTATTTAGATCTCAGTGGAGTGACCTAAAGAAATTGTATGGAGTGATTTTAGGTATCAGTATAATAAGGTAATGAGTTGAAAATTCAGGAGGTAATAGTTTTAGAATAAGATGATCGAAATTGAGATTATGGAATTTTTGTAGCTGCTCATATCTACTGAAGAATAATGAGGTTCATAAATTTGGAAAAGAGAGCTTTATTTCTCACAAAGGGTTGCAACCTGCAGGTGGCTATTCTGACAGGCTAGGAAATATTGCCTCTGGCCAGAAGCCAGAAATAGGCACTTTGGTGGAATGGTAGAGGGAACAGGAATTTATGCTGAGCAGGGTGTCTAAAGATACATATTTAATAAGCTATAAGAGGAGTCATGAATATTTATGAAAGGAGAATCATGCACATGTACAATTGAGCTTCATGCCCCTTCATGGGACCTATGTTCAAAATATGATATTAGCATAATCTGAGAGTGGAGTATTTGGCCTTCTGATGTCAAGAAGTGAAGCAGAGAACCTGAAACTCTCCATGATCAGTGGTCTTTTACCAGGTAGGTAAGTTGTGCCAGTTGTTGTGTCAAAACTGCAAAAAGGGAGGAGCAGCACTAGGCAGTTGATTACAAATCAGAGTTGGAGCAAGTCTTTCCAAAGGGCTGGTTTTTGTTTACCTCTTAGGGAAAAGAGCCTACTGGTAGTTAGCAAGGTAAGGGGCATAACGAGGCCTGTCTGACCTCCCATCCCATCTCATCATGGTCAGGATTTCAGTTTTTTAGGTTTCTTTGGGATTCCCTTGGCCAGGATTGGATCCATTCATTTGGTTATGGGGTCAGCCTGGGATTTTATTTTTATTTCTCACTAGCAATGTTGAAATCTGATGTATGTTCATGAAACAAGGTGGAGGATGAAATCAGTGCACAAGAGGAAGTCAAGAATTTAGGGTACAGATGATGGGAAGAATAATCTATAGAAATAACAAAATCACCAAGAATAGCAACAAAAACAATGATGAAGGAAGTAATAGGAGAACCACAGAAGTGAAATTCTTCGACAAAAAGTTGAATGATGCATTCATATAGCAAATAAAAGCACTGATTATAAGATTGCCATATAAAATTCAGGAGACCCAATTAAATTTGAATTTCAAATAAACAACATATACTTGTTTGGCACATACTTACATTTAAAAAGTATTCATTTATCTGAAATTCAAATTTAACTGTGCATGCTGTATGTTTATTCACTGCATCTGGCAACCTTAATTGGGTGGTATAATCTGTTGCTATACGATTCAAGCTTGGGGTTTTTAGGAAAGAGAAAGTATGAATGATACGTAAACAGTGTAGGAGACCAGAATATGCCACCCCAAAATATGCCTTGTTAGCATAAAGATTATTTTGAGATGATTATTTTGAGAAACTGCAGACATATGAGAAGCTCTGAAAACACAGTAGAAGTTACCGTTTTATAAGAAAAATTTACATCTATAAAGGAAATCTCCATTGAAAGCAAGTCTCTCTCTTTGTGTCAGGAAGAAAAGAATGACTCTAAATCACTAAAGACTCTTATCAATGGAGAAGGCACCAACTTAAATCTGCATAACACACGTTACAGTTGTTTATGTTGCTTTTTCTGGTTACCTCTCCATTATTGGCCTCCTCAACACCTTCCTTTCTTTGTTCCAGTTGAAGATGGTATGTAAGCCTGACCTCTAAGTCAATTCTTTGAGATTTACTCATTTCTCTGAATATCTCCATGTATACATGAGGTATACATGTCTATTAGCTTCAGGGTTTTTTTCTTGTTAGTCTGTACTTTGTTACAGGGGTATGTCCCAACTAAAAACTCAGAAAGGGTAGAAGGAAAATGATCCCTACCTCCAAAGAAGGCATGATGATCAAAGAGGACAATTTTCTTCACTTCTGGAGCAGTACTACATGATGTGTGGGTGATAAAACAGTAAGAGCCAACTTTCAATTAGAGCAAGAAGGTAAAGTGTATTTTCAGAGAATAATTCAACAATGTAGTATATCTGAGAAATTGAAACCACCCTTTTCAATAAAGGGGTGCAAAGTGAGAACTGGAGTAAGGTCCTAAAAGGTCTGTGAAGGCACAGGCTTATCTAAAAACAATGGTAATGTCAGGTTTCAGTGTGAAACTGTTGGTCTTGGCACGCTCATGGCCGAAGAATGAACAGACGCACCAAAGTTAGGCAATTATGAAAATGAGGTTTGTTGAGGAGAGAAAGATAGGATTATTGGGCAAGAGCAAGATATAGGTTTACAGAGCATGGTACATACACCACAGGTGATGACCAGACCGATTGTCGCAGCAGAAAAAAAGAGCTTGGTTATGGTCTGGGTCTTGTTTTATGGTGTCCAGATAGGACCTCCCCATGGTTCAAATGTCACCATAGAACCACTTTGACTAGACAATTCAGGAGTTGCATGACCTGAGTCTTACTGCGGCATGTGGGTTCTAGGTCATTTTCTGGACTTTGTGGTACCCATATGGCTTGTCCCGTGGGCTAAAGAGTCCTCTGCATCTTTTGCAGCTGTTGTGCCAAGTTTTGATTGGCAGATTTGGAGGATATTTCCTCTTCCCCCAGGTATAGAGGATTAGGGTTGAGCAGAACCAAGATGGGGACAACAGCACCCACTTTTGTCCCTAGAAGACCTGGAGTCCCTCACTATCTACCTAACAATAATAATTAGTCACTGTCCCCTTGTTTGTCTCTCCATAATTGCTACTCTGGAGTCACATAGCTGGTGGTCATAAAGATTCTTAACTGTCTCCATAGTTAACATCACCTTTTTGAAACTTAAAGGTAGTTTCTGAGTTATTTTCCAGGTCCCATATCCCAGTGGATTGGCTGAACCACCCAGACCAGCAGTCCATACCAAGAAACTGACTCAGCTGGAATTATGACACCAGGAAATGAAGTAATACAAGAAGATGATTTCTACACTCCTATAATTTTGCCCCGAACCTAGCCAATTAGCAAATCCAATTGCCTAATCCTTTTCACCACACTATCCCTAAAAAGTCTGTCTCCCAAATTCTTGGAAAGGTGGATTTGAGAAATTCCTCTAGTCTCCCACTTAGCGCTTTGAGGAATTAAACTCTTTCTCCATTGCGATCCTGACTGTCTCTGTTTATTGGCTGTTCTCTGTGCAGCAAGCAATACAACCTGGTTGAGTGGCAACAAAATGACAAATCATGAATTCTAGAGGTCACCATGGAAGTGTTTAAAGGATTGAAAAGAGGTATAAAATGAGGTAAGTAATAAAGGGGATGTCTTGAGAAAATAGAGATTTGAATGCAGGGAATGACCTTAGTTAGAAACGTCTGTTTCTAATGATGGATCACAGTGATGGATGTGAGTGAGGTTATAGAGCACAATGGTATTACTCACCTGGGTCTTCAAAAGGTAGCGAGACTGTGAGATGTTATGTGTGAGGAGGACCTTTACAGAAGGATGTAGTGTCTGGGGCCATTTCTTCACTTCTGCCATTGAGGATGTGGAGATTGGGTAGAAAATGGAACTTTTGGGCTTTGGTTCTTGCCAACAAAGATGTGGAGGTGAAGAAAGCGGTAAGCCAAATGAACTCATGAAATACATGAGCAAGATGGTCAGACTGTCCCCAGGAACAAGTTTACTCTGCAAAATAAAAAAATTAGAATTGATTAGTTTTGGATAATTGAGTGATTATACAGTTTGCTAATGACTCTGAATGATTAATACAATTAGTAAGATATGTGAAATTAATGAGAGGTTTATTGTCTCTTTCTTAATTGGAATATAATCTCCATAAAGGATGTGGTTTTACCTGATTTGCTCAATGGTTTATCACTAGAACATTGTCTGTCACTTAGGTAGGTAATGGATAAATAACTAGTAAATGAATAAATCAATGAATCAATTGATTAATCAAAAACATAAAAAATATTATATATATAATATCATGAGAAGAGATGAAGGTTTGAAAGCATACTAGAAAGAATATGTAAAATTAAAAAAAAAAAAATTTTCAAAAAGAAAACCTAACAGAAATGTGAAACAAAAGATTGGGCACCATTAAAAAAAATGAATTAGTAACCTGGTAGATAAACCTGAGGAAATTAAACAATATGCAGCACAGAGAGAATAATAGTTTGAAAACATTAGTATGACATTGAGAGGCAAGAAGATTTAGAATTTTTAAATCACTTACAGTCGATGTTTTAGAGAAAGAAAATAGAAGAGAAGCAATATCTAAATATATGATGATGAAATTTTTCAAAAAATTGGTGAAAGATGAATCCTCAAATTCAGGAAGTAGACTAAATCTTGAGCAGTTTAGGAAAAGTCTATTTTCATATCCAGACAAATGGTAGTGAAACTGCAAAACTAAAAAAAAAAAAAAAAAAAAAAAAAAAAAAATGAGTATATATTAAAAGCAACCAGAGAGAATGCGAGAGCCAGAAAGCATTATCTATAAAGAAAAGATAGTTATAATGACCACAGATGTATCAAAAGAAATAATAGAAGTCATAAAACACAAAAAAATTTCTAACTCACTAGGAATCATGAAAATTAGATAGAATTTCATACTTACCATATGTGGAAAATTAAACTGTGATAATATCAAGCTAAAAAGAAAATGTGGATTAATTAAAATTTTAAGAATATAAATTATTATAAATTCTTTCATGAGTGATCTGAGAGCAATTTGATCTTACATTTCAGCGCATTATGTCTAGGTATAGACACTGTATAGAAATTCATGCACATGTACTTTAGGATTTGTGGACAAGAATATTTTTTGCAGGAACATTTATAGTAAGGAAAAACTAGAAATAACCTGAATGTTTACTAACATGAAAAAAGGTAAATTAACATGGAGATATTCGTGCAAAAGAATTATATGGAGCAGTTAAACTATGCATACTAGAGCTACATGTATCAAAATTTAAAAATGCAAAAACATCATGTGCAGATATATATGTACGGTATGAGATCATTTATATAAAATACAAAAACGTATAAAACAGATTACATATTTTTTCTTAATGCATATATAGTAAAAGAAGAAAATTTATTTTCTTCACCCATCTCTAGGTTCATGGCTGAGGCACCTATAATAAAAATCAGATTAACAAGAGAAAAGCATGTAAATTGATTTAATATGTTTTACTTGGGAACCTTCATAAGAAAATGAAGACTGAAAGAAACAGGGTGACTTGTGCATTTTTATGGTAAGATTGAAGAAGTGGATAGTTGTGAAGAAGTATGATTGAACTAAGAGAGTATTATTAAATGGTAATAAACTGGGAAGGATTTTGCAAGGCCTGTTTATTCAGATTCTTTGTGTTCCATTGTCTTCAGGTATGTTCCTTACCTCTAGGTATAGGGAAGGCATTTATGAAATGAAAGTGTTATGATCTGCTTCAGGAAAAAAGTGTAAGGGAAATATGAAAATGACTTTCCTGCTTCTGATATTTTGTCAAATATCAAGGTGCCATATTTTGGGTTAGCATGTCCTGAACCCCATAAGTATATACACATAGTGAGAATGTAATATTAATAGAGGTAATTTAGAAGAGTAGTTCCCTAAAGAGGCAGAGGAGAGAGAAAGGAGATGGATACACAAGGAATTTTCACTCTGTCTGTAAATATTTTTTTTTGAGGGGGGAATCTAATGCAAATATGGCAAAATACTAAGTCAGCAAAACAAGCTGGTGCGTGATATAAGGGGTTGTTATATTATTCTCTGTACTTTCCTAATGCTTTAAAATGTTTATAACTTTTGCTTAAATTCCTCATTCTGAAAATAAAAATTAATAATGTCACAATTATTTTAGTGAATTGTCTGTTTCATTGCTGCTCTATTTGCAATTCCTGGACTATAAAAAATTTTTTGGTTGTTGATTATTAACACTTCAATTAGAGTAGGTGCTATTATAAAGTAAAAGTCTCTGTTATCACCTCATGAACTATTATCCATTCTCCCTCCACTTTTTAAAAGATAATATAGTTTAATAAATACAGGTAAATTAATTTGGCTATTTTTTGTGTTGAGTCAACCAATATACATCATGCAGCCCAAAAACTCTAGTGACTTGTAAAGTTGGATTTCCCTTTGAAAGTATCTGCTTTTAAAAACTAGGTTGGGCAGAATACACAATAAGGTTAAAATATATTTCAGGTACTGCTTCAGATACCTATTATTTTATGGCAGGTAACAATTTAGAGCTTATTTGGTACAAAGGCCCAGACTTCAACTCTATTATACACAGCATGTTTTAATTTAAGATGGTTAGAGTTGTTTATTGGTGTCAGCAACATGACCTTTGCCATATTTCTTGAAAAATAAAACAAAAAACATTGTTAAAGTGAGTGTTTGCATTCCAGGGTCATAATCTCAGGCAGATGCAGAATATCTATGGCAGCTTCCAGAAGAGGGACTCTTGAGACAATTAAAGGAGATCACTATGAAGATTGAAATAACTGGATTACAACAGTGACAATTAAAATGACCTTCCTAAGGAGCTGTGGCATATCTCTAGCACTGAGTCATGTTAATTACTTGAAAAAAATGTTTATTACCAATCATTTACAAACAAAACAGAACTTTCTCTCCACTAACCTCTATTCATATTTTTTCTTTCTTACTTTCTCCCTAAATAGTTTTTATTCTTCTTGTCATTTTTTTCTCCTTAAAAGAGATGGGCTAAATCATTCCCTCTCCTTAGTGTTTATCAGGATATTTGTTTCTTTGAAAATAGCTAATATTGTCTCAACAATATCTCCAGTGCTCAATAAATGTTGATCAATATGATTAGATTAAATTTTATTTGCTAAATATTTATAGATTTAAGACTTCAATACTATTGCCATGTATGTTGTGTAATTTGTCTTTTAGAACCCCTGCTCAGCTATAACCAAAATAAAAATTCTTACTTAAGCATATTTGATTCAGTGGGCAAACTTTGGCTATAATTATATTACTCATCAAATTATATCTTTTAAAATAGAATTTTTTAAATTAAATTTTTATTATTATAGACAATTCTATCTAAGCCAGTAAAAATCTTTGTTACTTATGAAAAGGTACTTATCTGTCATATGAAATATTATTAAGTAAATATTTTGTAAAATCAAAAATGCTTATTGACTTAATGAATGATTACTTAAATGAATTAGTAAGTTTGCTTGTCTTTAGGGCAAGGGTCAGAAAATATTTTCCATAAAAAGCTGGATAGTTAAGTTTTTTGACTTTGTGGGCCATAAACTCTCTCTGCCGACTACTCTGCTATTATAACATGACAACAGCAATACATAATACTTAAAGAACGAAGGTGGCCAGATTTGGCCCAGGGGTGAGCTATAGTTTTCAGATTGTGCTCTTAGGTTTAAAATTTTTATTTATTTAGGTTTATGTAGTTTTGTAGTTACTGCTGCTTTCATTTTAAAACTAAAATTTCAATAGCATTAGGATAAAGCCTGCAATGGCAGCACCTGATATTCAGTTGGCTAACTACTAAAATGCTTAGAGGATGTGCCTGAGATGCTGACTTTGCTTTGGCCACATGGTTGCCTTTGGCCATGATGCATTGTATTTTTGAGAATTGTCCTTCCTGATAAAAAAAGCACACTAAATAACTGAGCTGAGGTATTCTGATCACACACACAATTAATCGGCATAGTCTTTAAAATAATCTGGTGGTCGAAAACTAATACAAAAATCTTTGATAGATGTTTATAAAGAGATCTTTCTCACCTGTTTCAGGACTCTGGTCAAATGTCCCCTCAGTGAATGTTTTCCTGATGTCTTAATGTAAAATTGCAATACCTCCAAGAACTCTTTATCTCTTTTCTTTTTCTGCTTTATTTTTCAATGCTAATTTTCAAATTACATATGTTTTACCAATTATGTTTTAATGTCTGTCCCCTTCCAATTAAGTGTAAGTTCTACGAAGATAAGGATTTTCATGTCTTTTGTTCATTGTAATATCCTTGGCCTCTAGAATTGGGCCTGGAATATAGTAACCATTTAATTAATATCTGTTGCATAAATGAATACATGTTTATTGATAAACATGTTAATATTGGTCAGATGTTATAACCTTGGATAGTATCTAAAGGACAGCATGCTTTGATGAAAAAAAATTACATTGAGGTCAGAGGGCTTGACTCATTAAGTTTTAGTTTTGTGATTTGGGATAAGTCATTGAGGCTTTTTTTAGAGATATCTCATTTTTCTCAACTATAAAATGAAGGTATTAGACTAGATTCTCTCCGATGCATTCTCATTGATTTTATTGCTTTTACTGGGGCTGCTCTCCCAATGGGGTGAAAGCCAAGCAGAGATCTAAATATCACATTAGTGGAAGTACAAAAACCACAGCCTATAATACTCTATCACCTTCAAGGCTACCAGAATATCCTGAGTATCAAGTCCAGTAAAAAACACATCATCTCAGTTTGATTATGTAGCATTTGGCATAAGTGACTCCATTTTGATTTGGTCTTGTTTATTGGGCCCTAGTGCAAGAGCTCAATCCAAAACAATGACCTCCCATAATTTTTATTTAACAACATCCTGGAAATAATTAAATGACAATCATAAAAGGATTCTGAATAATGGAAAATAAAAGTGTCATAAGGACATGAAGAATGACACAGTGGTAGGTCCCTGGGTTTTCTTTTTATTTCTCATATATCTCAGACAGAACACTAAAGAGAGCTCCCATGTGGAATCATCAATAATTATAGAAAACAAAGAAGAAGAAGAAGAAGAAGAAGAAGAAGAAGAAGAAGAAGAAGAAGCAGCAGCAGCGCAGGCGGAGGAAGAGGAAGAGGAAGAGGAAGAAGAAGAGGAAGAAGAAGAAGAAGAAGAAGAAGAAGAAGAAGAAGAAGAAAATAAAAGCCTACTTTCTTTGCTCAAATGTTGGGAAAAGGAAAGTCTGGGAGTGACTTAGCAGAGAGACCCACACCCAGTGGTAATAGCAGCCTAGTCTATCTGAAGTGGCACCAATAGTGGATCCCATCCTGGCCTACTCACCCATACCCCTCAGCCATAGGCAGCAGGCAGGTCCCTCCACCCACATCAGTGGTACCAATTGTCTCTCAGCACTCCAGCCAGCAACAGAAAGTAAGCTAGGCCTTAGGTCTTCCAATGCTGCACTCAGGGGCTGTACTCCACCCTTACCCTCCTACTCACGTGCCATGTGGTGGCAGAAAATGGTTCAGATAGATGCCTGCTTCCATGGAAGGAGCTAGCAGATAGAGTGGGAAATTCAATGGCACTGAGTAATGAGAGAACCGGTTAGAGGAAAGACTCTCCATCCTGAGTGTCTGGATACCCTACATCCATCTGATACTAAGCAGCCTAGAGAAACATATTTCTGATGCCAGAGGCATCACTACCAGTGACACAACAAAAGTTCAAGTGAACCAGGAGAATGAAGCAGACCAGAATAGTACAGCAAGGGCCTAGGAAACTACATTGTCATTGGAACACAGCCCACAAAAGTAGGCTAGATACTACACATTAAACCTAAGTGGGCTGACTGCTTGCTAACATATAAGATTTAAATAGGATCAAGAATCTCTTAACATACCATCCAAAGTGTCTAAGATATAATTGAAAATCACCAGTCATATCAAGAACCAGGAAGATCACAACTTTAATGATAAAAGACAATCAACTGACACCAATACTGAGATGAATCAGATATTGACACTATCTGACAAAATAGTAAAGCAGCTTAAACAAATAATTACTAATTCTCTTGCAACAAATGAAAAAGTAGAAAACTCAACAAAGAAATGTAACTTTTATAAAAAAAAGATTGACAATACATAACTGAAAAATACAATAATAAAAATTTTTTAAATAGCTGCATGGACTCAATAGTGAAGTGAAGAAACCAGAAGATAGAATAAGTGAACTTGAGAGTCCATAGAATTTACTAAATCTGAACAAAAAAAGAAAATATACTAAAATAAATTCATGGAGTGTCAGGATCTATAGAATAAAAACAAAAAAATCTAGTATTTATATCATTAGAGTCTCAGAAGTAGAGGAGAAATATGTGTGATTTGTAGACTATTCAAAAAGTAATAGCTGAAAACTCAATTTGGTGAAAGACAATTCTACAAATTCAAGAACATGAGTGAACTCTAAGGAGAATAAATATGAAGAAATCCTTGCCAAGACATATTATAATTAAACTGCTAAAAACTAAAAACAAAAAGTCTTAAAAGCAACCAGAAAGAAATAATATATGACCTATAGTAGAACACTAATTCCAATGACAGTGGATTTCTCATCTGAAACCCTGTAGGGCAGAGGAATTGGCATACTATTTTTCAAGTGGTGAAAGAAAAAAATATCAACACACAAATTCTATATGTGAAAAAACTTTCCTTTAGGCATAAAGGGGAAATAAAGAACATTCTCAAACATATGAAAACTAGGAGAATTTGTCACCAGCAGACCTACCTTTAAAGAATGGCTACAGAAAGTTCTCCAAACAGAAAAGAATTAATAACGAATGAATGCTTGGAAACACAGAATGGAAAGAACAATAGAATAGGTAAAAATATATTAGATTATCCTTCTCATGAGTTTCCAAAATCGTATTTGATGGTTGAAGTAAACATTAAAAACTTTATCTGTTGCGATTCTCAATGCCTATAGCAGAAATATTTGAAACAATTATATTTTAGTAGTGGAAGAGGCTAAAGAGACCTAAATTAAAGTGAAATTTTAATACTTTCCTAAAGATGATAAAGCATTAATACAAGTAGGGTGTGATAAGTTACACAATATATAGAGCAACCACTATAAAAACTGTACAAAGTGATATCCTAAAAAACAACATAACTAAAGCAAGTTTAAATCCTACAAAAAATCAAGTAACACAAAGAAAGATAAGAAAAGAGAAACAAAGGAACAAGAAACAGAGAAAATAAAAAGAAAACAAATAAAATGGCAGCCTTAAACCCTAACATTATAATAATTACTTTAAATATGAATGGTTTAAATATACCAATTAAAAGAGATTGGCACCAGGGATTAAAAAACATGACCTACTTTATACTTTCTAAAGGACACTCACTTCAAACAAAGGACATAGGTGGTATAAAATGAGAAGGATGGAAAATGTTATGTCATGCTAACACTAATCAAAAATAAGCAGAAGTGGCTATTAAAAAATCAATGAAACCAAAAGCAGTTCTCGTAAAAAAAATTAGTAAAATTGATAAACCTCTATCAAGACTGCTAAAGTGAAAAGAAAGCAGACACAAATTACAAATACCGTGAATTAAACAGGGACTATCACTATAGATCCTGCACTCATTAAAAGAATAATAATGAAAAACATTAAATAACTTTACACTCATAAGTTCAACTTAAAAGAAATAAATCAATTGCTTGAAAATTACAGACTATAAATACTTTATTAGGATAAAATTGATGACTTAACTAATCCTATAAACATTAAAGGAATTTGATTTCATAATTTAAAATTTCCCCAAAAATATATCTCAAGGCCTAGATGACATCATTGGAGAATTTTACCATGCTTTAAAGAGGAATTAACACCAATTTTATTCAATATTATAGAAAATAGATGAAAATTGAAAACTTCCTGATTCATTTTATGAAGTTAGGATTACCTTGAAATCAAAACAAAAGATAATACCCCAAAAAAGACCTGCAGACCAATAACTATCATTAAATTAGATGTAAAAATTTCAACAAAATGCTAGAAAAACAATATTTGCAACATATAGAAATGATTAAACCCCATAACCAAATAGAAATTATCCCTAAAACACAAGGTTTCTTTAACATTTCAAAGCCAATTAATGTACTATACCACATCAATATTATAGAAGACAAAAACCACATGAATATCTCAATAGATGCAGAAAAGTCATTTGACAAATTCAGCACTGCTTCTTGATAACATTACTCAAAAAACTAGAAACAGAAGAACAGTTGCTTAACCTGATAAAGGGCATATATGAAAAACCCAGAACCAACATCACACCTAATAATAAATATAATGATTAACATTGCATCAACTTGATGGGGCCACAGGAAGTCCAGATATCTGGTTAAACATTATTTCTGGGTGTGGCTGTGAGGGTGATTATGGAAGAGATTAGTACTGGAATTGGTAATTGAGTAAAGCAGATAGACCTCCCCCATGTGAATATATATCACCTAATCTGTTTAGAGTCTCAATAGAACAGAGGCTCACAAAGGCTTTCCCTCTGCCTGACTGTTTGAGCTGTGAAATCAGTCTTCTCCTGCTCTTGGCACTCCTGGTTCTCAGATCTTCAGACTCCAACTAGAATCTACACCATCACCTTTCTGGCTCTCAGGCCTTCAAACTACCAGAGGCTTTCCTGGGTCTCCTGTTTGCAGTTGGCAGATTGTGGAACTTCCCACCCTCTACGATCATGTGAGACAATTACTTACAATAAATCTCATTTTATATATGTAATATGTAAATCATTAAATATATAAATATAACTAATATATGAAGTATTTATATTAAATATAATCTAAACATATATAACAATACTAATATTTTCAGGATACATTTTTATATATATTCTATTGACTCTGCTTCTCAGAAGAACACTTACTAATACAATAAAAGATTGAATGTTTTCCCCCTAATATCAGAAACAAGGCACAAACGTCTTCTTTTACCACTTTTGTTGAACATAGTATTAGAAGTTCTAGCCATTGAAATAAGGCAAGGAAAAGAAAAAGGCATCCAGATTGGAAAGGAAAAAATAAACCCATCCCTATCTGCCTATTCCACTCATACCAAAGTTTTGAAATGACAAAATTATAGCCGTGGAGAATAGATAATGGTTGCCAAGGGTTAAGGAAGAGGGTGATGTGTGGTTTTAAAAGAGTAACAGGAGATTCTTGTGGCAATGGGACTGTTCTGTATTTTGACTGTGGTGGTGGATACATGAACTTACATATGTGATAAAATTGCATAGAACTGACTACACACACATGAACACAAATGAATACAAGTAAAATTGGACAAATCCCAAAATATCAGTGAATTATATTATAGGAACAAAGGCCTTTAGAGGTTCCCTAGAGGTTCAGTGAAAAATTACTGTCATGAGACACGTTGAAGAATAGGAAAAAAGGTCATAGAAATTTACTTAATGTGTATATATGGAAGCCTTCAGAATGAAGACTCAGCCTCCCAATGTGGGACAGAAATTTATAAAGAATGGGGCTTGGATTGTGGCAAAACAGGTTTTAATGGCAAGACAGGTTATAGGAGGGAGAAAAAAAGAGGCTTGGCTAAGAGAAGCGGTCTTGTTATATAAGTGAAATCTTACAGGTGGCAGCCTCAGAGAGAATAGATGATAAATATTTCTTTCCAGACCTTGAAAGGTGGCAGACTCTCAGTTAATCTTTCCTAGATCAGATAAGAAAAAGCATAGTTGCATCAATGCAGATTCTTTACAGGTTTAAATCCTCTTTCCCCCCACCCCCACCCAAGACAGCTTTGCAGTATTACTTCTATCTGTTGGACCTGTAGCAACCATCTTAAAATATGTCAAAAAGATATATTTTTGGGTAAAACATTCTGATTTCCTCCAGTATCGATGTTGTAACTGAGGTCAAACTCATACCACTCTCTTCAGGACAGCCAGTAAGTAGAGAGGTAAGCTGTTTGGGCAAGAAAAGGGACTTTTATTTGGAGGGCCAGCAAATCAAGAAGATCGCGGACTAATGTCTCAAAGAACTGTCTTCAGTTTTTATGAAATTTAGGCTCCTTTTTATCTTAAGGGAAGGGGAAGGGAGTATTTGGGTTACAATAGGTAACTGAGGACCACAGACATCTGGGCATCAGTGAAGGTCTGAGGAGGTTGTAAAACTTCTTTGCTCTTGGGTAGTTAACTTTGCAGGGCAAAGATCAGGATGCTCCAAAAAATCTTTAACATAGCATTGTTACTGTGTTTATGCTTTTCTTATCTCCCCAGTGTTACCAAACGCAGGTTTGGCTGCCCACCACCTGAGAATCAGACACAAGCAGAAAGTGTTGGTGAAGGAAAGGTGGTTTATTCAAGTGCTGGCATCCTGGGGAGATGGCAGACTATTGTCTCAAAGACTATCTCATCTTTCTCTGCTTACTGAGCAACTTATAAAGGGAAGGGATAAAGGGGGTTGGTGGCAGAAAGCAAGCTTTGCGAAAGTCATTATGACTTGTTTGATGGCTATCAGCAAACAATATGACTTCTGGTGAATCTTTCATCAGCAGTCAGTGGTTGGCCTATTCTGGACTTGATCTTTTTTTTTTCAAGGCTGTTTCCTAACCTTGTGCCCAGCAGCTGTGTAAGCAAACAGCAGGTTAAATCTAAACTTTTTAAGACAGAGAAAGCCAAAAGCATATTGGAAGCAAAATGACTCCCCTGTAGCTAGCCTACCGTTATAATCTGAAAGGCCCTTGGTGTGTGATTATACCAGGAATTCGTTTTGGAAAAGGCATGGTTATCACCTTCCTTTTAGCCTATGTACAGAGCTAAGCAGAAGCTTTTAACCTAAAGGATATTACTGCAGAGGGTCAGAAGCAAAATAGAGCTAGTTATGTTAAGCTTCCATTCCACTGTTATGATGTCAATATTCTGGTCGTGATGTTGGACTATAATTTTGCAAGCTGCTATTATTGAGGGAAACTGGGTAAGAGATAGCCAGAATCTCTTTGTATAATTTCTTACAATTGCATGTGAATTTACAATAATCTCCAAAAAAGTTTTTAAAAAGCACATTTAATGCCATAAACATTTTTTTTCACAACCAAAAATTGCCAACTCCGGGAACATATTATGGTAACTATTTGAGATGGCTCAAAATACTTCCTTATGTCATTCACATCTATAGGGTCAAATATAATAACAGTGGAACCATTGTGAATGCACTTAATGAAAGAAAGCCAGAATTTGACTTTGCTGACAACATTGAAATAAACCTGAGGCGGAATAGCATGGTTCTTTTGAGAAAATAAAATACAAGCCTATGCAATAAAGCATTCAGAATTAGGTATGCTACTAGCAACTTTTGATAGTAAAAGAGAAATCAGAATTGAGGGAAGGCTACTGGGAACTGTCCAAAAGTAAAAACCATATTATTAGTTATAAATAAGTCACCAAGACCTCTCCTTCCCCACTTCCAATTCACAAAGGAGTTAAAGTGGTTCCAAAACCAAAGTTGCTTTTGTGATTACCAGTGATCATCTTTCTTTAAAATCAACAGACGTCTTCTAGAGGAAGCCAAGAATTACATATTTACGTGATTGCAGTGAACTTTCATGTAAAAAGATCCAAAGTCCATTGCTCAAACAGATTCTCATACAAACTCTGGGATTGACAAGGGCACTGAGACGTCAAGAGGTGTCTTTTCAGGTACTCAAAAGTTACTTCCACTGATTTCATATGCAGTCATAGGCAGGTCAAAATGCCTGCTCTATAGTTATGTCTAGCTTCAATTCAGTTAATGAAGAGACATTTACATACAGTTATTTACGTATTTTCATGTCGGTATCATATACTGTGGATGAGAACAGAAATTTATAGTGAGCTTGGACTTATAACTATTTCACAACAGAAAGTTAAAGTTCGTTAGTAATTGTTTCCTATATTTTAAAATAGAATTATTCTTTGTTTTGACTTTAAATTATTTGTACAGAAAATGTTTTATAAACTTATCTTTAAGAAAGAAAATGCCATTATGTTTTATTTTGTTATGGATCCTTAAGTAATTTTCAGTCCAATATGTCAGTGATTCTTTATTTAAAAAAATTTTATTTTCACCTTTAGCATATACATTTCCAAATAATCAATTTCTACCTGAATTTAATTTATGGAGAACTAAATATGTAAACCATTTATTTTAAAATAACTTTGCTATATTCTGGATATGTAATATGAACTACTTTTTTTGAAATCTGAAATTATGCAAATACCTTTCTTTAAAATACCATAGATTTTACTCTTGAAAATTTGCATTGTTAGGAATATATAGCATAAAAAGGACCCAAATGCTATTAAGGTTTTTAAGCTGTCAACTGAATTCTGCACACTACATTTATTCTGTTCCCATTTGCTACCAAGGAAAAGTGCAAAGTCAAACATGTTCCTACAAAAAGCACTGTAAGCTGCATGTAAATGAGGCCACTTTTCCTGAGGGTCTATCTTCAATTTGATAGTGCATTTAAGTGCTTGCTTTCACTTAGAATAGTCTGAAATATACAAATAGAAATTGAGAGCATGAAAATGCAATTTATCCAAGATTTTACCCAGGAATAAAAGAATCAAAACAGATTATGCTATCTCTTTAAAGCAGCTACTTGATTAATTAAACAGTTATTTTCTATCAAGAAATACAAATATTAAATGTAGAAACAAATGTTTCAAACAATAAGTGACCAAAAGGAAATGCTAATCTGGCAATTGTATTGAATAATATTGCTTTTAAGTGATCCAATGTCTTTCTTTTCTTATTTTCTCTTTCTTGGTCTAAATACCATATCTATAACCTCAGATGGTTTGGACTCATAGCTATGATTATCTACCGTTTTCTAACTGGTAGAAGCTTTGTAGATGTGTATGTAAGCCTGTTAATTCAGACCACAAAATTCCAACTATTCTTTCTTCTTCAATTCATGATTTGTAGACACATCCCAGGATTATAATATTAGCTTGTATGGCCTGTTTTATCAACATTACCCATATTATAGTTATGTCTACAGTGGTTTCCCAACTGGAACCCATTTTGGATGGGTGTCACTTTGACAGACATGATTGCATAGTGATTAAAATTATGGATTCTGTTGTCAGACACACCTAGGTTTGGATCTTGTGTCTTTCCCTAAATATTAATAGCTACACCACAGAGTGTCAGTCACTAACTCACCCAGAACTTATTTCTATGTTTTTCTACAATATATGTAATAATGCCCAACTGTATTATTTAGAAGAAATAATACTTATAAATTTCTTAGAATAGTCCTAGAATTTAGAAAACATAGTAAATGTTAGTTCTTATTACTTTATCTTGTCCCAGTTATAGGTGACATTTATTAGTCTCTGGAAAAGCAACTCTGCCCATGATGAAAACAATTTTAATTATTTTATGGGTAATATGAAATAGAGAGCAATTTGGTTGTATATCAGATTATATATTGCTTGCAAAAATTAACTCTCTTCCTTCTGTGGGAGAATACCTCCTCATCCCCTTGAATTTGGATTTACCACTTGATATACTTAGGCCAATGTATGTGAGCAGAGATGATTTAAGCCACTCTCCAGAAGAAGCTTAAAAAGGCATCAAAGTTACCACAAATTCTCTCAATCTATCTTCAGAAATGAGAGCTGGTATTTTCTACACGTAGGGGCTTCTACAGCCTAGGTCCTGGAGCAGAGCTGAGCAGAGATAAGAGAAACTGAAATATAGCAGTCAGCATAAAATTAATGTAAATGAAATAAAGTTTGAATTATAAACCAGTGAGATTTGGGGCTGGTTTGTTATCTTGGGAAAATTGACAAATACAAAAATTGCTACCTAAAAGTAGGACAGTACCATAACAAAACTCTAAAATATGAGACTTTGGCTTTGGGCCCAGTGTCTGTACTGAGAAAACTGTTATTGCTGTCTGGAAAATGGTAGCTCATAATATGCAATGGCAACTCATAACATAAAATGGCAAAGCAACTTAATGAAGTATGTAATAAATGTGTAGCTTTAGGCAAAGGGTTTGCAAAATTCAATGTTGCTAATGTACCTTGGTTGCCATTTGCTGTATTTGATAAAGCATGACAAGAAAAAAATGTTTTCAGAAGAATCCATCATTTTTTCATGAAGGATTCAAAAGGAGAAAAGAGAATCTAGACATTTCAAGACTTGCATTTTTGAAAGATGCAAATATTCATCTTACAAGCAATTAAGGCTGGTTTAGGTTTAGTCTTTGAACAAAGACCAAATCAAGGATGAAATCTTCAAAGACTCTGATTAGATTAGCATGGCTCCCAGGAAATCCTTTGAGTTAGATAGAATGGTTGAGCAAAATGAGATAAAGAATGTGGGCCCCTAGAAGAGAAAAGTTCAAAATACCTGTAGTTACCTTTAGAAGCAGGCAGTCCCAAAGAGGCCATTGGCATGTGAAACTTACTGAAATCAAATAGGTAAAATGAAATGCAACACAGAAAGATTGTGACTGTCGGGATATTAAATGACCTTTATGAATTCAGATTTCTCAGGCAAGAAGTAGCCTTAGACAACTGCTCAACCTGTAAAGACCTTATGATGCATCCAAGGAAAATGGCATTAGAAACTCCCATAGGGTAGAACCAAGGAACATGGAGATCAACGACTAAGAGATCTACTCCCAGTTAAGAGGTCTCTTAAGTAATATTGCCCACTTCCAAGGCAAGAGGCCCACACCAGTTTTCCTGGAGAGATCTTTTGAATAGCTGTGGATCAGAGACTGCTATGCACCTGCCATTCTTCCTCTTTGAGAGGGAGGATTTGATGTAGTTATCCTTTCTCATTGCATCATTAAATATGAGTGTTGGAATGGGAGGAGGCAAATAATTTGTCTTTTGGGGTCATGGGATTCTAGATGCTGATGTCTGATACAAAGGATGTTACCAAATACCAGAAGGAGAGCTTGATGTTGTGATTGCAAGTGGGTTTTGCAAATTTGTCTTTAGGGAGGGGGTGGATGTGTGTTGAGTGCAGAAGGTAGGAAAGTAAATATTTGTCACTAAAAAGGTAAATTATATTAGATTTTAAAAATTCAGTCCCTCCCTATGGGAGGATAACATGCTGACCAACCATACTGACTTGTGCTGGGACAATGATGAACTTCAGCCAATGAAAGGTGAGCAGACATGATGTTTGCCACATCAAAACTTTAAGGATAAGATTGTGTTTTAAGGAGAAAAATTATGGAGTGAATTTTAGTCTTCCTCTAGGCTGCAGGCCTCAGCCTTCATATAAAATGAGTACAAAATGGGCTCTTGAAAACCACTGAGATTTTGGATTGTTTGCTATCACAATAAAGCTGATATGGTTTGTTTTGAAACTTTCATTTTTAAATTTGTAATTTTGCTTTTCCTTTACCAAAGGAAACCATATATTTGTTTCTCCCTAAAAAAATATAATCTTTTTTTCAAAGATGAATTCATTATGCATCAAGCAATAGAGGAAATGGAGAAAAACCGCAGGCTACCTTTACAAAGCTTAAATGTTAATCTATGTCTCTATCATAAAAGTTTCAGAAATTGTAGAGCCTAGTTTAAGAGATTTTGAGTACAAAAAAAAATATGGATGAAAACATTGTCAGAATCAAAATGGAGTTGCTTATGTTAAGAAAAATACTTGCTGCATTCTGAATTAAGGGGTTACAAAAATAAAATAAAATTTAAAAACTTGCCAAATAAAGCTGAGGAAGTCTAAGAAGAGAGAGTTCTCTTATTTGTATGAGTACAAAAACTATTACAAAAGACTCTGCAAAAACTACAACCTAGCACAATGGCCATCACAATCTTATGCATAAAATACTTATGCAAGGACATCTACCTAGGAACTCCCTATCTAACCTCAGATTGGGGTCATCATTATTATTAATCTTTGCAGCCAAAGATAATAACTTCAAAACAATTATGTGATCCTCCTCATTTTAACTTTAAAAATCTTTGTCATCTTTACCTCTCTAAATATATATGTAGTTTTTTACAGTATGTACATTCCCATTGTAATGCCCTATTTCCAAATAAATATCCTTTTTCGAGAAAGCCTCTTTCTGTTTGTTATTTAAGTTAATATGGGTCAGGTAGTATACTAATGCATTAGGTGCTTTACATTTAATACCTTTTTAAATCATTACAACAACAATAAGGTATAAAAATTATTATCCACATGAAGAAAAAAATATTCAGACCAGTAAGCCATTTCCTAAAACCACAAAGCCAGTAATAGAGAGAGAGCCCAAAGTCCATCCTGGCTATGTCTCATCCTCGTACTGCCAATGCTCTTTCCATTCATCTATTTAATAAAATGATTCACTGCCAGGTTTTCACATGTGCCAGCATACTGTGAGAAAATCACATAAAGGTCCTATTTTGGCTTATTTACTTATATCTTGCATAATTATACAAGGATTAAAGCTGGATCAGTTAATGGAATCTTTTCCCTTTTCATTATTGGGTGAGCCAATCAAAGTTATGCAAAATGGAATGGGGTAGTTATAAAATAGGTCTTGATTGTAAAAAATTTTGAAAAAAATAACCTCCTGGAAACAATCTTTGGCCTAAAAAATACTCTCTAATGGATGTCTAGTAAATGACTAATGGATTCACATAAAATTTCCATGCCTGAAAAAATTCCTCCAAAGGCTTCCCATTATACATATAATAACATTCAAACTCCTCACACAGCATAGATGAGGGGCCTATATTATCTTGCTCTTTTCTCTCTCTTTGACTTCAACTATTTCTATTCTCCCAGATTTTTTCTGGGCTACACACATTGGACGTTTTTCCCCAATGCATGAAATTCACTCCCACTTCAGAGCCCTTGTATCTCTGGGTAGATTGCTTTCTCCTCAAAACTTCACATTGCTCATTCTACATAAACATGAAGGTTTTAATTCAAATGACACCTTCTTAGGAAGGTCTTTTCCAACAGCTTTTACTATCATGCTTTATAATATTATTCTTTTTTATCTTCTTTTTAGTATACAGGTATTTATCAACATGTTTATTGTTTTTCCTCCTCCAACTAAAATGCAAGCTTTATGAAGACAGGGTCCTTGTCTCACTCACTTTTGTGACTATAGTGCCTAAAACAGTGCTTGGCATATGACAGACACTCAAATAGTTTCAGACAGGAATTCCTCCGTCATAATTACATTCTGTGTTAAATTTATAAATGCCCTAAATGCAAATAAGCAGCAAATAATTATTCATTCCCTAATTATTTTCTCATTATTTTTACTAATAAACTCAGTTGTCCAGGGAATGACATGATATTGGTATTAAAATTGACACTGTATTGGTAGCACTGTTGGCTATTTATGTAACTGCTGGGAAACAGAATAGCTAAATAATAGAGAAACTTCTGTATATATTAATTTCTTTGTTAAAGATTTTTGTTTAATAACTAGCAATTCTATTAATTCTCAGTTTCATTAGTATTATATAAATACTCTAAGAGATGAAAATATGTTAACAGTTTTTGTTTTATTTAATCTATAAAAATAGAACGTGTCAGCATAACATATCAATCTTCTTTTAATGGAAGATAAAGACAGAAAAATTCTACAAAATGGTAAATTTGTTAATATATACTTTTAACAAAAGCTATTCAAGTAACTCATCAAAAGACAAGTTAGCAGTAGAACAGGTAATTAATTAAAAACTACATAAAATTACATAATTTCCCTGATACTACAAATTATATATGGCCAAGAAATTAAGATGAAAATATTTTCTTTAATATAAGATTTTATATAAAGATATTTTAAAATACTATGGTACCAGAATTAATCTATTATTCTCTATGTGTGGGCAAAAAGCAATTTTTAATGTTTCTTATATTTCATATCTGAGAAAGTCTCAAGGTTATTTAATAATTCAGATGAAAATAACTATGAATGAAAATCTACCTTGACTTTCCCATTGCAAAATCTAGAATTACACAGTATCAAGCACACACTTTCCTCATGCATAGTTGCTGCTTAATAAATACTTGTTGACTGTAGTTTAAATGAATGATTACTGGATGATCTAAAAATCGATTTTAGTAATTCATTTTGCCTACTTTGTCTGTGAAATCTTTGACCTGTAAAAGTTAAACAGTAGCAGGAAGTGAACTTTTTCCTCTGACAACAATGCTAAGAAGTGATTTTTTAAAATGGGATAATATCTCTTATAGAATCCGGCTCATAATCTCTCAGATGAATTTATTTTGACACTAAGTAAAACTTTATCTTCTCATTCCACATTTTTTCCAATGACTCTGCACAAATAATGTACAATAAATCTTCTTTCTCACTACTTTTTCAACTCACAGAATATGAAACCAATTTCTTTGAGGTTTATACCATCCACACATGCCCTTTCTCACTGCTGTTATCCAACAAACTTCTAACATCTCCTTTTCACTCATTGAAGACTTTGGGGCCAGCTCATACCCTAGGAGATCCCTTCTACTCTCTCTCCTACAAATTTATATTTCTGTGTATATTTCTATGATGAATTCACTGGTATGGATTGAATGTTGGTGTCTCCCTAAAAATTATGCATTGAAATCCTAATCCCTAATGTGATGATATTTGGAGCTGGGGCCTTTGGGAGCGGATCAGGTCATAAGAATGGATTCCTTATGAATGGGATAAGTGCCTTCATAAAAGAGACCCCAGGCTTACTCTTTCTCCATGTGAAGTTACAGGGAGAAGGCGGCTGCCTATGAAGCAGGAATTGGGTCCTTACCAGACATTGAATCGGCTGGTACCTTGATCTTGGACTTTCCAGACTCCCATGAGAAAGAATTGTATGTTGTTTATAAGCTACTCAGTTTATAGTAGTTTGTGATAGCAGCCAAAATGGACTAGGACACTCACTTTCATATTTTGGAAACTTTTAAATTCATTGACCTTTCCTGCTTCCTATATCAGTCACCATCCTCTGGGCCACCTTCATCTTGGGAACTGTTCTAATTCAAAATCTAAAATCCCAGTAGCCCACTCCCTGACCACTGTTCATTTGGCTTCCCTGACCTCCCAAACTCCACCCAAGTTTCTCTACCTGAACTTTGACCCTATAGGGACCTTCAATGCTGTGACCTCTCCATTTTATACTCTTGTGAGACCTCTATGATCTCTCTATTTTATTTTAGCATCTATTCTTCCCAATTCAGCCAGGACCTCAAAGTTAATTACATGAATTATAAGCCAAGCTATAAGCCTGCAAGCATTTCTTCAAATTTTTGTTTTATTTTGGGTATTTTTAAATACCTCCTCCACTTCCTCTTCCTATTCCTCCTTCTCCTCCTTTCTTTCCCTCCTGCTTTGTCTCCTTTTTTCCATTCACCTAGCAAACCTGCACCATGGTAGCTAAGGGCTGCTGGAGAAATCACACAGCTCTGGCAAAAGGGACCCTATACATTCTAGACCTCCAACCTGACTGGGGCCCTAACAGGGTTTTCTAATTGCTAATTTTAGAAACATTGCACAAATCTTAGCCTTAAAAGATTTCCTTGCTTTTGGTAACTACTATTTGCCCTCACTTTCTTTAAATATTCTATTCTATGATCTTTTGATATTGCATTTGCCCACTAACTCTTTCCTTGATAGACTTCTATTATGTTATCTATATCTTTAATCCAGTATTTCTTTCTTCCTCAGTCCACTGCTTTACTCATTTCATGAGTTTTCCCTGATTAATCTCATTCATGTTTTTACATATTGGTAGGTCACAGATCTATATTTCCAACTCAGATTTTCCCCTAAGTTTCAGACACATATATGTATGACCATGCTGAATACCTATTTTTACCTGGAACGTCTGCAAGTATATTAAACTTATCATTCTTCACCTGATTTCTCTGCCCATCTACACCCAATACTCCTAGTTAGTAATCTAAAAGACATTTTTGGCTTTTTCTTCACCCTCACTTCCCATATTCAAGAAATCAATAATTCCTGTCAAGTTATTCCCATAAATATTTATCTAATCTTTGTTCTCTCTGTTTCTATTGTCTCTGTACTACCTTGGCCTTTTTTCTTCTATGACTTGGCATATCATAATTACTATCTAATTCTTATTTCTTCTATCTTCTCTTTGTTCAGAATTGTCAGAATGATGTATGCAAAGGAGAGTCAGTCCTATTAACTTCTCCTCCTAATATATTCCATATGGAGTAAAATCTAACTATAATTTGCCTCCTAACCAAGCCTCAAGATTCTTTTCTCTCTTGCTCTTGTACACTAAACAGACCTATATCAGAAGTATAATTATGTGCAACCACACACCCTATCCTATCACCTGTCTTTCTAGCAAATTCTGATTCAGCCTTTCTAACTCACCCAGAAATCACCTTCTTCAAGAAGTCTTACCTGACTTGTCTTTGTCTTTGTCTTCGTCATCTGGAACAGGTGCCAAATTTGGTCCCTTTAATGCCCTGAGTGTATGTTTATTGCTGCGTTTGCCACATTGTGCTTTAAACATCTATTTATGTCTATGTCCCCAAATAGAAAACTTGCTATTTGAGAGTAGGTACTGTTTCTTATCCATCTTTGTAACTTCAGCACTTTGCTAAAATCTGGCAAAAGCAGAAGATTTTAAAAAGATTTATTAAAATATTTCATACTTCTGTACATGCTGATACTCTACCTGGTATAGTCTATCCAAGTCTTCTCTATGTCTATCTTACAGATTTTGGTGGATTGTTTTACCTATTGTTTTAGGATATATCTGACATGTTTTATCTCCCATCCTAAATTTTTTGTTCCTAAGATTAAATGTGATCCAAGTCTAGCTAGTCATGGTGCTCTGTTGTCCTAAACACAGAGGTTAGTTCAGAGACAGAAGCTGAACTAAAGCAGAGGTCATGTGAATGTTTCCCTTGGCTTGAGAAATAAAAGTAAGAATGAGACATTCTTTTCCATGTGGTTTGCTAAGATGGAAGAATATGAATTTGTGGCTGATGGTAGCCATTTCTGCCAGGCACCAGGAATATGACATAGAGGAAATTTGTCTGCTGAAGCGATGAAACCAAAAAGTAGAGAGAAGCAGAGCTGAGAAATGATGAGAGAGAGCCCTGATGATCTTGTATGAACCCTCAAATCAGCTGTGTCTGAAATCACTTTGCCCTGGTACTACCCTGTTATAGAAACCAATAAGAGGACCTTTAGGTAATTTGGTTTTGTTATTGATACTTTAGCGACAGCTACTTCTAGAGCATTATTTGAAGCATACCTTGTTCCCTAGCTCTTTTTGAAACTCACTAACTCACAATACATAACCTACTCTGGATTCCATAGGTCTATTTTACCTATTTTCTTTTGGCATCTTATGCATAACTAAGATATTCTCTCTCTCTCTCTCTCGCTCTCTCTCTCCCCCCACATACTTGTAGCACATATTATATGGCATGTGTTTATATTTCTCAATTAAATTACATTCTCTTTTAGAGACACCATGTTTTACTCTTTTGGCATGTCCCAAAGTACTGCTACATGCAATTTTTAAAAGATTATTTACTTGTATTTAATTAGCAATATTTATTGAATATCTGCTATGTTCCAGTCAGTGTTGTAGTTGCTAAGGATTTGAGGTGGATTTTATGTGTTAATTTTTGTCTGTCCTTCTATTAGGGAACCACATATCCTCTATTTCATCATTCAGACTCAATCTGCTCAGAACATATGATTCGGGTATAAGTGATCCTAGCTCAAAGGATAGGCAAGTGGTGACACAGGACAGAGTCAATGGCATGAGATGTCTTCCAAAACTATAAGAAGACCACTTTCTTTACCAATGTAAAGATATATTACTAGTTATATGTTTACCGCTTGAAGATAACTTGTATAAAAGTGAAGCAAGGCAGAGATTTTAGAGATAAAGGTAAAAAATCACATCATCTTTCAAATTATTAAAATCCATCCATGCCAGAAACTACTTTATATGATTTGGTCTTCATCTTAGGTGAAGCAAAACTTGTTTATTACTTCTGTTTTTATTTTTCTTACTTAAAATAATTTGAGTTATATTTCTGTTTTTCACTTATGACTTAAGTTCTAATTTATACACATGGACCCCAAAATGGAGGAGCTAGTTGCCCTCAAGGAAGTTTTAGACCACTACCAGAGGAGAAAGACCTGTAAAAATGCTATCGTGCTCTACGCAAAGCAGTATATAAAATGAATTGAGAGACCATAAGAGAAATTAATTATTTAGAATAGAGAAACTATAGATTGATAGGAGTTTAGACATGAGGAAACATACTATAATAAATACTTATTGAATTAATAAATAAAACCTGGAAACTTGATTCAAGAGCAAATTATCTGCTTATCTTTCAAAATCATTAAATTTTTCACTGAGAGAACGAAGTATAGAGAAAGCAACTTATATTACACAAAATTTATTCAGGGTTTCCAGTAAGCTTGTTTAGGGCAGTGTTGTAGGTGCTAAAGAGATTTGCTACATTAAAGTTAAATAAATATCTCATCATGAGTTATTGTTTTAGGTGAGACTATTCTTGCCCTACATTAAGTTCTTTTGGGAAAAGCAAAGGCACCATGAATAATTTGTCTTTGGGTAACCTTGCTACCTTTCTAAATTCAACAGACAGAGAGTTTCATAAAAGCACATAAACAGATTACCTCAAGGAAAAATCTCTGGACATACACTAGGCCAAGGGTAATCCTCTCAAGTGGATTTTATTTGCAGTTTTCTCTGTATAGCTTAACAGTAATAGTGTCCCTGACGAAAACATACAGTGTTTAATGCATACAGTGATAGGAATAATCATAGCTAAGGCAGAGGACAATGTAAGGCTGTCTATTCTCATAGGTCACACCTAAACTAACCATCTTTCCCATCGCATCCTAAATCTGCTTTTTCTTCTGTATTCCCAATCTCAGAAAATGGCACCATGATACGTGAAGCACTAAAGCTGGAATCCTGGAAGTCATTTTCTATTTTTCTGTTTCCCTTCATCTCCACTTCTGCTTGCTAACTTTGGTTTTCTCATTTGAACACATCATCATGAAAGCACCATCTTGTTCACCATCCTCTTCTTTCAATTCTTACTTCTGTGGGTAATTCTAATGTCATCACCTCTCCTCTTCTCTATTTATATTTCTAGATGAGGAGACGTGCAGAAACAAACATGGATATTTGCTTGCTACACTAGAGGTTAAGTAATAAATACAAACACACAGAAACAAAAACATCCAGGTCAAACTGAAAAAAACAAAAATATAATGGTTTGGTTTGGGTCTAAATTGCAGGAGGATTATAGAGTTAAGGATTAAAGAATTAAAGAAGATGGAAACAAGCAATGGGAACCCATGGAGAAGGTACATATGAGGTGGCCTGGATCAAGTGTGGCATTACCATGGGGATTGCTATGTGGCCCATATGCACATACACAGTTTAGTCACATTTATAAGAGTGGCCTGATTGCCTGGGCCTCTAGAACCTTGCAACATTTGCTCCACCTCCAGTGAATTTTCCACACTTATAAAAGTATTTTCCCTCAGTTGTCTGTTCACATTTCTTTCCTGCTGGAGACCTTTCAGTGGAGTTTTAATGGCCATGCTTGGCATGAAAGGGTAGAAGAAAAATAATTTTTAGTTCTTATTTGGAATGGATTCTTATAACAAAAGATAAATTAACAAGACAAAAACAAATAAAAATTTAACATGTGTATTTCATATATTCATGGGAGATAGCCAGAGAATAGTAATTGTCAAAGAGGTAGCTTTGAATCCCAGCTTATATAGCATCTTCAACAAAGAATAATAAATGTTTAGAGAAGTGGCAAGACAAAGAAAAAGGACTTTGAGTCTTTAGGGGTAGTAACTTGGGGAAAGGAAAATAATTGGCAGAGAAAAGCTAATTAGTAAAGCTTTTTCATGTATATGCCTCCAGTACCATCTCCAGACCAATAAGGGTCCAGTGTTGTCTTCAGTGGTTAACGTTTGTTCTCCTTGGGAGGGGGAAGCAGACAGGATGCCTTCTGACTCTATAAATCTATGCCCTGCTTTTAGACAAACAGAAGGAAGGCAGAGAGCTTTCCTGTTTCTGCTTCTTAATCGCCTTCAGCTCTGCAATCCTTCATATTTTAAGGTGGCATATTCTGGTCTCCCATGCTACTGACTGTCAAGAATTGATCTTGATCCTCTGGTGGTAGTAGAATAGAAAAGAAAGCATTGGCAATGTGCAAGACAGTAGACCAAATGCCATCAGTCTGCAGTAGATTCAGTCACAATCCCTATGTCTAGAACAGCTGGGTCTATAGGAGAAACAACTGAATTCGATTAACCATAGTCTCCCAGCTTCCATTTACTGGCAATGCAGGACTTCTGTATTAACATATTACATCACTTATTACCCCTGCTACTTTTATGTTTTGAACCAAAGCTCTGAATTTTCTTTCTTTTCCTGGGATTCTATATTGTTTTTGTTGGACTACTCAGGAAAGAACCAAGAGATGAGTTGGGGAACAATTTGTAAGTCAACTATCACGTTCTCCATGTGGCTCTTCAAGATTGAGAGAATCATTAAACATTTAGCAGGGAAAGCTACAATATTAGTATATTCAATAGGCTCAAATGGCCCTACACACAGGGCTCTTTAGCTTCCATTCCCCATCAGTTGTAAGCAGGTGCTCCCTCAACAGGGCCTGGTCAGATGGTGACTTTGGCACCTGTATTCAACAGAACTATAAACAGTTCAGCTCCTGCTAAAACTTCAGCAGTATATTCATATGGGTGCCTAAGGCCATTTTTGTCCCTTGGAGACAGGGACATCTTGGCTTCACCCTAATCATCTTTCTACTTAAAGTAGCTGATGTTGGATTAGTGAACAAGAGAGGGAGAAAGTGCCTCTCTGCCATAATAAAGACACATTTACTTGTGGTTTCAAGACTATTCATAGCTGAACTAAAAAAAATAATAATAAAATATACTGTCTGTCCACCCAAAGCCCTACATCAAGAAAATTTGGGGACCCCAGAAAACCACATTGCTTTCTGCTGGAGCTGTAGTTTTTTTGTCCCTTTTGTCTGACTCAGGTTTGACTCATACTTTGCATTAAGGAATCCACCTCAGTCAGGGGCATTGGTGGCCACATTGTCAAGATAGCCTCTGTTAAATCTCACCTGTTTTTAATGTAAAGGCTAGTGGAGATTTCCAGGGTAGCAGGGCTGACCATGAGAAGTTATCTAGATTTATGTGGGTCAGTTCTCATTCTTTAGTGGGTGATCTTTATTAGCACTGTAGACCCAATTGTCTACAGTATCCTCAGAATACTATCAGTCTGTCATTTATGGAGGAGGCCTAATTTATCTATCTCAGGGAACTGTCCCTAAGAAAGCCAAATTCCCTTACAGCAGACAGAAGCCACTGACAAAAACCCTGAGACCGTATTTTAGATTGAAAGTCAGGGAAGGCCTCAGTGAGGAGGTGATATTTTAGAAGGATCTATTTAAGGTATGAAAATGAACTGTGTGGGTATTTGAACTGTGTGGGTCTTGGTACAAGTAGAGAGTCCAGGAAGAAGAAATAGCAAGTTCAAGACCTTGAGGCAAGAACCTGAGGGGTACAACAGAGGAACAACAAAAGCCAGTGTGACTGAAACGTTGTAAAGGAAAAGGTGTGGAAGGAAATCGTTATTTCCAATACAATGTTCAAAGGAAAAACTACTGAACTATCATATTCAAATAGTTAAACGATTGCATTTCAATGTCATGCATCAAAAAGTCTTAATGCTACACGTATTCTCATATTTCTTCACTCCTAACCTCTCACATTTATGTGTTTTGCCCTCTCAAACTCTTCCCTACCCTCCTTTTTTGGTCTTAACAGTTATTTATCTTCTAAATTATATTACATAGGTAGCAAATTATGCCTTCTTAAGTTTAATATTCATGGAGCCGCATTTACTCACAGAGTGCTAAATATGCTTTGTTCTAATATTGAAACCAAAAGGAAAATGCCCACTTCCTTCTGAGAATGTGGAAGAAGACTTCGGGTTATGCAAGGGTTAACCGTGTAAGTGAACTAGAGGATGATTATATTGGCCGTTGAGTAAACAAAGAAAAGGAGATGCTCTGCTCTCTTATTGTAATTGCAAATTTATTTTTTATAGTTTCTACAGTTTCTATTTTCCTTTAAACTGCCTTAATCTGTCTTCCTGCTGTGACCTATTTCCAGTAATGCATATTCAGTATAAAAATAGTAGATCAAATCATATCAGAACTCGAGTTACTCCTTGTCGAGCAGAAATATGTACTTTTATACAACACTGAAATCAATTCCCCTCATACTAATTATTTAATTTCCATAATATACTGACAGTATTCTGCTATTAAGTGTTCACATTTAAAACTTGTTTTGTGATATTTTAATAGTTCTTTCTTTAAACAACACTGTGAGGAAATACAGTTACTATTTTATAGCTCAAGCAATTGAACAGTCAGAAAGTTAAAATATTGATCTAAGGCCATACAATGAGGTTCTGCTTATGCTTATAACCAGGTTGTCATTTGATTTAACTGATCTTTCCGTCCTAATGAGTTGATTGAATGGAAAATTAATCAGTCAAACTGACAATTGACTAAATTGATCAACTGTTAGGATTGACCATTCCAGGCTGGTGTTTCTCAAACAATGGCCCACAAACCATCACATTAAAATCTCTGCAATGCTGATTAGAATTATGAATTCTGCTTCACACCCCAAATCTACAAATAGGAATTACCTGGGATAGGGTACAGGACTCTGCATTTTAAACAAGTATCTCAGATGATTCTTATGTATATTAAAGTTTGAAAAAAATTGTTGCTGGGCAGTATTACCAAAGTGCAACTAAGGTGTTTCCTAACTGGATTGGTCTAGCATCCAGACAAGGAGAAATTCCTGATGCTAAATAAGCTGTGGAGGCATGGAGTGGAACTTGCTAAAGCTCCAATGATTCTAGAGGCTTTTTCAAACATTAAATACAGCCCTTAAGTCTACCTGCAGAAATCTGAAAATGTTCTGGTTATTTTTAGGAGTATACATGTCATGTTATTGTGAATCCAGGGCACCTCTAAACTTGTTGTTGTGTTCCCAGCCACTTCTGAACTCATTCTTATGAGTTCTTATAGTGTATTTCAGAAAACAAGGCACTTTTAACAGACAAATTTGTCCATCTCTGTTCTATATTCCATCTCTTCCCATTCCTGCTAGAATTTTGATTTTACATATCTAAGATATCTCCTAGTGGCCAAACTGTGGTGTGTGTGTGTGTGTATATATATATATATATATATGGTCAGGTAAAGAAAAATAAAAATATGCGAGCTATTTAATTTATCATCAACTATTTAGTAACACCATAAAATGCATACAACAGATAATTTTACACGTTCCTTAAGTAATACTCAATCCAATTTCCCCAGTAATTTAAGAACACTTTTGACAACATCTTGTTGTTAGCCAGGGCTAATAACAAGAGCAGAAAAAGTAACAGTAATGTGTACTACAGGCTTATAAGAAAGGTGCATCTCATACCACAGAAGGTAGCTGATTCACTTGTTCTACAGTTCGAATTATTAGGAAGTGCTTTGCTATATTAACCTAAATCAGATTGCTTATGATTTTTGTGGTATTCTGATGGTAAAATTGAAAGTGTTAATTTCTTCATTACCTCTCAAACAGAGTATTTTCACCACAGACTCAGTGCTACCCAATTTCCCTCACAATACTGAGCAAAAGACAGGAATTACGTTAACAGTCTCTACTGCAGTGTCTAACATTAGGCTTAGAGCTATAGCTGTAATGTACATTAAGTCTGAGATGAGTCCTAGATATCCTAGGCCGCCCATTCAAACTCTTTTAGCTCTCCATCCTATTTTTACTCCATTGCTGCTTCTTGTCCTCATTAGGAAGTCTGTAAGTCTGTTGCCTTGACATCTCTTATTCTCTCAATTCTCTCTTTCTCTCTCTCTCTCCCCCCACCTCTTCTCCCCAATCCCCTCCTGGATTCACCTACATTTGCTCTCTTTCTTGTCAAGACTGAGCCCAAACAGTATACAATTCTTTCTCTTGCTAGAGCACTGGTCATTCTCTACTTTGAATCAATGCAACTATCTCTCTTTTAACCCAGATAAGCAACCAATTCCAATAAAAAATTCTACTGCCTGATGCAAAAATTGTTCCAATTTTCATTCACCATAAAAATTCCCTTATTTATTCATTTATTCACTCATTCAGTGAATCCTTACTGCATACCTACTGTGCTTGATGCCAACATCTATATATTGTTTGACTCTCCTACCCTTCATTTCATTTTCAGCAGATGAACTAGACTTCTTTGTAATGAACATTGATGAGAGCACGAACTTCTGCTAATTCTATCCATCATCCACCTCCTGCCATAAAATTTAATATGACTATTTCTGATTTAAAGATGGAAATTTGTTCTAATGTGATCCATATATTAAGGAACCATTTAAGCATACTACAAAATTTAATGTTTATGCTAATGCATAATTTTATTGATGAGAAGCACTGGTGAACACAAAACATTGAACCAAGCTGTATAGAAATAAACAAAATGCACTCATACCTCATACATATACCCCATATATCTACCAGGTATATCAGTTCCCCATGTGTGTCATGATCCCCACACATCCAGGTCTGGCATTGCAACTTTCTGGCCAATTTTACCTCACCCTCCTACCACTACTTCACAATAACTTACAAGCTACAACCTTTCAGAATCCAGTTCCACAAGGAAACTTCACTTTTTTCCAGATAAATTATTGTATTCATTGTAGTACTTATGCATTCCTTAATCACCTAATATATGTAAAACAGTTTTACCATTTTTATTAGGTATCAATACGTTTATATGTGTCAGTTATGAATGTGTGTCAGTGTGGTCTACCTAACCCCTTTTTCCATAACCTCTATGATTTTGATTGCCTTATTTTGCATAGCCTGGTGTGATGGTTAGTTTAATGTGTTAACCTCACTAGGCCACAATATTCAGATATTTGGTTAAACACTAGTCTAAATGTTGCTGTAAAAATATTTTTTAGATGAGATTAACATGTAAATCAGTGGACTTTGAGTAAAACAGATTACCCTTCGTTATATGAGTGGGCCTCATCTAATCATTTGAAGGCCTTAATTAAAAATAGGCTGAGGTCCCTGAGGAAAAAGAAATTCTGCCTCTAAACTGTCTTCAGACTCGAGTTACAACATTACCTCTTCTCTGGGTCTCTAGACAGAACTTGGATTACTAGACTCCAAACTGGCATGAGCTCATTTCTTAAAATAAATCTTTCTTTCTCTCTCCATTTCTCTCTCTCCAAACACACCGTCTCTGTCTCTCTGTCTGTCTCTGTCTCTCTCTCTCTCTCTCTCTCTCTCCATTAGTTCTGAAGAATCTGACTGATACATCTGGTTATTTTTAGGAGTATACATGTCATGTTATTGTGAACCCACCACTAAACTTGTTATTGTGTTCCCAGCCACTTCTGAACTCATTCTCATGAGTTCTTATAGTATATTTCAGAAAACAAGGCACTTTTAACAGGCAAATTTGTCCATCTCTGTTCTATATTCCATCTCTTCCCATTCCTGCTAGAATCTTACCACTTCACTTTTTCTCCTTCTTTCCTACCATGTCACCTTCTCTTCCCTTGCTAGATCCTTTTCTTCAATATATAAACTTAGACCACAAGAAACAGAAGCTGAAGAAGAATGGAGAACTGTTGGGATAGTTTTACTTAGTTCCTAGGAGAAGTGAATCATGGAATTATGTCTCAAAATAATAAAGATCAAAATAAATCTTGAAATATGTTGAAGGTAGAATCAACAGAACTTGGCAATCAGTGGATGGGCAATTTGGGATAATAGCAAAAATGAGTCTCACTTTTTCCCCCCTGATCATCTAGATAAATAGTAGTGACAGTTTTATCAAAAAAAAAAAAAGAAGGAGAAGAGAGAGTTCATTTGGGGCATAATTTTCATATTTTGGAATGGTCTCCATGAATTAGTTCTCACCTGCCTTGCTAACTTCATTCCCTGTCACTTCTCCAAACCGCATTGAAATTCCCTTAATGAGTCAAGCTTCTTCATGCCTCATTCTGCCTGGGCTGCCCTTTACATCCTGCAACTACTAGTTAGACTTGTCTATGGGATAACTCCTAGGTCATATTTAGGTCACAAATCAAGTTTCACATCCTTAGTGGAACAACTCCTGACTCTCTGAAATGATTTCACTATACCAGATTTGTTGTCATTGTTAATCTGTTTTCTCTTGAGGCCATAATCTCCTTGAGGAAGGGAACCTCACCTTCTTTATCTTTGCCTTCCTAGCAACTGACACAGTGTTTCACATGTATTAGTTACTCAATAAATATTTATTAAACTACATTTTTGACCCAGCTAATATGATTGTGTTCTGCCTGCATGTCCCCACCAGATCTGAATTGCAGAACTAAACTCCAGCTTGACTGGCAGGGACCTGTCAACTTTATTTTAAAAAATTTATTCAGCTATAGCTACTTAATGATCTTTCCTCTCTGAACACTTAAAAAATTGCAAACCTAAAGGCCATCAAGTCAAATTTCTTCCAAACAATATGATGGAAAGGTTTGCTTTCTCGATACATTCATCATTTCCACTTGACAATCACTTCATTGTTGATAAGGATATGATCCAAGCACAATGTCCAGCACAGCAGATCCTGACAATGCCAATGAATGCTTCATGAATTCTTAGCATAGTCCATTGGGTTTATGTGGAATTAGCAAATTAGAAAATAAACTCTCACATTCAGTTGCATTCATTTTCTAAGAGGCTGATTCAATGGCATATATCACAAGATAAGATTTCCAAGTGACACAATCAAGAGCCACTATAAGTTGAATAAACCAGATGCCATATAATTTACCCTTGATCTTAAAATTCTATAAATTTATTACTCTCATCCTCAGCCATGTGACTTTCCTACAATGGAAACAGTAAATACTGATTAGCTACCAAATCCATAAAAGTTATGTTTCATTTCTGGTTGAGTAAATTTTCTTAAAGAAGGGGTGAATATAATGCTGAACAACAATGAAAAAAGTTTACTTGAATCTGGCTTTATTATTTATTAGCTGTGTGACCTTGGACAATTTATGTAAATCCTCTGAGCCTCTATTTCTTTATTGATAAAATGGAGGTAGAATATTTATTTATAGGGTGGCTTGGAGAAAAAATGCAATTGTATATTTTAAATACCTACTACAGAGACTGGTATTTATTATATATACAATAAAATGGCAATGTTTTATGATTTGCTCAAACTATAAGTTCATACTAAATTTGTGCTGTCAAAATCATTTTGAAAATAATCAATGTATGTAATCTGATTTATTTTTCAAGTAAAAACATTAATTTTGTATGTATAAACCCATCCCCCCCAACACCTGCACAACACCTGATAAATGTTATTCCTATATGTCCACTTAGGTGTTGATCAATTAATACCAATTTGCTGGTGAGTACATATGATGCTTATTTTTCCATTCTTGGAATACTTCACTTAATAGAATGGGTTCCAGCTCTATCCAGGAAAATAAAAGAGGTGCTATATCTCCGTTGTTTCTTATAGCTGAATAGTACTCCATGGTATACATATACCACATTTTATTAATCCACTCATGTATTGATGGGCATTTCGGTTGTTTCCATACATAATGAGTGCGATGTGCACCAACTGGGGGATGGACATGCTTGAAGCTCTGACTCGAGGGGGGCAGGGGGGCAAGGGCAATATATGTAACCTTAACATTTGTACCCCCATTATATGCTGAAATAAATAAATGAATGAATAAAAAATTATCTCCCACCACAGAAAAAAAAACATTAATTTTTCTTTTCTACTATAAAGTTAATATATACATATTGTAAAAATATGGTACAATTCAGAAGTATAAGCGATAAGAAAAATTCCCTTCATACCATCCTCTAAATAATTACTATGAACTATTTGTTGTAAAGGCTGTCATATATTTTCTGAGTATTTTTTCCTACAAAAAAAATGGAGTCTCATTACAGAATATACAGTATGCATATACACACATATATAGAGTTCTATAATTGTTTTTTTTTTTTTAGAGACGGGGTCTCGCTCTTGGTCAGGCTGGTTTCGAACTCCTGACCTTGAGCTATCCACCCGCCTCGGCCTCCCAGAGTGCTAGGATTACAGGCGTGAGCCACCGCGCCCGGCCCTTATAATTGTTTTTGATTTGTCATGAAAATTTTTCTTGTTATTTTGTATTTTTAAATAAAAGTGGAGTACTTATTTGTGCTTATAACCTTATTTTAGTCCATGGTGCTATAACAGAATATCTGAGACTGGGTGATTTACAAAGAACAGAAATTTATATTTCCTTGTACTAGAAGAGGCTGAGAAGTCTCTACATCAAGGAACTGGCAGGTTCTGGTGTCTGGTGAGGGCAGCTATCTGCTTCCCAGATGGCACTTTATTGTTGTATCCTCCAAAGGGGACAAATATTTTGTCTTCACATGGCAGAAGGCAGAAGGGCAAGAAATCCCAATGCTATTAATCCGTGAAGCCTCTTTTATAAGGGTCTTAATTCCATGAAGGAGGGAGGAGCCCTCATGGCTTAATCATCTGTTAGAGGCCCCACCTCTTAAGGCTATCACATTGGGCACACCTGAAATTTGGAGGGAACACATTCAAACCACAACAAACCTAACTGAGCGAAAATTTTGTCTTTTTTGTAGACAAAGCAGTGCAAGAAATTCTTAAAAAGAGAGAAAATATAGCTGTTGTTAAGAAAATGCCATGACACCCTCAGTGTAAGATGGAGATAGGATCCGGGACCTGGTGTCAGGCTGGCAAATGGAAGTCCCAATGAAGAGGCCATCTCCTCCCCAGAAGAGGGAGGAGGGTATGGATGTTCTTAAAAGAGATAGAGTGGAAAAGGCCAGAAGCAATGTCAAAAGAGATAGCAGGGCTAAGGGGTGTGTATTTGCGTGCATGTGTGTACGTGTGTGTGTGCTCATAGAGAAGAAGAGACATGTTTATTGAGATTCTTCAGTAAGCCATAGGTCCTGTGGAGTAAAAATAAAAATGGCATAATAGGTTTTAAATAACTAATTTGTTATGAAAGCTGGTAAAGGGGTTGGTGAGGTTCAGAAAAAATGACAGAACATGTATGCTTAGGGAGTTGATATCTTGGCAATAAATGAAGATAGTATAATTCATTTCTGTGATGTCCAATAGATGACAATCTAATCAAAAAGTGGGAGAGAGAGAGAGAAGGGAAGGAAGGAAGGAAGGAAGGAAGGAAGGAAAGAAGGAAGGAAGGAATCTGAATCGATGGTACTCATAAATACATATATCTTTGCATGTACTTCTACCATTGTTTCTTTAAGGGTTACATTTTAATTTAGATATCTTACCTAATTAATACTCTATTGTCTAATATGTTAAGTTGTATTCCTTTCCTAGCATCCAAGACTCCTGAAGATATTTGACTGCTTCTTTTCTATAACAACTATTTTCTC
>VBSM01000272.1:85342926-85365583 GCA_008086735.1 Cheirogaleus medius | reverse complement strand
ATGGTAGATCTACTTGTATCGCTTTAAGGTATCTCCACATTGCTTTCCACAGAGATTGAACTAGTTTGCAGTCCCACCAGCAGTATAGGAGTGTTCTTATCTCTCCACATCCATACCAACATTTATTTTTGGGGGCCTTTTTGAATCCTTATTCAATAAATGGTCCTGGCAAAACTGGATAGCCACATGTAGAAGACTGAAACAGGACCCACACCTTTCACCTCTCCCAAAAATCAACTGACGCTGGGTAACAGACTTGAACCTTAGGTGTGAAACTATTAGAATTCTAGAGGAAAATGTTGGAAATACTCTTCTAGACATTGACCTAGGCAAAGAATTTATGAAGAAGACCCCAAAGGCAATCACAGCAGCAACAAAAATAAATTAATGGGACCTGATCAAATTAAAAAGCTTCTGCACAGCCAAAGAAACTGTCAAGAGAGCAAACAGACAACCCACAGAATGGGAGAAAATTTTTGCAAGCTACACATCCGACAAAGGGCTGATAACTAGAATCTATTCAGAACTCAGGAAAATCAGCAAGGAAAAAGCAAACAACCCTATCAAAAATTGGGCAAAGGACATGAACAGAAATATTTCAAAAGAAGACAGAGTAATGGCCAACAAACATGAAAAACTGCTCAACATCTCTAATCATCAGGGAAATGCAAATCAAAACTGCAATGAGTTATCACTTATCTTCAGTAAGAATGGCCATGAACCTCTTTATTAGAAAATGTGTAGGATCGTAGAAAGGGCAGTGATTTGGCTGACAGGGATTCTGCTGTGTGACCTTGGGCACATCAATTAACTCCTTTAAACGACAGGTTTCTTTTCTCTAAGATGAAGGTTTTAGATTCAATTATTCCAGTGATTTATCTCAGTTCTAATTTTCTGTGACTCCTTGTCTTCTCACAGTGTTGCCTACCATGCAAGCTCAGTACATGTATTAGTTTCCTATTGTTGCTGTAACAGATTATCATGAACATAATGGTTTAAAACAAGACAAATTTATTATCTTATAGCTCTGTAGATCAGAAGTCTGACATGATCTCTTGATCTCATAGGGCTAACTTCAGGATGTCAAAAGGGCTACAGTCCTTTCTGAAGGCTCTAGGGAAGAATCTGTTTCCTTGCATTTCCAGCTTTTGAGAGCACCTACATCCCTTGGATCATGCCTTTTTTTTCCATCTTCAACTTCTAAAATAAATCAAAGTCTTTCTCTCTTTGAATCTCTCTGAACAACTGTAGCCAGAAATGTTCTCCACTGCTAAGGACTTATGATTAGACTGGGTGTGTCTAAATCATTCAGGATAATCTCCTGATCACAAGGTCTGTAACCTTAATGACATCATAAGGTAACATATTTACATATTTATATATCATAAGGTACATATTTACTCATCCCTTCTGGGGATTAGTGCATGGCCATGTTGGCCAACCATTATTTTGCCTGCCACAACATGTTACTGATTAACACAGCATCTTATGCCTGGTCGCACCAAATCAGGCCTAAGTAATCAGATAGTTTTCTCCCTTTTCCTGCCTTTTTGGTATTAGACAGCATCATGGAATGGCCAAACTCAGCCTCAAACTATCACCATCAGGATATAAGCTTCTGAAAACATCCCCACACTGTCCCTTAAATAAGACCTTCCAGAAACCTCCATGCTGCCTGTAGCTATTTTGAATACCTACTGTCCCTGCTTTGATGCACAGTTTCTTATTAATTTTATTCCAAGGGCTAACTCTATACTCGCTTCTCAACATCCCAGTTTAGCATTCTATTATTTTTCTCCTCTCCTTTTATCTTTGGTCTTTCTAAGTGACTGCTGCTATCTGGTGATACATACTGTGTTCCTAATGCAAACAAACCTTGACACTAGACTTTGGCTGCCTGCTGTGGTTTCAAAACCCTCAAATATAGATGACATTTCCTCTCTGGTCCTTATCTCTCTTGAGATTCTTGCACCAGCCCGTACATTAGTCCTTCTAGTTGTCATGATCGGTCTGCAGGATCCACTCATGAGTGATGGTGCAATGCAGGGCTCTGTGCTCTGTGCTCAGAAGAGGGCATCATGCTTGAGGTTGAATGCTATGTTGCTGCCATAATGAAATCTTTAATAACTTTATCTTTGAATTTGTTTTGTTAGTGAAGTCTGATTGCACAATTGAAGCATGTACCAGAGACTTAGAGGCTCAGCTCACCACCATTCAATTTCTGCTGCTTCTCCACCTCCCTGGGATGGGTCTTGATCATCTCCCCACTCCCCTCATCCCTTCCTGATGACTGCTACTATCCATTTCCCTTGACAGAGCCTGGATGTGGGCAAAGGGAGAGTCAGTTAGGGCTGAATTTCATGGCAGAACCTGGGGTGCCTGCTCTGCAGTTGCTCAACCATGAATCCGGGACCCAAGGAAATGTGGTGTTAATTAGCAAATAAAAGACACCATGGCAGGTATAGGAAAAAAATTAACAAATTTTTCCTGCTATTTGAACAAAAGGCCCTGCATTTTCATTTTTGTACTTACCCCCTAAATTACATAGTTGATCCTGTCAGTTTACTTTGAAGTTTCTCAACTTCAGCACTTTCAACATTTTGATTCAGATAATTTTTCATAGTGGGGGCTGTTCTCTAAATTGTAGGATACGTAGAAGCATCCCTAGCCTCTACCCAATGGATGCCAGTAACACCCCTCCCAACTGTGGCAATCAAAAATGTCTCCAGACATTGACAGTATTCCCTTGGAGAGGGGCAAAATCATCCCAGGTGACAATCACTGGTTTGATTTCTAGAAACTTAATCCTTGTTCTTGCCCTTCCTGTTTCAAGAAAGCACTTATATCTGCCTTGAACTTTAAGTCAACTACTCAAATTGTGTGATATTGAGTAAAATCACAGGCTCTAAAATCCATCTTAGATTTGAAACTCAGCAGTATTACTGGGGGGCAGAAAATCGTACAATCTCATTTTCCTGGTATAGAGAAGGAAAAATATCTTTTCCTTCCACTGTCCTAAGCTCATGGTCCCTATAACAAGAGAAAAATGTACAGATTTATTTAGTACAGGTTTCACACGACACAGGAGCCTTCCTAAGGAAGTGAAGACCCAAAGAAACCATTAAACTTGAGTGTTTTTCAAAGATAGGTTTGATGAACAATGGAAAGTTGTGCAGAAATATGATAAGACAAATATGATCTAATGGTAATAAACCAGGAACAGTTTAACAAGACTTGTTTGTTGAAATTCTTCTCTGTGTCCCTGTGTCTTCAGACAGGAGATAAGGATGATCCTTTCTTTTAGCCATAGGGAGGGCACCTCTCACCTGAGGATCTTATGACCAGCTTCAGGTGAAGGTCACAGTGAACTTCCTGCTCCTGTGGTCTCAAATTCCTTCAGCTTAAAATATTCAATTTGCTAAGGCGCCATATTCTGGGGTAGTGTGTCCTGAATCCCATCACCACCTTTAACTGAAAACAATAACATCAAAAGGTTATTGTGAAAATTAAATGACATGTATAAAGTTCTTAGAACATTACCTTTATCTAACACATAGTATCACTACTAGCATTATTATCAATTATTATATTATTGGTATTATTAGAACCAGCTCCATCAAACCTAGAAAACTATGCAGTGCTAGGTTCTTGAAAGTGTTAACTTTTTCCTTTTACCGATTTTTCTTGACCTGTTCATTTGTAGCATAATCACCAGTAGTTTTGCCCTTAAATAATGTTTATCTTCTTTGTCTATTGTTCTAAGTCAATATCAGAGACTTCCCTATAGGTCATGGGATCCTGAGAGCAGAAACCAACATAGTTATATCTTCTCTTTTCTGCAGGCAGCCTTAATGCCATCTTTTCACATTTTATTCCATTTGAACCTTCTGCAGAATTACTGTTTATCTTGGAAAGACTTACTCCAAGTCTCAGGTGGTTCATTTACAAAGCAGAGACTGCTTGAGTCTAGACTGGTAAATATCTTTCCAGTTCATCTATCAGCCTCCCCTGATTCTCATGGGGCTCATTCAAATGTCCGCAATTCCAAAAAGGCCTCTTTCACAAGGTATCAATCCACTACATACAGAAGCAAAAAAAGAAAAAGAAAAGAAAAGAAAAGAAAATGCCTATCTCCTTGCATGAGTAAAAATAATTACTAATGAAGATCATGGTGACAAAGCCTATGGAGCTTAAAAAACCTATAACGATGTATCACAAGAAAAATCCTTTATACAAATTAATCCTGGAGTGTCTGGAGTGGTGGCTCACGCCTCTAATTCTAGAACTTTAGCAGGCCATGACAGGAGAATTGCTTGCTGCCAGGAGTTCGACATCAGTCTGGGCAACATATTAAGACCCTTATCTCTACAAAAATAAAAAATCAGTCAGGCATTATGGCACACACTTGTAGTCCTAACTACTCAGGAGGCTGAGGCGGGAAATCCCTTGAGTCCAGGAGTTTGAGACTGCAGTGAGCTACGATCACACCACTGCATTCCAGCCCAGGCTACAGAGTGAGACCTCCTCTCTAAAAATAAATAAATAAATAAAATTTAAAAACCTGAATAATAAAAACAAAAAAATTTAATCATTTACAACTATGAAGAAGATCAAAACTAATAATGAATTAAAGTAGCATTTCTCAGATATTGCTATAATAACATAGCATTCCTATAAAAGTGGATATTTGGATTAAATATGGACATATGATCTTTACACATACACATTCACTCACAAGCACACAGTCTATTTCTTAATCTACTGAATAAAGAATCATTATTTAGAGGAAAGCAATAAAAGTTTCAACTTCTTTCTTTTTTAAGTCAAGTATTAATATAGAAGTTATTCATATTAACAAAAGCACTAGTCATTTAAGGGGACACCTTGAAATTCCTTGCTCATTTTCAAGTTCCTTGCATATTCATTCAACAAATAGAGTTTGGAGTATTTTTTTCTTTTTAATTCTCAATTTAATTAAACAAACTAATTTGGCTAATCACTAAATCTACTGAATGGTTTACTTCGTAGGAAGAGCAGAGATTGTGTTAAATTTGTTGGCAGTTTGATTCAGATGAAATTTATTTGTATGCTCATAGCTCTCTGCACATGCATGACCCATGACCATACTAACCAGTTTGTGCTCTAGTTACGGGATGGCTGTTGATCTGTCACTCTGATTGTCAGCTCCTTACACCAAAGTGCCTGGTATAGGTTAGGCCCCAAAACATAGAGGTTGAATAATTTTTTTTTATAAAAAAATTATAAATGTAAATAGTGAAGAAATGGAAAAATCAAAAGTGGATATATAAGATATATGCTTATAATTCTGAAAATTGCTTATAAACTCTTATTTGAAATACAGATATATGGATCAGATTATCTAAAAAACACTAATACTGAAATATAGAAATCTTTCCTTTTTTATGAAACAGAAGAAATTTGATCATAAACTAAAAAACGATTTAATGAAACTGAAATATACTACTTACCTGATGTTAAAGAATGAGCCTAGGATGGAAGTGGTGGCTCATGCCTGTAGTCTGAGCTACTCAGGAGGCTGAGGCAAGAGGATCCTTTGAGCCCAGGAGTTTGAGGTTGCTATGAGCTAGGCTGACACCATGGCACTCTAGCCAGGGCAACAGAGTGAGACTCTGTCTCAAAAAAAAAAAAAGACTGAGCCTAAATCTTAAAATTAGAATATAAGATTAGAAACTTGTTATTAAAAAAAACTGTACTAATCTTGATCATATATTTCGTGTAAGAACTTTTTCAAAAGGGATGATGTACCCTTCATAGACTAAAATGTTTCATGCATATTCATTTAAATTCCAAAGAGATCTCATTATCTCATCCAAAAAAGAATTAATGATCCTTAATGGTTTCCGATGACACTTTGTCTTTGTCCCTTTCTCAACTGCACAGATGACTTTAAGCATACAAATGTTTCTGCTCAGGCTTTGACCTCTAAAGTCTCTTGCATGATTACAGAATGGAAAAGAGATCATTCTTCCATATTTTGTTATGAATTTTTTATTCCTCTTTGACACACATCAAAAAACTAGTACTAGGGTTTACTTTATATATTTTTACCAAGTTTTTACAATAAAAAAAATAACAAAATAAGAGAGGGCACTTGTTGAGTCACAGAAGAAAACAGGATACTGATGGTAAAAGACCCTATAAACCTTTATAGGGATTTGGGAGCTGTTCCTAAGAGCAACAAAAATCATATAAATGTCATTAGAGATGAGCAAATCAAAAAGAACTGTGTTCAAATACACCTTAATGTACACTGAATTCCCCAAGCTCTTCAACAGACATAAAAATAGTAACTACCTCATTAGATTATGATAAGGATAATGTGAATATAAATGACTTAGCATGGTGTCTGATACCTAATAAACACACATACATATTAATATATCCAATTCAACAGTCCTTTGAGAATTTCATGATAGATATAAAAATGAATCACTTTAATTTTCCAATAACCACCTTCAAATCATATTGTCAATTCTTTTTTTTTTCTATTGTTTAACAATGTCTTAGACAGATTCCATAACTCTCTAGTCACTTTAGGTCCATTTTGAAGCTTTAGTACCATATGTTATTTTAAATTTTTTTGACCACTGCTAGACTAATGGATGAAGAGAACTTGAAGTGGGCAGAGGGTATGACCTGCTTTCATTCTGTCTCCCACTCCATTATCTTAGAGTAGAGATTCCATCCTGGTCTGATTTTGAGATGAAGACACTCTTTTTTGAGGCCTAAATCCTCCATTGTTGGATGGTGCTATGGTATGAATATTTGTGTCCCCTCAAAATTCATATGTTGAAACCTAATTCCTAATTCAATGGTATTTGTTGGTGGAACCTTAGGGAAGTGATGACACAAAGGCAGAGCAATCATAAATGAGATCAGTGCCCTTATAAAAAAAAGACTCCAGAGAGATCCCTCACTCTTTCCACCATGTGGGGAAATAGGAAAAGATGGACATCTATGAAAAGGGGCCTCAGCACACAGCAAATCTTCCAGAGCCTTGATCTTGTACTTCTCAGCCTCCAGATGTGAAAGCAATGAATTTCTATTGTTTATAAGCCACCCAGTCTATGGTATTTTATTATAGCAGATTGAACTAGGACAAATGCTGGTTAGGAAGAGCTAAGAGAGGAGTTAGCTGTCTGCTTACATTCCTGTCTACCTACCTGGATTAAAGAGGCCTCATACAATATTATTATTTGTATCTGGTGGCTTCTACCAATATGGTGGTCTTATGTACACTGCATGTTGTTTTCTAATAATGAATTAATTTTCACTCTAAGCCCATTCAAAACTGAGAACTCCCTCAGAGAATAGCAGATACATCTCTGTATAGCCTGACAATGGTCCAAACTCCAATCCCTCTTTGTATATTGTGTTGCTTTGTTCAGCTGCTACCAAGATGTTCCAAAAGCTCTTCCCTCCACCGTTATCCATTCTGCTCCTTCCTGTAGAAACATATCAGCTGCTAAGATCTTTTTAAAATCTGATATGAGGAAGGCATCTTTTTCCTCCCAGGTACCTTACACCAAGTTGCAAAAAACTGGGGAAAAGTTTCCTGGAATACTCCCACTTTTGAAATCTCCAAGCAAGAGTATGAATCATACTCTAAATTCACACAAATCTCTAAACTCCAAGGAAAGATATCAAGCTTGCTCAAGAATTTCTTAACCCTGTTCCTCTCTGCTATAACCCACGTGGGCTTGCAGACTGCAACCCAGAAACTATCCAGCTTAGAGTCAAGAGTCCAGCCTCCCTTTCTTGCAGGGATCTCTAATCTCTATAGTGATTCCCTCTGAGTATACTTTCCCCTGACTAGTAACAACATAGAGGCTGGTGAGGTTAGGTACTTTTGCCATAAATAGTTCACTCCCCTCAAAACAGATGATCCCAGACTCTAACTCTTCTCTCCTTATCCCCATCCCCAGGTGCCTATTTTATGAGGTAGGAAGGTTGGACTATAAGGACAACAGGGCCCATTCTGTCATTTTCTGATGAAAATATTGAGGAAGATTCCCACCAGTCAGTTTGAAGGTAATTGGGCTACTTCCTCATATAGGAATGGAATAATCTATTATGGAAAGCAAAGATACAGAAGAAGCTGTGATTTGGGCAGTGGAAGAGAACAGAAAAGAGGAGGTTGAGCTAAAGCAAAGGCTCACATTAGAATTAGAATAACAAATAACCAACGATTGAGGGGAGGATACTACCTTAATAATCTGTACCTAGTTGTTTTGGCTGGCCATGCCTAATTTTTCCAAGGCTACCTCATTACATATACCACATAGCTAGCAAAGACATTTTGGGAGTTAAGAAATATCACCAAGATCCATACATAACATTGTATTCTCTTTTGCATCCTGAAGACATGGATTCTATAGCACAGAAGAGACTTTCTTCATCAGTTCATTGGCTTTGTTTGGGGAATCCTGCTGGTTATTCATTTAATTGTTGGCACGGCTCCTGCTGAATGCTAGAGTTGCAGCGGTGACAATCATACAAGGTTTTTCTGTTAGAATCGCTTTTTTGTTAAGAATTTAGGCAAAATAAAATTGGATTTTTAAAAATAAACACATACATAATCATACTCCAATTTCTCCTTTTTCTTAATCCTTATTTGGGGCTTTTATTATTTAAGTTATTAATTAATATCTCAATTTGATGTTTTGAGACTGTCACTGGCAAACCATGTATTAACAGTCACAAGCAGTTCAGGGAAAGTTACATTTTTGACTTATCCTTAGGCATTATAAATTCCTGAGTGTTATGCAAAGCATTACTAGAATGATTTGCACAACAGGGGGTTCAGTTTTTAATAAAAGTGACTCTTATTTTTAATTATAGCAATTAAGATTTTCTTATTGGCAGGCAGACTACTGCTTTGCAGTCATGAGCTTTGTGTCTGCCATTCCACTGGGTTTAGAATATAGCCTACTCTTTCGGTTATGGTTATTTCTCAGTCTCAAGATTATTGAACTTAGATAAGTAATATACACAAGGTACAATGCTTGAAAATATGTCTGAGGAACTGTTTTTATCTGGATAGGCTCTGATTCTCATCATATCTTAGGAAAAGGAGCAATGCATAAGGAATGAATATGTATCTTTGTGGGAACCTTAGTTGAAAATATTTTGTCACTGTAACATATTGTGAATGAATATTACACTTCAGCTTGGGTACATACTTGAACAATATGTGTTAAACAAATGACATGTTCATTTTCTCACTCTCTATATGTGATCTTCTTAAAGAAGAAAACCCATACAGGAATTAAAACTGCCAAAATGCTAAGCCTTGTGACAGTTCTATTTCTGTGGTAGACCTAATTAAACCTGAAATTTTCCAATATTTTCACTGACATCATTTATGTTGTAATTAACACTTTTTACTGGTAGAGATGGTTGTTTTCAGATGAAGTCTTTCATTTTGTTGTGGTTATAACTACAAAACTGAAATAATAAAACCATAATTATGAAAATTTCCTAGCCACAAGTTTGCACATGAGACTGCTCTGCATATGAGCAACAACAAAAGGTAATTAAATGCAGACGGGTATAAGATTGCAGAATCATAGAGCACTGCCTAGTGTTTCTATCTTTCTGATATATTTTAACAAGATTTGCAATTTGGCAAGCTATTTAATAATGATATTATTATAAACCTATAAAAATGTATATTTTGAGCATATGGAGCAGCAAACTACACCAGTGTAGATGACAACAAGTCAGAAAACTATATATAAATATTATGATGACACCAGAAAGTCTGCACAATTTATATAAAGTAGCACAACAGTTGTTAACATATGAATCTGTAGTCTGATATATATGTATACATATACACACACACACAAATATATCTTCTTGGATATAAAGTGTTTGGCTAGATAATATTATAAGTATCCAATGGGTAATTAATCAAACACATTTCTTATATTACTACAATATTTGCAATATATTTGTTTTTAATTTTCATATTTTACTCAAATTCATTTCCATAACAAATATTATAGAGAAATTGAGTTCCAGTTATAGTTTCCTTTTAAATGGAACAAGGTTGGAATAAACGGAAAAAATTGACATTCTACCTTATTGGTCATCATAAAAAATGAAGAGAAAAAAAGACATAGCTGTTATAGAATGATTTGATCAATTGTATTGATGGGCTGAGATAAAATTGCTGAGAACCATATCTCGAGTTGGCATAGCTCACTAAAAGCAAATTTGCTGTGAATGATGATAATTTGTACTGAAAGAAATTAGTGCCAATTTGATTAGGAATTGCCCTTCTGTTCAAATTTCAGTGGCTAATATATCCTGTCATGGTTACAGCTTTATCTAGGATATAGGAGTAAAACATAAATGGTTCAGAGAGGAACAGGGACATTCTACTCATTTGATTTGTAGTTTTTTTAGGGCCAAGAGAAAGAGTACAAAAGAGATGATATAATGGTATTTTACATTTCATGAAAAACTATACATTTTCTCCACCTGCAGGGCATTATGATAATTTATCTTAGGCTTGAATGATGCATGAAAGGAAACTGTTTCTAGTTCCTGTTTCCTCCTCATTTTATGAGTGAGAATAATTGATCTTAATTTTTTTTGAAAAAACTAACTTTTATACAGAGCATATTATAATTTGTACAGTGCTTTCACAACTTCAATTTTTCTTAATTTTCCCAACAACAAACACAAAGTTAATAAGAACATTAAGATTCACAGGATCCAGGTGCTCCTGACAAGTACACTTTACTATGCTAAACTAGTAGTTGTGTCCCTGGGGGAAATAAATTGTCTCTCCAGCTCTCATCAGTTATCCCTCCATCAGTAAGTCTGCACAAATCTTTTACACCTTTGGAGAGATTCTACAAACAGATCTTATTCACTATTTTCTCAGCCACGATATGTCGGTGATAACAAGGAAAGTATCGGCTCTCCCTTATTAGAAGGCAAAGTTCACACCCCTTCTTCCTTGAGTTTTCAAATATATAATAATTTGTGCATATTCAAATGAAACCTATCAAATTTTATTGAAACCTTGATGTAAATCAACTGAGACATTAACTAATCATCAAAAGTAGCATTAAAAAAATACAAGTTTGGGGAATAGGTCATAGAGAGAAGAAATGAGAGATTGTCATTACCTGAGCATTTATAAGGCTCAATTTCTCTACTTATGTCTCTTTTCAAATATCACTTTTTTTGGAGAGGCCTTCATTCCCTACTCTAAAGAAACTAGAACCACCCAAGCACATCCTTCCCTCTTTTATTTGTCTTTAGAGCAATTATCACTACCTACATTTTGTTAGTGCAGTCACACACTGCTTAATGATACAGGTCAACAAGGGACTGCATACAGTGGTCCCACAAGATTATAATGAAGCTGAAAAATTCCTATCACCTACTGACATCATAGCTGTCCTAACATTGTAGTGCAACACATTACCTTTTTTTCTATTAATATTTTTAGATACACAAATACTTACCATTGTATTACAATTGCCTACAGTATTCAGTATAGTAATATGGAATATGGGTTTATAGCCTGGGAGCAATAGGCAACACCATGGAGCCTAGGTATGTAGTAAGCTATATCATGTTTGTGTAAGTACATTCTATGATGTTTATACAATAACAAAATCACCTAACAATGCATTTCTGAGAACATATGTCGTTATGCAAAGCATAACTGCATTTGTTTATCTGCTTATTATGTCTCTGTAAGAATTTAAGCTCTATGAGGTCAACCATTTTTCCCTGGATCGAAATAAGGCCTGATACATTTATTACTCATAATAAGTAATGTCTAAAGAGAGCTCACTATACCTTCATTCATTCATTTAATTTCCCTTTGAAATAGATGCTACTAGCTTCTCCGTTTCAGATATGAGAAATCTGAAGCACAGCAATATGAAGAAATTTGTCCAAAGTCAAGCAACTAGGAAATGATAGAGCTGGAATCTGAACTCAGGAAGTATGGTTCCAGAGTCTGTGTCTTAAACACTATGTTGTAGACCCTTAAGATAAATTCTTGAATTAATAAATGGATAAATCAAAGAATTTTATTAGTTAAGACCTGAGGCTGGGCACGGGGGTGTGGGGCATGCCTGTAATTCTAGCACTCTGAGAGGCCAGGGTGGGAGGATTACTTGAGGTCAGAAATTTGAGACCAGTCTGAGCAAGAGTAAGGCTCTCTCTACCAAAAATAGAAACACTAGCCAGGCGTGGTGGCACATATCTATAGTTCCAGCTACTCAGGAGGCTGAGGCAGGAGGATCACTTGAGCCCAGGAGTTTGTGGTTGCAGTGAGCTATGATGATGCCACTGCTCTCTAGCCAGGGTGACAAAGCAAGACTATGTCTCAAAAAAAAAAAAAAATACTTGAGTAGAAAATAAACAGACTTTATTGAAAAAAAATCTAACCACAGTCTTCTTTAGGAGTTCTGAACCTTTCACACATGATTTTAGTTAAAAACTGTATTAATGAATCTGGAACCTGAAAAAAGATGATACTGTTTAAATCTTCAACTTAAAATTCCCCTAAACCACCTGGTCAAGGAACTTTATAAATATTGTTGTATTTTTGTGTTTTCTTTACCTTTTATAGACTAACCTAATCTTTTATAAAATGGCAACTATTAATAGTATTAGCCAAATTCCTAATTAGGGTCATATTTTCCCCTCCTGGGAAAATAAAACATTCACTTGATTGTTTAGAGTTATTATTTCCCATAGTAAGAGTCCAAGCACTTGAATTTCAAAACTGGCAAATTATTAGCCAGGTTTCAGTCAACATCCTATTCCCAGTCAGCGTGGAAACTGAGAGTTTGTATTCACTCATTAGGCTTTCTTTAGTTGAAATGATGTTTTCACAATAGAACTACAATCTGGATCCAATAACTTGGCAATGAGTTTCTCTGTTTGCTTGGAGTTCATGGCTTAGTAATAGCAGGTATAATATGTGCACTAACTATACACAGGTTTAAAATCAAAAACATCTCCTTATAAGCATTTATAAAAAACGAGATGACCATTACCTTCTCCTCTGATAATATGCAGGTTTTAAATATGCTCGGGTTTCTTATGTATAATCTTCACTTTAAGGTGAATGTAAGCTTTTAGGAGAATCTCATTTCAAAAAGTTGTCTATGTTTGTTGTTCTGCATGAACCCTCTGAAGCTAGTGTCTGTGTGGTGTACTTTTCTAGGCTTCAACTCTGATATGCTCTGCAGCCCAGAACAAGATGAAAAATGAACTGCAAACTCTTTGAGAGTCAGGGCTACCTGGAGTTTTATTTATTCAATTTATAGCTCTAACTCAAAGGAAGGCCTTAAGGATTGGAGTAATAAATAACATTCATTTTTAATAAAAATATAGAACATGCCAGTTCCTTTCACATAAGTCTTAGTCTTCTCATTCTCTCAATAACAAGGGTTTCTAATGTCGATGTTTTGCTATTTGGATTTTGCAGTCTATAGAAACCCTGATACATTAGAAAAGTAAAAATGATGGTTTAATATTTAATATGGGATTATTTATTTTAAAACAATATGCTGACTGCCCATCTCTATAAAGGGAAATTGATATATTTATTTTCAGTGTGAATAAATCATATGGACTCAATTTGTACTACATTTTACAAGTAACAATACAACTATGTTTCAAGCTACATACAAGGCAGGAAAACAAACATTTTGCCAAGTTATAAGCATACCCTTCTCATCCAAACCTGTTCTTTAATGTGATATTTGATAAAAAGGCAGAATAACATGTGGTTCAGGGCAGGACATTTTATAGGATCTAAATACGTCTTTTAAATTGAATTGAATTGGCTGAAAATACAACATATACTTTTTTGAATACTTTATTTCTTGTCACTGAAGGAAAGACCACTTCATCTAGGGCAAACTTCCTATAATGAATTCTTCCTTTGATTTATAAAACATACGCAATACACTCCAAGAAAAAAAGAAAGAGAAAAAAATAATGAAAGAGTAAACACTGAATCATTTAAAAATATTTTCCATCTTTTGTTTTGTTTTGTTTTTTGAATTAAACACAGCACTTGGTTAAGGTAAAGTAGTTCTGAGTATAAATTATTCCTGAGCCTACCCAAGGTTTAATGAACTGGAAGGCTTCAGAAATCCAAACTGCCCTCTTGAAATAAAGCCACATCTATTGATCTGCTCCCAGGAAAGGTGTCATAACGATGGTGGGTATGGATTCAGAAACCTCATCATTAGTATTAAAAGCCTAGATCAGAAACCCATAAGCTTCTATTATCTCAGTATAAGTAAAGAACTACAGTTTCTGAAACCTCTTCTGTAAGAAATTATTAAACTTTATTTTTTCATGCTATTTGTGATTTTTTGTTGTTTTTTCATAGTAATTAGTAGGAAATCCTTAATAGTATCAATAGTGAATATTTTTGAGCATTTACTAAATGCCAAGCACTGTTCTAAGAGATACATATTAGCTTTATTATCATAAAAACCTTATGAGAACTTTTAATGTACTACAGGCTAATTTCCAAAGAGGAGGGATTAAGAAAAAAAATCACCAGCTTCTGTCCAATGTTGGATCTTCTTTGGATCACCTCTGACTCCATGACTCCATACGTTCCTCCTTGGACATTGTTAACATGTTCCTGGTATGACCAAACATTTGTTCATTCCTGGTGACAATTAAAAACACAGCTGCCTTGTCCGGAGATGCGGCATCTCACAGTGATATCAACACTATGTCCTACAAAGTAAATAAACTCTTGTGACAGGACCTGAAGGGTGTGTGCACACGAGCGGGTGGAGGAAGAGAGAGAACGTACCCTTCCACTTTACCATACATGAGGCATCAGATAGACTCTATCTTCATCTAACCTCAAAGCTGGATCATGAGCTCCCTCCCAACTTTGATCTCTTCTAAGGCCTTTTCTTTTTTACCTAGCACACCCAGAAGAACTTCCTCCTTCCTATGACTTCAAACAAAACTTCTCCTGCTCAAGTCTGACCTCCATTTGCCCTGTCAAGACAGAAGTTAGAACATTGCCTGAGAAGGAAAACTCAGAGAAAGAACTTAAGACAGTTGCCAATGAGCCCTCTTTAAAGGACAGAGCAGCTTTAGTGAAGGTAGAAGAAGCCACAGTTGAAGAGGGATCACACGTAAAACCAGAGGCTCCTCCTGCTGTTGCATCCAGGGCTCCAATTTTGTCATCCAGCAAGAATGCTCCTGCTTTCTGCTAAGCCTTCTGCAAAGGCTACCAGCCCCAAAGAGGACACAAGGCTGCTATCTAGGAAGAGAGCAGCCAAGAAGGAGAAAAGGCAGAGGAGAAACAGGGAAAGACTCAAAACACAAAAGAGAGGATTTGGCTCAAAATGTGGCTGAAGAGAGGACTCACAGTGAGGAAGAGCCCTGATGGCTAGAAGCTGAACAATCCAGAGAGAAGAAAGAGCAACTGCGGAGGTGTGAAGAGAATGAAGGCAGCAGGAATATCAGGTTTTAGTCTGAAAAGTTGGCTCTTAGTGTGCTCATGGCCGAAGAATGACCAGACATGCAAGGTAAGGCAAGCACAAAAATGAGGTTCATTGAGGAAAGAAAGATAGGATTATAGGGCAACAGCAACATATAAGTTTACAAAGCATGATACATGCACCACAGATGACTGCTGGACCCATTGTCACAGCAAAAGGAGAGCAAAAGGAAGGGTGCAAAGAGGGGCTTGGTTATGGTCTGCCTCCTGCTTTATAGTGCCCGGATTGGGACTTCCCTAGTGGCTCAGGATGTCACCATGGAACCACTTCGGACAGTTGGGAGTTGCGTTATTAGGCATGTAGGTTGTTCTAGGTCAATTTCTGGACTCTATGCTACCTATACTGCTTAGCCCATGGGATAGAGAGTCCTCCACATTCTTTTGAAGCTGGTGTGCTAAGTTATGATTGGCAGATTCACAGGCTATTTCTTCTTCCCCCAGGTATGGAGAATATTAGGGTGGGGCAATTGCACCAAGGCAAAGTGCCCATTTTCCTCCCTAGGAGACCTGGAATTCCTCACTATCTACCTAACAGGAGGAGATGGAATACATTGAGCAACAGAAAGAAGCTCATATTCCTGAAAAAGAAGGTCCCACAGGAGGAGAGAAGCATTTCCAGAGAGAAGAGCAGGAGTGCTTAGAGGCAAAGAAGTGATTTGAGTAGATTATGAAAAGAACCAGGAGAATGGAAGCTACAGATGAGACAGCTGTTGACCTAAGAATTGGAGATATCCACATCTCTTCCTTGTGAGAGACACTCTCCAGGCAATGGAAAACCAACAACTGGTTTACATGTGGTTAGCTCAAATTAATCGAAAGTGATGATGGAGATTGGTAAATGTAGAAAAACAACCAAGTGAAAACAGTGTCTGTTCAAAATGAAAAGTTTAACAAAATTATAAACTTATCCTCTGGATCTAAACCATTCAGATCAATCACCAATCATGAGATCCCAAAGTGGAAGAGATACTACTAAATTTTTCTAAGCCATTAAGTTTTGAGTGATTTTATATACAGCAGTAGATAACCATTTCTCTTTTTTAAAATCAATATAGTTAGTAGTAAGAAAGTCATTTCTCACTGTTGCTTTAATTTGTATTTTCCTGATTATAGTGAAATTGAGCATTGTTTTACATTTTTGTTTTTTAATTTTTTTGAGACTCTATGATCTGTTAGTTTTTGCTTTCTTTTCATTGTCAGCTCCCATGTTCTTCATGCTATTCTTTCTGCTAAGAATGAACTACCCAAACCCCTCACCTAATTCTCCCTTGCCTGAATTCTCTTTATCTTTCAAATTCATCTCATTTTATGATTCTCTCATTAAGTTTTTCTAAACCCACTCAGCAGCAAGCAATTTCCCCTTCATTAAATTCCCTCAACATTTTGAACACACATTGTGGAACTTTTAATATTCAAATTTGTTTAGAGTTTTTGTCTATAGATTCATTGACAGCAAGGATGAGATCTTATTTTGTAATCTTAGCATACCCACTAGCTTTTTGCATTTAATAACATCCAGTGCTTGTTAAAAAAATACAATACAAATAGAAGAAACTGAATTGTAGTCTCTGATGGTCTGTGTAATTTCTTCTTATAATATGTTCCAGTTAACTCATGTGATTTAATGATTAATTGCATGTCATAGATGAGGAAAAAGAGGAATTAAGAAATACTCCCTGGTTTATGGCATGGGTAACAAGATAGATCGTGATGATCCAAACTAAAGTAATGAATGAGGAAGAAAAGACAAATTCAGAAGGAAAGGTGATAAATTCCATTTGGAATAATTTGGAGGTCTTACTGATATATCCATGAGAGCTGCTCAATTGGCAGCAGTAAAATAATGCTAAGAGAAACTCTAGGGCAGTTTGGCACATAACAATCTGTGTTAAAACTGAGACCATTCAGAAAAAAAAAATCTTCACATCCCCAGTTCTACTGACTGATGTATGTGCTGTTCCCTCAATGGGCATCTCAGAGTCACTGTGTTCTAGGTACTTCCAAGGCTACAATCATGATCAAATTCATCCAAAACTTTCCACAAGGTTTGCCTGATGTATAAGCATTATCATTCAGATATTGTTAAATCTAAGTTCAAGCCAAACCAGCAAGAAATGATCCCTTGAGGATCTCATAACCAGCAGAACACTGTAATAGAAAGACGATAGAGTTGGCTGGGGATTCACTAGATGGCCAGAGAAACTGTGATGGTAGGTGGTTTCCTTAAATCATTTGAATAGAGCATGGATTTAATTGAAAGCATGCCTATGTCCTCAGTTTTCTCTGCATGTTAAAAAGCAAGGCCATCTGCTCATGGAGGGGTAGATGAGAGTCAAAAAAGGTAGAAAATGTTGGAAATAATTGCTTACAGAAACAAGATAGGAAATAGCAAAGAACAATTAAAACAGTCACAAGTAGTATTAAAGTTCTAGTGAATATTTTTAAATAAAGTAATTCCATAGTTTACATAAATATCAATCTTGTTTTATTAAATACTAGGTATTTGGTAATATTTTTAGCAATAGTTGATATAATATTTAGAATGACACATTCATTGGATTAATACAAACAGACCAGTAGTTTACCTATTTGAGGTGATATAAATGTCAGTAGGGCCCTATATCTAAAAATGCTGTCCTGGCTCCCTACAATTCCTTTACTAACAACTCATTTAACTATGAAAAGCTTTTAAATTATAAGAATTTTTTCCTAAAATCCTCCTAAAACTTTGAGCATTATTAGCTGAGGACAAAGCCCCCAGAAAAAGGGAAACCTATTTTCTAAATAAAGGTCTAGTCCCTAGAAACAGAGACCAGAGAGAATTTGAAACAGGATTTGGAGGTGTAGACTCTGAAAATGGACAATTAGAAGTGAATATTGGAGGAGGCTACTTTGATTTCTTTGATTTTTATATTTTTACTACTATAAAAATCTGACTACTCACTTTAAGAAAAAAAAATTTTTTTCCATGAAAGATCAAAATTATTTTTCCCCAGAGTTCCTCCTGTGACCTACCTCTACTGAACTCATGGATATGTTTGTCCTTGCGTTTCTTCTATCATATGGGAGCTACCAAATGTCATGCATCTGTGTGTGTGTGTCTGTGTTTGTGTGTTTCTCCTTACTGAAGCTACATTGCAGGAAGCATTGATTTTGTTGACTGAAAAGGTACCATGCCCTCAACAGAAATGATAACTTGCCATTTATTATGAAATCTGACCTTGGTGGTACAGCAATGAAACTCCTGAAGGAGATCAATGTGATATCCTGGAGAAAAAAATACCATTTAAAGTTAAGGTTGATGAAGGTCATTCTGTCTTATAATTCTCTCCTGTACCATTTCCAGTCACCAGTGGAAAAGTTAGAGAGAAAAGACCAACATTATTATTTTCTTCTGTGAGAAACAGTGACCTTGGAGAAGACCTCTCTGTTTAGCACAACAAAACAGTGAGTCTTTGGCAATACACAGAGAGTGGAGAACAAAAGAAGTGCTTTGCGTAATGAAATTGAGGTAGATCCCAGAAAAGAGGCATAAGAGATTTAAGGATGAGGCTGAATACTTGAGCAGAAATCCAAGCAAAGCTGATCTATCGTTTCTGCATTTATGCACAGCACAGAATGAGAACATCCTGGAGGATGAGATAAAAGTCAATGGAGTTAACTGGAAGTTGAAACCTGGAGTTCAAGGGGGTCATGTGACTCTAGAAATCACACATATTTGCAGAGGCCCTTCCTTCCCACAGTACTGGGATAGTGCGCTCATCCCATTTAATTCAAGTGTCATAGGACAACATGACTTCAACTGGTATTGAGGTCCCCACTCTGTTATAGGCTTCATGAAGATTTACATCACTCTAGAAAATTTTAACTTAATTGAGATATTAATGCCTTATTGGCATTAATTGGCAAATATTTTTCATATTTTATATGCTAACTTTTTGGTTTAAATGTGCTGGAATTATTCAGAGTCAGTATTTTACACATCAAAAATGCAAGTATTTATATGCCTAATTCCACTTAACAAAAGTAACTCTTTAATTTAACATTAATCTATACGATTTGTATCCTAGATATCATTGCACTGTCTAGTGAACAAACTGAAGTGTTTTCTGAGATATGGTTAGTATAAATATAAATATCTATATACTATGCCTAATACAGATTGTTTGAAAAACATTACCCATTGGTGGACAAGGCATGATGCCTTATTAGAAATATATAAAATAAATGAATCCCAAATGAATTCATGCCATACCATATTTTTTTCAATATTCCTTACATTTTCAGCAGATATTTTCAAAGTGAACATTAAATGTGAATTTTAATAGGTTTGGTGTTGGCACTTGTACTTCCTAGAGAAAAAAAAGAATAAAAATTTTAGTTAACAAAACATGTACAAAATCATAAACTAATACATTTATTAAAAAGTACTTGTTATATGGTAAAAGATTTTAAAATTAACTAATCAACATTGTGAAGTGACAAAATATGACAGACGAACTGTCTTGTCACTTTCCTTAATATTTTCTACATACTCATACCCACATTATTGTAATTCTTTTGAACTGATAAAAAGTGTATTTATTTATCCTTAGTGTTAAATGGAAGAGTGTTAGTCAAGTCCAAAAACACAGATTAGTGGCTGTGAAATTTAAAAAAGAAATGTTTTAAAATAAAATAATAATTTGCTGTGTTCTTCTTACCTAATTTCTCTGAGGGTTAGCACCTCATTTTACCCCACAGTTGAAGTAGGTAATAATCGAAGTCTCCTATTTTACAAAGTTGTGAGTTTTAATATAAAAGCTGCTCAGAATTTCCCAGTGAATAGCCCTATTCTCCATGCCTAAATCAAATATTTGAGATAATGCATCAACATTTTAAGATTATTGTTTTGTTTAATGTATATAATTTCAATGCAGCAAATGGTACCCTGGGGCTTTCCCCATTTCTCTGTAACATATGCATGAATATTAGAATATGTACGAAATTGATGAAGTAAAACCATCACATAACTATTTATTTAGGAGAACTTAATTCATTTTTGAAGTAAAAATAAAGTCTAATGCTGATAAAGGATGAAAAAGCATTAAGTCAATATTTGAAGAGGGAGGGTGAATGCCAACTGCCAATTTGCTAATCAGCTCTCATCAATGTCCAAGATGACTGTCTTTCATTGAGAATGCATTTTGGTCTCTGTTTATTAAATTTCGGATGGTTTACTAAAACTGCCAACAAGAGGACTAATTGATGCCAATTACAGGGTCTTTCTCAGAGGAATTGGAATGAGTCCACATGTTCATTTCACACACATGACTCATCTTCCCTCAATTTAACAAGAATGATTAGCTACCTTGATACCATTGTAGATAAAAACACAATCTCTGAATTGTTTTATATGATACTTAATCTGAAGTTAAATGAAGATATCTTATTATTAACACTAGTAATAGCAAATTTTCCAGAATTTAAATTTAATTTTTAGTTTCCTCAATGTTACCATTTCTGTAGAAATACAATATCCAGTTTCATAAGAAATGCTTTAAAATGTTATTGAAATTGTATTCTTGAAAAAGTCTTTTTTTTTTTTTAGAAAATGTTATACAAACTATGCTACTATAGAACACATGTCTGGATTGACAATGCAAAAAGCATTACTTAGTCTAATTCTGAATGACAGTTGCTATTTATGCTGCCATTTTTTTAATGTAAATAATTGATCATATCTCCAGAAGTTAATGTCCTGCCTCTTCAAACCCCATTGAAATACTCTCTTCTATTTAAAAGCTACTAAACATCTCTACAGTATCACACTGTTTTTGTTCTCGTAAGTAAAGAATGAAATTTTTAGATTGCAAAAAGAAAGTCTCTTCTTCACATATTCTTGATAAAAAATGGTAGGATTACACCTTGAACTGAAGTAGAAGAACAGGGGATAAAATCTCTCATTTATTGTATTCTAGCATACACCAGGCATTGCACTAAGTATTTTATATGTCTTGTCTAATTTAATTCTAAGAGTAACTTTATGTTGTAGATATGGTAATCCCTTCTCAATGATGAGGAAATGGAAACTAATTCTCTGGTAGCATTGTTATGCCAAGGACAATGCAGCATGTGAATGGAAGGAGACCTGGAAGGGATAACTATTTATAGTAACAACTACGGAGTTTAAATGACTTTAGATGACTTTAAATGACTTTAAATGACTTTAGTTTAGATGACTTTGCTCTGAATATTGAGTGAGGGTTTTCCATATGAGTTAAAATAAGGATATACATGCTTAAGTAAATGTAATAAGTATATTGGGCTTTTTGGTTTTTACTTAAAAATATATAAGGAAACTGAATCTATTTATTTTAGTTCTACATACAAGTGTACAATTTTGGTTCAAGTGATTGAACCAGTGGAGTTTCTCTGCTAAGTAAAATTATTATTTTTAAAATCCATTATCCCACCATGACCCAAATGCCTTCTTGAGAACACGATATACATAATCAAAGTCTGTTTTTGTTTCTAAGTAAATGAGCCAGAATATAAATTTCCAAACATTTAGATGTCACCCAAAGAGCAAGGAGACTGACAAAATCAGCCTGCAGACCACAATCATCACTCTTCCTACACTGAGGTCACTTAAACCTTTTCTTTTTCATCGGATTTGGAGTAAATTTGGAATGCTGAAATGCCTGGTGTGTCTCTGGAGTAATACTTATACCTTATTCCATAGAATAAACTTGTCTTAATAATAACACCACAGAACTCTCTTACTATACTGAGCATCACAGAATCTAAAATGTCTATAGTGGTAAACTTTAATCCATCATTTAAAAGGCACATGAAAGGATTAGGGGCTAACATTTATTTAAAAAATAAATCACTTCAAATAAGTATTGAATACTAAAACCTCCCTGATAGATATTACCCTTTTTACCCTTACCCTTACCTAAAATAAGTTTTTTAACTTTTTTTAAAATTGAGAGTGTTAAAGATATCCTTGAAGATCCCTAAAGATTTGTTAGTGAGAGATACAGGTAAATTTTGGCTTATCCTTACCTACATTCCTCATCTTTTTAAAGTAGCTCCAAAATATTT
>VBSM01000272.1:85325880-85340507 GCA_008086735.1 Cheirogaleus medius | reverse complement strand
GGAGGGAGGGGGGCATGGGCAATAAACATAACCATAATATTTGTACCCCCATAATGTGCTGAAATAAAAAATATAAAAAGAAAAAAAAATTAACAGAAGATATTTTTGATTGAATGAAAAGAACATTTAAGTATGAAATGATAAATCTTGATAACAAAAATTCAGTGGATAATATACAATTAAAGATAAATAATAGAAATTTCTTACTTATAATAGTAAATAAAGTAATATTTTAAGAGACATAAAGATAAAAAGATAAATAAGAAGTTACTATTTAAAATAGAAAGTTCTTATCTTAAAAGATAAACAATAGGGATTTCTTACGAACAATAGGATCATTTTTAGTTGCCTTTTTGCATCATTGTGATAATATATAAAATATGTTTAATGTACTTAGCATTAATGCCATAGAGAAGGAAAATTTTCTTTTCCTTTTACCCTCCTTAATTCATGTCTTAGGCCCCTATAACAAAAGATTAATAAGAAAAAGCATGCAAATTTATTTAATATAAGTAGTACATAACACAGGAGCCTTAATAAGGAAATAACGACCCAAAGAAACAGTTAAACCTCTTAAATAGTTAACAGTTTTTGGTAGTAGGTTTGATGAAAAGTGATAGTCATGAAGAGATATGATGAGACAAATGGAATATGAGCTAAATGTAATAAACTGTTCTGTTTGTTTAGATTCCTTTCTGTGTCCTTATGTCTTTGGAGATAAGGATGCTTTTTTCTCCCAGATACAGGGAGAGCACCTCTCATGTGAGGGTCTTATGAACTAGCTCAGGAGAATGTCAGAAATTTCTTTGTCAGTTTTATGATCTGGTTCATTGGGAAAGGTTGAGGGAAGGTCCATGAGATTTTCCTGCACCTACTAATTTTCAAATTCCTTCATTTTAAAATATTCAATATGCCAAGGTTCCATATTTTTGAGATAGCATGTCTTGAATCCTATCAATGTCTAATAAATTTATCATAATGGTAACTACCATTGAATATCCACTAGAGAAGATAAAGGCAGTAGGCTAAGCACTTTATGTACACTTTCATCCTCGCAACATAACACATTTAGTATTAAGCTCATTTTAGAGAAGTGGAAAGCAAATTGCAGAAATGATAAAATGATATTTGATTCAGTTAAATAGAAAGAAGTGAAGCAGAGATTTTAACCAATGCTATGGTTTCAAACCCCCTCTTCAAACCCCCCTTCGAACCCCCTCTTCTCTTCACACTATACTACTTCTCATAATTAATTATTCCACAAATATTTATGGTTTGTCTGGTGTGAATTATGCATTGTTTTAGGTGCCAGGTACTATGCTAGATGCTAGGAGCTGAAAAGGCAAAGTATTATATATGCAAAACAGTACATACTTTGTCATTAGACACACTTGAATTTAAATACAGGTTCGGCTGCTTGCCCACCCACTGTATGAACATGGGCTGATTATGTACTTCTTGGAGTCTTGTTCCTCCTCTATAAAATAGAAATGCAGCTTGATCTCCTTCATTGTGTTATTATGAGATTATGAGCATTAAATACTTAGCACAGTGCGAGGTACATGGTATGCACACACAAAATCATGTGTTATTATTGGTACCTAATAGTGTGGTTCTGAAGATTAAATTAGTTCACATTGTCAAATCCTTGGCACATAAAAAACATTGGTTTTAATTTTTCCCATTCTACTAGAAAAAGACATAATACATATCTATTGGACCAACCAATTCTGGTTTTCTGTAAACCTGAAACCCACAGACAATTAACATGGACTTATGTTTAGCTTAGGTTTAGCTTAATGAAAACATAATTATTATTGACTAAAATGCTTATAAATCCAGTCTATGTTTTGTAGGTTATATGAAAATAAATAAATAGGAAATCATTATCTAAAGGAGGCCCTGCTCAAGAAAAAAAAGCATTCTTGCTTTTTGCCTCACGTGTCAAGACCAGAAAGACTGAGTTTACCTTACTTGGATTCAATTAACAATAATTTTTTATTGAATGGATATATGATTTTCCTTTCAAGTTATTTGTGCGTGTATGTGTGTTTGTGTGTATGTTTCCAAATTTGGTTAATTCAAGAGGAATGCATATATATGACAAAGAGCAGTTAAGGAAGAGAGAATAGTGAGGGATATAAAATTAGGCCACATAAAATATGCCTTTTTGGCATCTGGATTATTTTGAGTTTATGAACATCACAGGAAGAGGTAGACCTAGAGAAAGTTCTAAAGAAAATGGCACACATTGTCTTTTCGTAAAGAAAATATTCATTTGTAAATGTGTCTCCCTCTCCCCAACCAGGAAGAGGAGACTCTTACCTCATCTATGGAGAAAGCATGGATGTAAATTTGCATATCAAACCTTACTAAACAACACCTGTTTAACCTACTTTTCCTGAGCACCTTCCCATAATTTGCGTTTCCCACTCTCAAGCCCAAAACCTTTTTCTTTGTTTAGCCTAAAATGGTATATAAGCCTAAATTCTAACCACGCATTTGAGTTGCTCCTCATTGGGCCTTCCCATGTATATGCACGATGCACATCTTAATAAACTTCTGTTTGTTTTTCTCTCATTAGTCTGTCTTTGGCCAATCCAATTTACCCAGCCCGAGAACTTAAGAACATAAGATACAGCAGAAAAAAAGATTGTTTCACTGCCTTAAAGTTTTTTAGGAAAAAGGAACATTTTAGCCCTGGGAAAATTATTTTTATCTTAACTTATAATCAATAAAAGGTGTTTGGTTCTGTATAGTTACAGCTCTGCTGTAATGGAGAATGTCTCTGGCAAAATGTTAGAAGAGCTGAATCTGAATCTGCCTTTGCCTCTAAATCTCTTTCTGTGGGCCCCTTCTTGTGAGAATAATAATAATGTCTAACATGTATTGAGGAATTAGCATAAGTCAACCTCTTTATATCCACTAAATCATTTATTCTTCTAAACAATGAGATGAGTAGAGGATAAAGAGCCATTGGTACTGAGTATTTTTTTAAAATGTCCTGAGTTCAAAGCTAGTTTATACTGGTGGTTTGATTAGAATCCAGAGAGTCTGCAACAGAGTTCCACCCCCTACTGCAAGGAAGGAAAAATTACTTCCTTCTCCACTTCTGGGCTCTTTCTTTGGCTGCTCTGTGAATTAAATTGACATAAGACAGATTAACAGGAGAAAAATAATTTTAATTACATCTGTATGCATGAAAGGGTCTCACAAAAATATGGGACTCAAAGACACCAGATGAATGAGCTTACATATCATCCTCAGCTACAGAAAGGAACAGGGGTTTGAGGTTTCTGGTGGGGTGGAGGAAATTATGGGTGGGTCAGGGGAAAGGCCTGGTTAAGACAAGATGGCCAGTAAAAGCACTATAAAACAAAGGTAAGGTTTGTTTTGCAAATTTAATTCTATGATTAAGAGTCCATTGATTAAGAGTCTCCAGTGATTTAGTCATCTTCTCTTCCTGGTGCAGAAAGATACTCTTACAAACGGAGATTTCCTTTATAGATGTAAATTTATTTCTTTTACAAATGAGCAATTTTTCAAAGCTAAACCTCTACCTGCAGTTCCTCAAAATAACCAGTTCAAAATAATCAATATGGAAAAGAGGTATATTTAGGGTGGCACATTCTGGTCTCCTATAGTTATATTTTGGGGTAGCGTGTCCTGAGTCCCAATACAACTAATATACTATCTATAAAAATAAAAGAATCAATCTAGGCAGGCTCAACAACTCCCTTCCAGCACATTCTTTGAGTTTATTTGGGTATAAGAAATGACTTAACATAAAGTTGACTACTACAAATGTGGGAATTATTTTAGCTCACAATCATGATGCTTCACAAATACAAATTCTGGTTTTCAGATGTAATAAGTGGGACTAGAATCTCTAATTCTTAAGAACAATCCTCATAGTATATTTTTTGTTTTACTTTCATGGAATAACTTTTAGACTCTTCTTCTAATGGATAGTTTTACAATGTTATAGGGAAATGGTTTCTCTTCCTGTAGAGCTTTCCTACTTTAATGTCAATATGGGTTTTTTTGTTGTTATAGATTTAAAACATTTTATTATAATATTTGTTTGTCCATTGCTTGTTAGCCCCTGACAATATTTACAAAATTGAGGAAAAAAATACACTCCCTATTAGTATGGCATATCATCTGAAAGACAACATTAATAGGTATATCACACACACACACAATTTATAAATGAATCAGTCCAGAGTTTCAGATGCCAAAGTCTGTTGCCACCATTGAGTGTTTTAGCCATCTTCCTGAGAACTGGGGGAGGGTAGGAGGAGGAATGGTGTCACTCTAATCTACATTCATTTTCACTTTTATTCTGTTAATTCATAATGTGAGTGAAACCTGTATTTTAAAAGAAAAGAAAAAGGGTAGCTTATTCACTCTCTCTAGGTATATGCAAACCACTTGAAACCAATTAGGTGTCAACAGAATTGTTAATTATCCTGGGGTCACCACCTTTTGTGAAGCCTTTCAGAGTAAAAGGGAGGTGTGGCTTAGCTCACAGCAGGTTCAAACAGCCCTCTAATTGACAAATTTTATACTCAGCAGTTGGGTTGGCTAGAGAGGTTAAATCACATTTACTCTCCTTCACTGAGGAAATGGATGGACCTTTACATTTATCATTCATTCATTCATTTATGAAACAAATACCTATTGATTCTCTGGTTTGAACTCCAGGGCTTGGCTACCAGTAGTAAATGATAATCAGTCACTGCCCCATGAAGATTTTATTCTCTCTTTGTGAGAGGACCCTTTCACTTCCTAATTTACAAATGATTAATTAAGAGAAGCTGATTGTAGAATACGTCAGAAGACTCTAAGTCTAGAGACTTTCAAAGCCTAGGCTGCCTCATTTCCTAATTCTGAACCCCTGGGAAGAAAAGGCACCAGACTTTACTCTGGCTTAAGAATTAACAAAGTCCTCATAAGTACCACACTATACTCACCAATGAAATACCATCTTTCTCCGTCTATACTACCAATTCCAAAATTCCCATTCACCTGTTCAGAAGCCACTATCACCACCTTCCTTTTACCATTATCCTAAAAAGGAATGTGGATGGCATTGGAACCTACACTTTCCCATGGAATCAGTTAAGAATTATACTTAAGTGTGCTTAACATGCTAATTAGTAGTTTTAATATGCTGTGTGGAAAATATTCTGAATCAAGAGACTGCAAGCCCTGAGTTCTGATTTTTGCTCTTGTACTTACCAGCTGACTAATATTGGGTAAATTTTTAACTTCTCTAAACTTCATGTCTCTCATCTATAAAATGGGGCTAATACTATCTCTTCTCTGCATTGTTAGTATAAAATTTCATATGAAATAAATTTGAAAATTAAATAGTATATAAATATGGAGCATATGAAAATCATTATGATTTTGTTCTACAAACTGAAAATAATAATGCTTATAATGCACCCAGCATAATTGTTCATGTAAAAAAGCAGTTTTCAAGTTATTGTTCAGGGACCCCCAATAGTTCCTCACATCATTTTAGGGGGTCATGATGTCAAAACTATTTTGATAATAATACTCTTAATACCTTATTTGCCTTTTTCATCCTCATTCTCTCATGAGTATAATGTGTTTTTTCCCCAGAAGCTACATGACACATTAAATCACAATAGATTAAATGCAGAAGCAGAGATGAGAATCCAGAATGGAGTATTTCTTAAGCCAGATATTAAAGATCCATTCCAAAATATTACAAAATACCACTCTTCTTGTCAGGTTTTAGTCTGAAACTATCGGTTCTTGGCTTGCTTATGGCCAAAAAATGACCAGACACACACCAAAGTAAAGCAAGCATGAAAATGAAGTTTGTTGAGGAGATAAAGATAGGATTATAAGGCAAGAGCAAAATATAGATTTACAGAGCATGGTACATACGGCACAGATGACAACTGGACCCATTGTCACTGTAGAGCAGGCAAAAAGAAGGGCAAACAGAAAGCTTGGCTATGGACTGCATCTTATTTTGTAGTGCTTGAATAGGGCCCTCCCTTGTGGTTCAGAGGTCACCATGGAACCACTTTGATTGGACAGTTGGGAGTCACATGACCTGCGCCTTAACTATACATGTGGGCTCTAGGTCACTTTCCGGACTTTATGGTACCCATACTGTTTGGTCCTTGGGCTAGAGAATCCTTTGCATTCCTTTGCAGCTGGCATGCCAAGTTCTGATTGGCAAATTCATAGAGTATTCCCTCCTCCCCACCGTATGGAGAATTAGGGTTGGGCAGGACCAAGATAGAGGCAACAGCACCCACTTTCACCCCTAAGAGACCCAGAATCCCTCACTGTCTACCTAACATTCTCAGGAATTATTTTTCTTTTGGAAAATTATTCAAAATGTCCTTAAAATATGTTATTTATATTAACATGTAATTAGTTTATGATTTCTTTTGAATGAAAAAATACCTTTAAAATTTGCCAATTTAAATTTCTAATAGATCTAGTATTGATAAATATAATCCACAGATACAAAAGCTCCTTAGGGTTGTAGGGGAGGAAATATATAGTTCTGACTTCTCAGCTTGGTCATCAGAGCTGTAGGGGAGGAAAACTAATTTTCTCTCTATCTTTTCTGAGTTATTAGCTGGGACCCCCTGGAACAAAAATAGATTAAGAAAAGAAAAACGACCAAAAGTTTATTAATATGTATACCTCATGTATATATATAGGAGATACCTGGGGAAATGAGCACATCTCAAAAATGTGGTTTAAAATTCAGGCTTAAATTCCATCTTCAGCTTGAACCGGAAAGAAGAGTGTTAGGGAGGTCAGTAATGGGGAGGTGACCCAGAAAAGCACAGTAAATAAAAGTAAAGCTTGTTATGCAGGTTTAAATCTGTGCTTTCTCCACTAATAAAAGTTTATTGTGATTTAGAATCATCCTTCTCCTCAGGAGACACCCTTAAAATTGGAGATTTTCTTTATAGACGTAACTTTCCTTTACAAAAGAGTAACGTATACTTTGTTTTTAGAGCTTCTCCTGTGTTTGAAGTTTCTTAAAATAATCAGCTCTCTATAATCCTTATGCCAACAGAGACATATTTGGGATGGTATACTCTGGTCACCCTTTGGGGTGACATATTCTGGTCTCCTATAGTGTTCTCAGTATTTCTTTAAGAATGTAAAGTGGGCTGGGCATGATGGCTCACACCTGTCTGTCATCCTAGCACTCTGGGAGGCTAATCGCTTCAGGGCAGAAGTTCCTGACCAGCCTGAGCAAGAGTGAGACCCCCGTCTCTACAAAAAACAGAAAATTTAGCTGGGCGTGATGGTGAGCGCCTGTAGTCCCAGCGACCCAGTAGGTTCAGGTAGGAGGATCACTTGAGCCCTGGAGTTTAAGATTGCAGTGAATGATGATGACGCCACTGTACTCTAGCTGGGTGATACAGCGAGACTGTCTCAAAACAAAACAAAAAAAAAGAGTGTAAAGGGACCACAAGGCAAAGAAATTTTAAAATTGCCCAGATAATATATGGAAATAGGGCTTTGTAACTATGAAGTATCCTGTAAGTAAAAACTGTTAAAATAATCGTTGCATTAAAATGAAGTCAACATTTGTGAATGTATAATTGAGCTCATCCCTGCTTTGTGTTCCAACCTACTTCAGCACAAATATTTGTAACAAAGCCTGTTCTTACATTGAGTTAGGACAGGGTTCTGCTGACCTATTTACATGCATTTAAGAAGTAATAAGACAATGATAAATAATGGCAGAGGAGTATACATGAAATTCACATCTACACAATTAACCCAAAGCTACAGAATTATTTAGGATTTAAAGAGTCTCAGTATTCTGACACTTTCTCTCTGGGGGAAATGCCATATTAGTGACAAGTCAGTCCCTGTCAGACACTTAAAGAAGTGAAGGGTTGAAGAATGGGGGTATTCATTCCCTGCCCCTCTTGCTCTGGGAGTTTTAGGACATTGGCTCAGCAAACTAGGTACTTTTACATGGCATTTTGAATCTTAAGACAATAAAGCAAAGGCACTGAGAGAAACAGAAAATTTACAGCTGTGGCGGCAGCGTTGAAAATCCAGCTGTGGGCTGGTAAGTGTCCGCCCTGTGGCAGTGGTGCCAGCTATGGTGGTGATGAGTGTCCACTGATGGTGACTTTAGTGCCAAAGATATAATCCTTGGCTCTTTTCTCATCAACCTAGCCTTTGTTGGTTCAAACCCAAATTCTGAGTCTTATACCTTCCTATAAATGTTGCAATTACCTTATCCTTCCAGTTAAATCATCTAATTTTTTAACCAGATTTGGGTGTTCTGTGGTTTGCTACCCAGAACCCTAAAAATACTGGCTACTGAATTAGATAGATTTGAGCATTTGATTCCAGTTCTGCTATGTTTAAGCTGTGTGAACTTAAGCAAATTATTTCACCTCCAAAAAAATTTCAAAAAATAAAATAATAATTGTTTCTTTAATTTTTGTTTATTGATATGTATATTGGGAATATTGTTATGGAGATCAAATGAGGCAGTGCATATAAAAACTAGCACAGTATACACTTGCAGTAGAATTGAAATACAGAGAAAAGTACATTTCAGAAATAGAATTACTCTAAGATTAATATGAGTGAATATAGACAATAGGACATTACTCTAATATTGATGCAATATTTGCTTTCCTGAGGGCACATATAGAGCTTAACAAAAAATAATCAGTGATTTTTTTTACTTTACTCCTTTAATCCACCACTGCGGGCATATCAAATCATTACTTCTTCTTTGTAGTTAGAGCTCATTTTAATATTATATTTCCAAGCAGTGATATTGGTATTTTAGTGGGACAAATCTTTATTGTACTGGGTTGTCTCAAGCATGGCAGTAATTTATCATTACCAATCATTGTTCAAGTAGGGACCAAGGAAAAGTTTTCCCTCCATCTACTAAAAGTTTGCTGAAAATGAACAAAAGGAGTATTAATAGGAGAAAAAGCAATGCAAAATCTATTTTAATGTGCTTATGGACATGGGAGCTCTATACAAAGAGACGCAAAGAGGGGCCAGATGGTTGATGCTTAAGTTTCTCTTCCTAGGGGAGAGATGTATAGACTGATGAGGCAGACATTATTTTGTTAATGATTTTCTGGAAACTGGATAGACAAGTTATGAAAGGTGAGGGGCAGAAGTCCACAAGAACAAAAGTTGTCTTATTATGCAGATGAAGTCCCCCAGGTAATCTACCAGAGATGCTCTCAGAAGAATAGATGAAACTTCTATTTGGGTGAGGTGAGGACTCTCAGTTTCATCTCTTCTCTGGTGGCTAATCTTTCCTGGTTATTTGTTGAGGGGGTTTTAAGACCATTGCATTTCTTTTGGAGAAAAGCTTTCTTAGATAAAGAAATCCCAAAATGAATCCCTCCTGGTGCTTCAGGAATGAGGATCAGAGAGACAAGGATGCAGAAAGGTCAGATAAAGAACTGGGTTCTCAGGCTTATTTCTGAGGCCTTTTAATGTATAAAGCACTTACTATGTCAAAGCACCATATTTGGGAGAATCATTACCTATGCCTAACACACGCCAAATGTCAATAGTTCTCTAAACTTATGACAACCCAAACATCTACAGGGGACATTCTCTTCCCAGTAATATTTTGAGGAACTAAATACTGAAACTCATATGATCTTAGAAAATTAAAGAGATTGACAAATAAATAGAATTATTAGACTATGCACAAGTTTAAAGTCAGTGAAGAAAATGATATTCACAATATTGTGAGAGACTTTGGGAAATCACAGCCCAGTTTTTCTTCAAAGTTGATGTGCTTTAGAATTGCCTATGGGTTTAATATAAATATGGGCACTAACCTCTTATTTCAGAATTATTAAATTAGAATTCCAGAGATTGGGCCTCAGCATATGTATTTTTACACTATAACATATTGCTTATAAATGTTGAGTGCTTTAAAGTTAATGGATTTTTGTGGTTTTCAATAATTTAACATAAATAATAAAATGTTTCTATAACACATTGCATCAGTACCTACTATGTGACAAGCAGTGTGCTATGGACTAGGGATGTAAACATGAACAACAAATAGCCCTGAATTCCAGAGGTTCACTGTTCAGTTGGAGGAAACAGTCATTAAATAGTTGATGTATGGTGGCATGTAAAAGTTTCAAAAACTGATAAAAAGGTACTATTTCCTAGAGAATTTGATGAAGTTCCATGAGGGATAGATATGAATTAGTATGGCAGATCATAGAGGAATACTGTTCTTCTTGCAAAATAAGTTTGTGCTACCTACATGGAACAATTGACTTTGAGCAATTACAAAAGAATGGCATCTGTATTAGTCAGGTGATTTGAGGTTAATATAAAAGCATGTGCTATTGATTCTCTTGTTTCAACCAATTAACTGAAAAACGAATTTAAATTCAGATGCACCGTAACTGGAAAATTGAAAGCAGTTACAGTAGAAATAATATTTTCTACAATGAATAGGTGCTTATTCAGTTAGGAAAGCAAAACTGAATTTTCATAGATGGTTATTACGCATTTGCCCAGTGAACTATATGACAACCTGATTTTCCTTCCTTCCATTTCTTCCTTCCTTCCTTCTTTTTTTCTGTCAGTTTGTATTTATAGTACAATATTATAAAACAGAATGTTGAGAGCACACCTAAGTTAGAATGAAAACAGCATTGAAAGAAATTGACATTTAAAAAATAGAGAGAGAGATAAATAGATCTCTGTAGCGATGGATCTGTCCAAATTTAACTATAATTTGTCCCCTAATGTTAAAAATAAATAAATAAATATTCCTCTTATAAGTGCCAAAACACTACTTCTTCAATCTTTCCATGAGTCACAAACACCCTTTTTAAATGCAATTGTTCATCTAAAGGACAATTAATCTTAACATAAGAAGGTATTGCTTTTTAGCAATTAGCAAACAAAGAACAATTCTTAATGAGTAAACACATAGATTAATTATACTTATTTTCTTTTTATGTAAAATTTAGTAATAGACTATTACAAAATAGACAAAATTTTGTAATAGTGTATTACAAAATTTTACAATTTTTTTCAATGTATTTTTTTATTTGTTTGTTTGTTTTTGAGACAGAGTCTCGCTTAGTCACCCTGGGTAGAATGCCTTGGCATCAGCATAGCTCACAGCAACCTCAAACTCCTGGGCTCAAGCAATCCTCCTGCCTCAGCCTCCCAAGTAGCTGGGACTACAGGTGCTTACCACCATATCCAGCTAATTTTTTGTTTTTATTTTTAGTTGCCTGGCTGATTTTTTCTATTTTTAGTAGAGATAGGGGTCTTGCTCTTGATCAGGCTGATCTCGAACTCCTGACCTTAAGCAATCCTCCTGCCTTGGTCTCCCAGAGTGCTAGGATTACAAGCATGAGCCACTGCACCTGGCCTTCAAAGTATGTTTTTTACAAAAAGTAGGAAGGTTGGTACCATGTGAGACAGCCACACATATATGTTGGGACCTCCTACCTTCTGGAGAATATAATGAAAATAATAAGCACATTCCCCAAGAAATATGCACAAACACATAGAATATGGATATCACATTGAGGGGTTCACAGAAGCCTTGATATCTGTTTCTAGTGAGAATCTTCATACATGGAAAGAATATGGACTTTGGATTCATCTAGGGATAGATTGCAGAACTTACTATTTTCCTGACTACAGACGAGTTACTCATTCTCTCTCAGCTTCAGTGTTCTTGTCTGTTAAACCATAAAGATTATATCAACTTGATGAAATTGTTGGGAAGATTAAATGAGATATATACACAAAGCACTTAGAACAAATGCTAGGCCTAGAGTAAGATCTCAACATGTCAGCTGCTAACAACATCTTCATACTAATTAGTTATAATTATCTATGAAATGGGACTAAAAATTAATACCAGATCATAGGTTTGTAATGAATAAATGAGACAGAGTATATAAAATATGTAGTTGTTCATAGGAAATGTTCAGTATACATTAGCCACTATCATCAAGATTTTGGTTTATTTCCTATAAAATAAACTCAAGAAAATGGATGTTGTTGCTCCTTCTATGTAACAGCAAAAGTCTTTCTTACTATAGTACAACAGCGGAGCTTTATAAATCACCCTGGATTTTGTCAAGAAGTAAATTTTCAAACTGTCCTTAAGAATAATTTTCAGGCAGTTATAAATGTAGTTCTCATGTAAATATAAAATGAACAGATGTCAAAAATTTCATTAAACTCATTAATGAAGGAACTAGTAAAATGTTAAAACCAATTCAATATAGATTTTGAAGAACAAAGATACAGCCAAAAATGTTGAAATGAATTTTCTAAGAGATGTAAAATTGGTTAATATCCTACAGGACAATATAATATAATAATTGGTGTTATCTTTTCTGTAGAGCAAAAAATTCATTGTACATTATCCAGACAAAATTTATTTGCATTGACACAGATAAGAATCACTTTCATTACTATCATTTTTCTATAACTTAACTTCTATCACTATGAGTTCTAGTCCATATAAATTCAATTAAAGGTTCATGACCCAATAGAATCAGATCATCTCTGAAAGGTTTCCAAGATAAGACCCAGAACTTCACTGAAAGGACATTCAATCATCTTTTTTGCTCATTTCCAATCTTGAACAATTTTTTTTCAGACAAGCACTCTTCTGAATGTCTGCCATTATTCTATGACAATTTTACAATACAAATTAAATACCCCCCTCATCCATACTAATGTGTGTATGTTTGTTGACTTCTTTTTAACATTTTTGCCAATTTTTTAGCTTTATTTATTCACTTATTATATAAAAAACTGCACATAACACATACAGTTTGGTGAGTTTTGGCTAGCACTAGAGTTACCATCACCAAAATTAAGGTAATATTAAATATTCTTATCATGGAAAGAACAGAAAATTGTTTAAAACAGTTTTGAGTTCACAGAAAAATTGGGCAGAATGTACAGAGGTTTCCCATAGATCTCCTGCCGCCACATACTCACAGCCTCCTTAACTACTGAATCCTGCACCATAGTGGTACATTTGTTACACTCAGTGAACCTCTTTGACACATTTCTTATCATCCAAATTCCATAGTTTCCATTAGGGTTTATTTTGGTGTTATACATGCCGTGAGTTTTGACAAATGTATAATTACGTGTATCCACCATTATAATATTGCAGAGTGGTTTTTCACCCCTAAAAAATCCTCTGTGCTTCACCTATTCATCCTTCCCTTCCTCCAACCCCTGGCAACCACTGGTATTTTTACTATCTCCATGAGTTTGCCTTTCCAGAATGTCCTATAATTGGAATAATACAGTATATAGGCTTTTCATATAGTAATCTTTCACTTACTAATATGCATTTAACTTTCCTTCATGTCTTTCAGTGGCTTGACATCATTTCTTTTTAGTGCTGAATAATATTCCATTGTCTGGATATACCACAGTTCACCTACTGAAGGACATCTTGATTGTTTGCAAGTTTTGGCAATTATGAATAAAGCTGCTATAAACATTTATATCCATGTTTTTGTTTGGACATAAGTTTTCAACTCCTTTGGGTAAATACCAAGAACTGTGATTGCTGGATCATATAGTAAAAGTATGCTTAGTTTCATAAGAACCTACAAAACTGTCTCCCAAAGTGGCTGTACCATTCTGCATCTCTATCAGCAATGAGAGTTTCTGTTGCTTCATATCCTATCCAGCATTTTATGTTGTCAGTGTTTTGGACTTTGGCCATTCTAATAGAGTGTAATGGTGTCTCACTGTTGTTCTAATTTGCGATTTCCTAATGACATATGATGAAGTATCTGTATTTTCATATGCTTATTTACCATCTGTATAATTCTTTCATGAGTTTTCTGTTCATATCTTTGGTCCATTTCTTTAATCAGGTTTTTCTTCTATTAATATTAAGAATTCATTGTATATTTTGATAAAAGTACTTTTTGAGATGTCTTTCACAAAAATTTTCTGCCAGTATGTAGTTTTTCTTTTTTTTTTTTTTGACCATGTCTTTTGCAGAGCAAAAGTTGTTAATTTTAATGAAGCCCAGTCCAGCTTATCAAATATTTCTTTCATGGGACATGCCTTTAGTGTTGTAACTAAAATGTCATTGCCATATACAAGGTCATCTAGATTTTTTCCTATGTTATCTTTTAGGAGTTTTATAACTTTATGTTTCACATTTAGGTCTATGATCCATATTGAGTTAATTTTTGTGAAGAATGTAAAGTCTGTGTGTAGCTTCATTTTTTTGCATGTGGATGTTTAGTTGGTCCAGCACCATTTGTTGAAAAGGCTATCTTTGCTCCATTGTATTGCCTTTGTTCCTTTTTCAAAGACCAGTTGACTATATTTATGTGGGTCTATTTCTGGGCTCTCTAGTCTATTCCATTTATCTTGCTTAGTGTTCTCTGAGCTTTCTAGATGTGTGGTTTTGTGTCTGACTTTAATTTGGAGTAAATTCTCAGTCATTACTGCTTCAAATATTTCTTCTGTTCATTTTCCTCTTTCTTCTACTTCTGGTATTCCCATAAGGCATAAGTTGCACTTTATGTAGTTGCCCCACAGGTCTTGGATATTCTGTTCTGCGTTTT
>VBSM01000272.1:85227150-85325780 GCA_008086735.1 Cheirogaleus medius | reverse complement strand
AAAAAAAAAAAAAAGAATTCTCTGATATATCTCAAAATACTTCCTTTGCTCTACCTTTTGCCAGAAGTACTAAGAGATTTTTCTCTTGTACTCACTATGAGAACCCAGTTAAACTCCTGGAGGTAAAATTCACAAAAGTGTGCCCCTCCTTCCATGACTCAGTCCTCCTAGAATTTTTTATTCTTAGTCTTGTTCATGCTGAGCCTCCAGAAATTCATCAATTAGTTTTTAAGTTTCCCTACCTGATGCGGGCTCTCACAGAGATTTTTGTTCATGGGTTTCTGCCTGTCTATCACCAGTTTTGTCGTCAGTGGTTTGCCTTTTGACTTTGTTCTTTGACAAATTTATGAAGAGTTGTTCATTTTTCAGTTTGTTTGGCTTTTTACTTATTGTTGGGACAGAGTGAAGACTTCCTGGCTCTTCTTATGCTGGGTGGGAAATTGCCCTATTGTTTTTACTGTGAGTACCTGAGGATTTGATGTCAAGCATTCCCGCTTGTATGTAGCCCACACATTTTTTTCCAGATTGACCCAGTATTGCCATTGCCAATTCCAGAATTGACAATTTTTTTTTAATCTAAACATCTCTCTTTTGGGTTAACTATCATAAGGATACTGTGACTAATGGGAAAATGCTACAAATATGGCATCCATTTTTTTTCACAGAGAGTTGTCAATGTGAGGTAAAACAATGTATTTAACAACCATTTCTTCTGTTCACTGGTACTAAATACTGTCCATCTCTTTAAACATCATATCACTTACGGGACCCATGATAAAGTTAATTCCACTCTCAACTGTTTCGGAAAGCAGTTTGTTAAGCAGAGAAAAACTGAGCTGTGAATTAAAACTTCTAATGTGACACTAGAGGCACATAGAATTTTATCTAGATAATAGCGAATATTAATGTATTTAAATTTTATTAAGCATGTCAATGGGAGTAATTTCATAGTGATATATCTAATTTCAATATCATCAGCAAAACAGCTTTGTCTCTTGTTTCTGTGTGTTTTTTGTGTGTTTGTAGCTTAAGACATAGACATCATTTTCTCTATTTTAAAATATTCAGGCACCTGCAATAACACAGAGTCATAAAGCTCATTTATATCAAGTTATTCATCTCTCAGCTTGTTTTTATTATAAGTCTACTGGAAGATTTCCACACTCAACACTATTCTTTTAGCAGTTAATTAAAGTATTCTTGCTATTGAAATGTACTGTATAGTCCCTATAAATTAGAGGATGTCAAATATTGTAGTTTTCTTAGAGTAGCTAGGATTCTACTGTTTTTTTTAAATTCCCACTATTTCATACTTGCTGCAATTTAGAAAAATTGCTGATGCATCAATTAATGCAAATTGTATAAAGGCTTCTATAATTTGAGCTTAAAATGCCAGATTCAACCATGGTGCTTTGTAGTTTCATGAGCTGCAACTTAAAATACTGGGTTCAATTTTCATTTACCTAATGTTCCCCAGTAATAAAGACATGTCTATTAAGGACATCTGTTACAATTTGGTAACCTCTAATTTTAATGGGAAATAATAGAGTTCATGTCTGTAAGATTAGAGGTTATTGACTAGGTCTTTACACTGGTTTGGCGTCCTTGGTATAATGTTCTGCCAGCCAACCTAATCTATTCACAAAAGGCCCAAAGTCTTGGTTCCACTGGCCAAAAAGAAAGAAAGAAAAAACTTTTCTATCTTGTCACTTTGATCATTGCCTTGGCAAAAATCTGTCACCACCTGCTAGAAAATAATATTTTGCTTCTCTTTTTAAAAAGTATGTATGGAAAGAGACAAGAAACCACTGAATAATTACACAGTGAAATATACTCTGCCAACTAACTGTGAGGGAAAGGAAAAAGGCAGAAGAGAGTAGAAGAAGAGAGGAAAGGGTAGAGATGAAAGTCTCTGAAGCTCTGTCTAGTTCCCAAGGCCCTCAGTGGAGCCCATAGCCTCCTACTAATGTTTAGGTTTTCAATACTTTTCTCTTGGTAGGGAGTGGGGGATGGGAGTGAAAGACAGACAAACCTTTGCCTCCTCTTTCCTCTCTTGAACTGACAACCTATAGATAGTAAAGAGAATGCATCTGAGAAAACAATTATATCTGCCAACTTCAGCAATTGTAACAATGAAATCCAGTTTTTTTTTTTATTATTCAAACCAAACTTCAGCATTCCTTTTGAATCCAAGTCCTTAATGGCATTTACGATTCTCACGGGTATTTATTTTAGCTGAATATCTTGCATTTTCTATGCCAAGAACAATCCTGAGTAAAAAAGATTCCTGTCACTTTATTCAGATTTCAACAAAAAGCACCCAAGCCAGTAAATCACTAAATGGAACTACCAACTTCCTATGACATGCATGAATAATGCCTCAGCAGCCAGCTCACCGGAAAGATTAGAATGGGAGTGAAAAAAAAACCTGTAAAAGTATGCCTGCACAAGCTGAGCCCAGAACTCTATCAAAATCGATTTCTCCCATTTGACATCTGAGTATTTTGAAATGTTCTAACAGGAAGCGACAGACTCAAATTTCTTTCCAACTTGCTTTCTGCATAAAGGAAGAATTATGGTAACTAAACTGGCCAGGTTTTAAGTATCACTGAAAGTCCAGTGTTAACTTGAGACCACCTTGATGGAGAAAAAACAAAGATGAAGGAGAAAATTTGGTGTTGAACACCTAGATTGACAAAAATTGAACAAGTCATGTTTCACATAAATGTGTTTATTTCTTTAGTTCTTGATCCATGAAATGTCCTTGATCCAGTTTTTTATTAGAATATAAGAGGGGAAGGTAAATTATTCATGCAGATTACCCTAAGTATGATAGTCACAAAATTAGCAAACTTTCAATATGTGTAGAGAGTTGAATATATTTTACTATGGTCAATCCTCTCATAACAGTCCTTACAAACTCATTCATCAAAACCATAAAAGAGTCCCATGTACATGTTTCTCTATGTTCCTTACATTACTATTGAAGGAAATAGAAAGTCATTTACATGTGTTCTACATTCAAATGTGTTCTTTTTGCTTTTTGGTGAGACTGTGCTATCAGGTGCCTTTGCTCTCTAAATATGATGAACCCAGAGTTAAGCCATTGCATGTTGTCGCCAAATTTATAATGGCCACCTTTCATATTTATAAACAAACGTCCGATTTTGTGTTTTGTTTACTTTGAAAGTATTTTTATCTTAAATTAATTATTCCCTACCCAAATGACAACGAAACTTTCAGATCCCAGGAAAGAAATGAGATGATTTTTTTATGGCATAGGTAATCAAACACATTTCTATTGGATTTTCAAGTATTTTAATTCTTCTCAAAGTATTCCTAACCTCCCAAAACTGTGTTTTGCTGAGTTTATTTCAAAATGATTTAATAGTAATAGGGTTTTCATAGTTTACTAATTAGCATTCTTGGATGTGTGAAAGACTTGATTTATCTTTTTTTATTAGTAATAATATAGAATTTAACAATTAAAAATAAAGAAGAAAGCTAGGGTATCATTTTTTTTCAGGCTCATGTAGCTCTTTTGGTGATTTATAGGTTAATCAATCATCAATAGAATTAAGGGCCATTTATACTAAACAAATTGCTTATGGCTGCAGCAAATTGTGTTTTGAGATTTAGTGATAAGGACTATAAATTGCCAGTCATGTTATTAGACATATAAATCAGAGAGTTACTGAAAATTGATTAGCTGACTCCAATTTTTCTGAACACATTTTTACTCTAGCTTATTATTTTTCTTTCCTAGGTCAGAGAAATTCAACTCTACACTAAGTGAAGGAATGTGCATTTCTAATATCTAAGGCTATTACTCAAAGGTTTATTTTGGTTTTGTGTTTTGTCTTATTTTCATTTTCTATAGATATTCTTTGAGATCAAGAAAGCCAGATTTTTACATTTATGTGAATATTGCAGTGTTGTTGATTTTTTTTTTTATTCAATTTCTGCTATAGTCTTAATGTCCCAAAATTCATATGTTGAAATCCTAACCTTTCAATGTGGTGGTATTAGAAGAAGGGGCCTTTGGGAGGTGATTATGTCATGAGGGCAGGACACTCAAGAATAGGTTTTGTGCTCTTAAAAAAAGTGTACCTTCTGCTGTGTGAGGTTATGGTGAAAAGACAACCATCTATAATAAGCAGGCCCTCGCCAGAACCTGACCATGCTGACAGCCTATTCTCAGGCTTCCAGCACCCAGAACTGTGAGAAACACATTTCCATCATTTGTAAATCACCTAATCTATGGTATTTGGTTATACTAGCCCAAAAAAACTAAGACAATATTTGAGTATAATTATTCCAGGTATAAAAACTAATATATTTTTTTAAATTGCAAAACATTTTTTGTTTAATGATGAAACCTTGTTATAACAAACCAATAATGAACATGGCTTCTTCTTCCTCCTTTAGCATTTTCCCAAGATCCCCAATGCATAATCTACTCCTAAGAAAAGAGAAATCAGAAAAACGTAAGGCATATACTATGTATACGTGTGTTGTTGTAAGAGACTTTATGATAATAAGGTGTTATTTAAACAATAAGATAGCATCCATTTTTGAAAGTATGCATGTATTATTTGTTTTCTACATGAGTAATTAGTTTGGTAGACTATTCTGGATGAAGATTTTGAATTCTGAAGTAGTAGGCTAGTTCTCTTGACAATTTTCTTTTTCTATCTCAATACATCCCATGCAAAGTTAATAGAATATTCTTATATAGGGCTTTCATTTTATTATTCCTCTGATAGAAATTTTCAATGGCTTCCCCATTCTCTACAGTATAATTTTCAATAATTTTTTTTCTCAAACTAGTCTTCACAAACTCTATTATCCAGTCAATTCTAAAAGGTGTCTATTACCTAAACACCCTCCTGCCTGACTTAGTATTCCTGCCCCTACTCCCTATGATGATGCTCTGCACCTCCACCTACTAGTACTATATCCACTGTTTCTGGTCCATCTCAAAGACAACCTTTTCTAGAAATTTTTCTCCAAATCTTCTCGGAAAGCATTGCAAATTAAGTCAGCTCATGTCATTTATTTATACTTCTATTCATGCATTTATCTACTATATTCTACTTCTACTTTCTAAATTTCTACTGCAAACTGCATATGCTTTTCTATGACCTATAACTGGCATAATGTAAATTTTAACAAACTGCTTTGTAGTACAGATAAGTGTCATGACCAAGTCACTTCCTAGGAATCTATAATACACAGTTATCAAATGATTTCATTAACCTAGAAACAAACATACCTGAAAATTATTATATAAACTAATTTGAAATATTTTTCAAAATTTCCCATTCCTATAAATTTAAGATTTTGGAAAGAAAACAAGGGCTGATAAGAAGTGAGGGGATTCAGACTATGCCACCCAAAATATGCAACTTTGACATGAGGATTATTTTGAGCTGAAGGCAATTAAAAAGAAACAGACACAAGAAAAACTTTCTGCCTTCCCCCTCTCTACTAAGAAAGGCAGGAAATTTTTTAACCAAAGGAGACAGCTCTAGAAACTAATCAGTCCAGAGATGGCACCAGAGAAATCTACATAACAAAATTTACTAACCAGTCCTTATCTTCTGTTACTGGTTTCCCACAATTTGCTGTCCTAGAAACTCAAAGTTCTTTTCATTTGTCTTGTCCCTTTTCTACAAAATTATTTTTCTCTGTGAAGATGCTATTGAAGAGGCAAAGTGAGGTGGAGAATGGGGTTTCCCATGGCCCTCTGGAGGTTTGCTGAAAAATCATCTCACAAAACAGATTGATTAGAAAAAAGGCATACAAATTTATTTGATTTGTATATACGGGAGCCTTCAGAATGAAGAAACCCTAATATACCAAGGACATTGTCCATTTTTATGTTTAGTTCCAACAAAGTGTATGCAGCCGTGTAGAAATATGATTGGACAAAAGGGTATGATGTAATGCTAATAGATTAAGTGGGGAAACCCAGCAAGGCCTGTCTAGATTCTTTTCAGCCTCTCTGAGCAGCCTTCCTTCTGGCTGTGGGGCAGGGCTGTCTGTGAAATCAGGGTCTTATGGCCTACAGTCAAACAAGGTACGTCAGATAACTTCTTCATGGCCAGTTTTTACACAGATTATTTTTGGATGCTATGGCTGGCTTTTGATAAACGAGGTTCTGGTTGCTATGACCCACCTTGCGGAAGAGGGATTCTAGTTTCTATGGCTAGCTCTGTGAGGAGGGGGGCGGGGGCGGGGGGTGGTGTGGTTGAGAGATAGAAAGGCAGAAGAAATTCAGAGAATAACTTTTGCTTCTGAGGCTGCTGCTTAGGTATTGCCTTGGGGTATTGTTTTCTGAGTCCCCACACTATATGAGTTCAAGTTCTAACTACCCCTTTGAATTACTCTTCACTGAGCGTTCCATTGTGTGTGCACAATGCACCTGTTAATACAATTCTGTTTGTTTTTTTTCTTTTTGATCTCTGTCAGTGTAGTTTACGGGACTCCAGCCAATGATCCTAAAATGAGTAAAGGAAAATAATTTTTTTTCTCCCCTACAGGGGAAAGGGGTTCTTTGCTCTACTGATGGACCATCACTGAGCCACACTGGTGGGCAGTATAAATATAGAAGTTAAGATGAGAACCCTAGGAGTTAGAAAAACCTATGTTCAAATTTGAGCTCTTACCTACTGGCTATATTATAATAGAAAACACCAGCTGTTACCGGATGCATATAATAATTTGTGGTTTAAATTTTGCAACAGATTTATGTAAAATCATGACTTGGTCCCTTATTTCTCCAAATATATCAGGAATTTATGCTTTCAAAGGAATACACAATTTTTGAGCAAAGAGGTAGAGTGGAATGCTAGCACTGTTTCTTAGATATTCACTATATATTTAATCATCATATATGTCTTGACTTGTACCTTTACATGCAAGCTGAAGTTTAGAACAAAAATATATACCGAATTAATTTTATCACAACTATAAATATCAGAGAACTATTTCAACATTCAGAAAAAGGAGTTTGTTGGTTGTTTTTGTGTAACTCAGTGTTAGCTATTACAAATATTTTAATTAATCTGACCTCTCCCCTTTGACTATATAGAAATGTGCAAAGGAAACATTCCACTTTATGTATCCCAAAAGATTGTAAAAGTAAAATGTGATACTCACATTTTTACCTTCCTATCTCTTGGTTGCAGAGTAGCATTTGATCTATATGTACAAGATTTAGGATGTTGGAGAGTGTAGGAATTTTTTTCCAACATGCTATGAGTACTATGAACAATTTCTTCTGAACAAAAGGTTTTCCAAAGGTCTGTTATGTGTAAGATGTTAAAATGCTGGTAATGATCTGAGGGTTTCACTAAACCACAAACCTTTCTGTAGGATTTTTTTTTCATTTAAAATCTATATTAAGTTCCTTATGGGTACCGACTTCTTATGAACTATTTTTCCAATGAAATGGAATAGCCCTTTGGTTCAAGAAAATAAAAAAAATTGTCATTATTCTTAGATGTTGCACCAATATTTACTTTAGTTATATTATAAAGAATTTCTTTTATAGAAGCCAGCTGATGGAAAATCCCTTCAAGATTATAACCAAAAAATCCCTCCAAAACTAGGGGCTTTTAAAGATATCTATACATTTGAGGAGAGCTACAATAAGAACAATCTCAATAATTCTTTTCAACTATAATAAATTAGGCTATTGTTTTCTGTCTGTTAAATATATATATATATTTTTTTTTGCTTTATCCTTCTGTTTTGAACAGTTGCCTAACTAAGAGATCAGAATTTTTTGACACTGTGAAATACATCAAAGCCAGACATAGTCATAGCACTGGAAGATCCAGAGTATGAAAGAATTACAAAAACCTTCCTGATAGTTGAACAAGCCCAAGTTGATTTTGAACTTTCTAGGTTGCACCGGATATGTGCAAATAAAGAATTCAAATGACCCACAGGTGCCACATAAAAGTGGCTAAGTCACAGACACAGAATTCCTTGTTTGCAAGACTCATCCAATTTCCCCCAGAGGATATAGAAGGGAAGAATCTTTACAGCTTCTATAACACATTGAGACATATTAATTTTAGTCTATACAAAAATATACCTCTTCCTTGAGTGGGTATTGTTTGGTTTAATGTTTCCTTTAACTTTCTTTATTTTTCCACTTCTGAACCAATCTGCCACACCATTTCCTGGTTAATATTAAGGCAGAGGTTAGAGAGGGTAAAATTTATATTGTCAAGTCCGTAAAACAAGTAAGGCAGCAGATATTTAGTTTTGGATTATCATACTGAACCGAGGTCAGCTCATTTATCTTCTGTTTTCTCTCCATGATTCTAAATCGACACACTTACGCAATTTAGCAGTTATAGAAATGATTAATAGGTTTCTCTGGTGCTAACCTAATTGCTATGACACTAAAGACAAGAACATTACAAAAGATAAAGCATTGAAACCAGAATTACCTCCCATCTTAGGTGGCAATCAGCTGTTCAAGGCAATTCTCTGACTCCTTTAAGCAACAAACAAATTAGTGTCACCACGTATGGTTTTTGCCTTGCTGGATTCAACTAGGAGACATTCTCATTAACAAATCCTCATGCCCAGCTCACTATTTTTTATCTTATCCAAAGTTCATGTTATCAAAAATTTCCAGGAAGAAAATTCTTTAAGAAATTCTAATTAGTATTAATATATTCATATTTTACTTCCATTTAGCAGCATATTTCCACCTGTGCCATAGTCTTAAATTTTTATTTAATGTAATACCACTAACCTAACATCAAATGAATGTGTAAATGTACTTAACAAATAAGAAATGAAGTGGAAAAAAGGCAATGATCTGAAAAATCCACACATTAGTCCCATTTGTGCCATCTATATGTTTCCAAGAAAAGTACTTTTCTATCAAAGTATCCAGAATATGTTTCAGTTTTTATATTTCTCTGTTTAGGTGACCTAATCATAAAATGCCCCTTGGGCTACAAAATACCAAAAATTTGTACTAAAAATTAATTTGTCGAATAAAATATCTTACTTTTTCTTTTTTGATATTTAAAAAATTTTTCAAAACAAAATGAAATATGACTTTTGATCACTTGAGTGAATATGAATTTGTAATTTTCACAATAACCTAAGTCTCCTCTTAGGCCATCTTCTATCAAAAGCAAGTTCATTAGTAGATATCTGTATTTTATATTTAAATCCCTACACACCAATGATGGAAATGTTCTTCTAAACTGAAAAACTGCATATGTGTTGACATTGTTGGTTACATGTTCAATCCTATCATCTTAATATAATCTGTAGTACCTGTAATTTCCCTCTAAAATAGAGTTTGTCATTTAGAAGAAAAATATTTTCTCTCCTTTTGTACTTTGTGATTCTAATACTTTATTAAGCTGTTTAAAAAAGACATTCTAGTTTTCTTTAGGTTCTCTACTTGGTGGCATTGCCACCACTGAGTTTTTATTATGTAAATTATTGCAATCTGGTTAGCTCTTTCCGTCTTTTTTCTTAACAAAAGGGGTCTGCAAGTGCTAATCAAATGTTGCAATTTACATATTAATGAAGTTTTTATAATGACATTTCCTTCATACATAGGGTGAGCAAAAGGGAGACTTTTATCATTTTTTTGAGAAAGCAACCTCTAAATTTTGATTTTATGAAGTATCTTTGAAACTTTCCAAAGCTGATTGAAATGGCATTTATACATATTAATCAGATACAAAAAGATATCACAAGGTATGAGCTGCACACGTGGTGTTGTGATGTTTATAAGCAATAATCTTTTTGTATACATTCATGCACTTGTAATTGCACAAGTGCTAAGGATACATTTGGCAGTGAGGATGCTGTGCACAATCAAGTCCTAATCATTTTCAGAAAAGGAAAAACATTCCACTAAAATAAGGAAAGGCAAGAAGTGTTCCAAAGCCATGTCAAAAGTGTCCAGCTGTTTTCATAGAATATAGGTGATTTCCTGGTGCTATCAAAATCCAGAAGAAACATTATAATAACTAGAAATGTCTATAATTGCAAAGAAGCCCAAGTATGAAGATCCACAAAAATAGAATAAGTGGATGAAATTAGTTAAAACAATCTTCTTAATAATGAGGTATGCTGATTATAAAAGTACTTTGCCTCTTTAGAGCATGTCACTGAACACCACGCTGAAAAAATCAAATTAACAATCTGTCGCTAGAACAGGGTCTCCCATAGACATTATGCTCATAAGTGAAAAGACGGAGATTCCAATATTAATCATTATGCAGTCAATGACATGCATGGGAAATTCAGGTAAGGAAATAACCTGTGTCATATTTTCTTTAATTATTAAATAGCAAATTAGCACAACATTTGTAATGGGAATTATTTTCTTAATCAATAGCATTCTGAAAAACTGTACATGTACACTAAAGGAGAAAAATGACTCAAACATTTTTGTGTGAATTTCTAATTGTACCATATGAAGTATTTTATGTAAAAAATTTATTTGTCACTGACTAACCTGAGAAATGTCAGTGTTTTTTCAAATTCTACTCCTCTTTGTTTCTCTAGGAAAGTAATGTGAAAATTAGTAATTTGTTAGATATTTGTAAGAGTAGCCAAGTAATAGTTGATTTGTTTCCTCTAAAATGATTTCATATTATAAAAGACAAATTTGGATCTAAGATCAGCAAAATTTCAAGAACGTTAAAGGTTTGTAAAAACTAATAATAAAAATTTTCTAATGCATCATATAAATGGCTCCTAAATCTGAAAAAATAAAAATGTAATTATTATATATGTAGGTCAACTTAGCTTGGCTTTGATATAAGCTTGATTCTTATTTGGAAAATGGCAGTTGATGAAAACAGAAAATTCCTCTTTTGGATTCATGGAAAGACACCCCAACAAGTGAAATAATAAGACAGGTCTTACTCCTTTTCACAGCAGGACAAGAACACCCATTCAATTGGATTAGATGACATCATGCCAAGAGCCATTAGTCCAATCATCGACTTATGCCGGCAAGTGCTACCATTTAGACACATGGAACCACTTCCAGTCACATCTGGCCACTTGGGAACGTAAGTTGGCACAAGCATGCTGTGAAAAGAATGAGTGCCCCTACCCGAACTATTTACCCCAAATAATTTAATATTTGGGGGTTATTTCTCTTGACAAAGAAGAATCCTTAAAACTATGAAACTCTCAGCTACGTATTTATGATCTACAGAAAGTTTATTTTTCTTTCTTCTTCACTTGAGTGGTTTGGTTTCTGAATAGCTTCAATCTAGCTTCAGGCCTTTAAACTGTTGATTGCTCATGTTCAGGCATTGATTTCAGGTTGTGCCAATTCATTGAAATTGTACTTAATTTCAAAGGACCTCCATCACTTGCTGGAAGACCTGTTTGCGTAGAAGTGGACAAATGACTTCCCTCCGGGGAATCTGACCTCTTCCAACCACAGGTATGTACAGGCCTTCCAATGACAGTGAGTAATGATTCTAATCTTTTGCTGGTTATCCCACAGGTCTCACAATTGTTACAGCCTTCAAAGAGAAAAATATTTTGCTTAATTTTGTTTTTTCCCATCCCCATTTATAATTAGCTATGCTAAACATAACTGAAATTGTATACTTGAAATATCTAAAAAATATTAAACTATGAACTCTGGAGAACTGAATTAGACACAATTGTTAGTTATATATCTTTTTAAAATGTAGTACATTGTCATCCAGAATTAAAACCACACGTGCAAACTTATGTGTGCACACACACATATACATATACACACACACATACAAGCACACTACAGTAACTCAGCCACAATACAAACACTACAGAGATTTAATTATTTTCTAATTCTTCCTTTGCAATCATCAAATTATGAGCCACTCTTTGTTTGCTGACTCTGCTATTTTATGAAACCTCACTGTGCCTCCTCAGTTTATCTCAATATTATGCTGTGATTATTTCTGGTATTATTTGATTAGTATATACAACAGCTATAACTTGTCAATTTAATACATTTTTCCTATAGAGGTGTGTTTTGGCTTATTTGTTTTGAATTTAAAACAGCATAAACATGGTTTCACCCTACTATCCTCATCACAAGAGGAAAGTGTAGGAGATCTGAGAGTAGAAGAATGTTTTACTAATTGGGCCTTATTTTCTTCCCCCCAAACAAACACCTGGTATTCACAGAGTGTTGTCAGCCCAACACTTTTATATTTCAGGGTATAAGAAGAGAAACAAAAGAAGTAATTGATTCAACTGAATTTTTGTGGAAAAGAAATAGATCTGAAATCACATTAAGAATCTATTAGGCCAATCATCTTAGAAGAACACTAAAAATACCATTAAGCAATGTCATCAATGCCAAAAAGTGAACTTATTAAGATTTTAGTTGATCTTCTTTTTGACAAGGGAGAGGAGAAAAGACTTCTTTTCTCATTCATTACTAGGTTCATGATTGAGGCACCTAGAACAAAAGACAGATCAATAAAAGAAAAACATACAAATTTATTTAATGTAAGTTTTATGTGAAAAATTTATTTAATATAAGTTTTAGGTGAAACAGGAGCCTGGAGAAATAAAACCCAAAGAAATAGGAAAACCTGTGCATTTTAATGCTAAGTTTGATGAAGAAAAAGATAGTGACTGGACAAAGGGGGTAATCTAATGGTGATAAACTAGGGAAACTTAGCAAGGCCTGTTTGTTCAGATTCTTTTCTGTGTTCCTTTGTCTTAAAAGATAAGAACGTTTCTTCTTCCAGGTGGAGGATGGGCATCTCCCACATGAGGGTCATATGACCTGCTTTAGAGGAAAGTCAGAGAATTCTTTCATGGCTTCCTTCAGGAAAGAAGGGTAGGGAAATGTCAGAGAGACCTTCCGGCTTCTGCTGTTTTCTTCAATGTCAAGGTGCCATATTTTGGGGTAGCATGCTCAGAACCCCATCAACATTGTATTTTTAAGTCACATTTTCTATATGCAAAGTAATATGTATTTAAAATATTTGACACAGAGGTTTGACAAATTCCCTAATAACACTGGAAAATAATTATTTCACCTTTAATGGGCTTGCAAGAGCTTAACAAACAGATCTTCAACAAATAAATAGATAGGCGATTCACTACAAACGAGAAGAAATAACAATATAATAACAATAACAAACTTACCAGAAAATAGTGATGACTCAGACACATCTGAACAGCTTTCAAGCTCTTTAATTTCTTTTTAATTGCTCTATTTTCTTTCTCTGTTTTCTTCCTTTCCTTCTTTTAATTACTTCCTCTTAAAGTGTTTTTCTAAAGTATGCAAAGTCAGTAATAGAGAGAGGGTTCTGTAAATTTCTCTTCCTCCTCACTCTTCTTTCCCGTGCCCGTAATAAAATCTGAAGAGTGTTGTTAAGGAGGCCTCAGGTTGTACTAGCATTTTGCTGTTACTCTTTCTGTACTTTTTTTCCATAGAGGAGATGCCCTCAAGCCCCTCAGGTTCCCTAGTAAGAGCAAAGTTTTAATTTCAGTTCTTTCAGAAAGCTTCCATTGCAAAAACTTCTCACAGATAGAAAATTTGGCACAGAATCTCAGAAGTGGATCATAACTGGACATGATCTTTTTTTAAAAAAACACATTTAGTATTTTTAGCACTAAGTAAAAATACAAAAATATTAAAACTTTTCACTGAATATAATATATATATATATATTTTTTTTTTTTTTGAGACAGTCTCACTCTGTTCCCTGGGCTAGAGTGCCGTGGCATCAGCCTAGATCACAGCAACCTCAAACTCCTGGGCTCAAGCAATCCTTCTGCTTCAGCCTCAGCCTGAGTAGATGGGACTACAGGCATGCGCCACCATGTCCAGCTAATTTTTTATATATATTTTTTGTTGGTCAATTATTTTTTTTCTATTTTTAGTAGATACGGAGGTCTCACTCTTGCTCAGGCTGGTTTCAAACTCCTGACCTTGAATGATCCACCTGCCTCGGCCTCCCAGAGTGCTAGGATTATGAATATAATATTTTCCCTTTAAATTAAAAAATATGAGTTATTTATATTTATTACATAAACTACTTAAGACATTATTTTCATATTATTTACTCTTTACAGGTTTGTGTGTTTCTTCATTTTGGAACATAAAATGTATTGTATATGTCAAATGATTTCTTTATTAAATTCCTATAATGGAGGTTTTACTTACCTGCCAAAATATCCATTCTTACCTCTTCTTTACTTTATCAATGGAAGAGATCCCCCACCTGTACATGGCTTATTCCTCCATCTGGTCCTCAATCTGTAGTTCTGCTGGGGCTCAGAAAGCAATACCCCCAAAGACTGACGCTTTGACATGCTGAGTCCTTAGGGACTCCTAGAATCAAGGTTTCTCTAATCCCATCTTATCTCCCACCCTCACCCCATGAAGAGCTTGGAGGGATTCTCTTTGGAATTTTTCCCTCCCCTCCCCTCCCCTTCCCTCGCCTTCCCTTCCCTTCCCTTCTCTTTTTTGATAGGGTCTCACTCTGTTTCCCAGGTTGGAGTGAAGTGGCATCATCATAACTCACAGCAACCTCAAACTCTCGGGCTCAAGCGATCCTCCTGGCTCAGCCTCCCAAGTAGCTGGGACTACATGTTTGTGCCACCATGCCTGGCTAAATTTTCTGGTTTTTTTTTTTTCCCCCGTAGAGATGGGCCTCACTATGTTGCTCAGACTGGTCTCGAATTCCTGGCCTCAAGGGATCCTCCTGCCTCAGCCTTTCAAAGTGCTAGGATTATAGGCAAGACCCACCACATCCTGAAACCGCGTTTTCACAAATCAATAATTGGGTGCAAGGCTAGAACTGTGGTAAGGGCCTAGCTAAAAATAATACACAGGCCTAACTAAAAATAGTGATAATAATTAATTGTCCCCTCCTGCTTGCTTATCTATAGTTGCCACTCCAGAGGTATGCAGCTGGTGATCATAAAGATTCTTAGCTTCTCCCCATAGCTGGTGTCCATAAAGATTCTTAACTTTCTCCATATATAACATCACCTTTTTGAAACCTAAAGGCAGTTTTTAAGGTATCTTCCAGGCCCCACATTCCAGTGGATTGGTTGACCCACCCAATGGACCAGCGGCCCCTACCAAGAAACCTACTCAACTGGAATTGTGACCCCAGGAACTGAAACAACACAAGAAGATGATTTCTACACCCCTATAATTTTGCCCCAATTAACAAACCCAATTGCCTAATCCCCTTTCTGTCAAACTATCTTTAAAAGCCCTGTCTTCCAGATTCTGAGAGAGGCACATTTGAGAAATTTCTCCCATCTCCCCACTTAGCACTATGAGGAATAAAGACTCTTTCTCTGCCGTAAAACCTGAGAACTCAGCATATTGGTTTCTTCCTAGGTAGTGGACAAATGAATCTGGTTGGGTGGCAACAATTCTGCCTAAAATTTTCTCATCTGATAAAGAAAGCTTCTTTCCAAAAGAAACACAATTGCCTTCATCTCCTACCTGAAATCTCATTATCTATCTCAAAAAGGACGACTGAGGAATACAACCACATTTGGACTTTTTTAAAAAGAAGTTAATGCCTACCTCTCAGACTCATTGAAATTCCAAAAAGAATCATTTATAAAATTTCTGTTTATTTATTCTTCCTAAAAATTACTTTCTGTTCCTCAAAAGAATTGTTTACATTCCCACTGTCACTGTCCCCTATGAAAAAGTATATGTAAGTTTTTATACCCCATTGTGTTATTGAGTAATCACTTTCCTTCGATTCTTGTGTACTATGCACATGGAAATAAAATTTTGTATTCCTTTTCTTTTATTAATCTGCCTTTTTGTCAGTTAATTTCCAGTGAATCTTCAGAGGGAAGATTTCCCTTACCCCTACAATTCCTAAAGTTTTATTGACTCAGATTCATAAAGCAGCTGATTTTTGCAGGCACAATACAAACCCATGCATGATCCCTGTTGCATGGATTTTCTCTATTATTCACAAGAGCATTTTTTAAATAGAAGAGAGTGAAAAAGATATTACAGAGATAATTTTGTAAGTATCTGTTTTAATAAACAACAACAAAAAAATCACCTGTAAACATCAGAGCTTTAGCTAAGATTACTCATACCACTACTGATAACAACACACTAGTTCCGAGGACGCTGTGATTGCGTTCCACTGGTCTGCCCTACCACCTCCATAAGCATCATACTTCACCAAGTATCCTCTCTATTTCTTTTATTGTCTACCACTTTTTATATATCCATTCATTATTATTTTCTAATTTCCCTAATCTTAAGACTCATCTATTTCTATCTTTTCTAAACACAGTCACTACATTGAACTCTTTAAAATAATAGTTTCATCATATTACTTCCTTGGTTAAAGTCTCTCATGGCCTAGAATAGCACTTTCCAGATTCCTTGGAGGGACGTTTTGTTGTGTGAGGTGTTAATATCTGTTCCGATTGATATTAACAACATATTTTCTTCCGATACCTAGGAAATTATATATGTCAGACAACTATTATTGTGCTACAAGTGATTTTGGAAATGGATTTCCAAAGTACAGAATGCTAAGAAATTATAAGGAACATCATTTTATGTACAAATATATATGTCCAATCTGTGACCAGTGGCACAGGCAGCAAGGTCCCATTAATTGTCATAAATAGAATTACCTATTTGATTATAGTTGTTTATATTATATATCTTGATATTTCAAAAAATATTTTAGTACTTAAGTTTCATTGTATATAAGAGCAAATTTATTATTTCTCAGAGTAAGTAATTAGTTCCACTGACCATTAGTTCCAATGATTATTTATTTTGTTGTCTACTATAAATATAATATTCCACATGTTGGTTTTCCTTCAATATGTTATGATTTTTAAAATACTCTTTAATCAAATGAATTTTGCACTATTGTCTTACTATACGGAATCCAAAGGATCCTCATTCTTTGTTTGCCTTCCTGAACAGTCAGACTTCTCACATTTTCCAGTTACGATGTCCCATTCTCTCATACTTCTGTTTTTGTTTTTGTTTTTTCTTTGCACATGACATTCTTTCTACTTGATACTATTGAGTTTCCTGATTATTTGAGTCTAGTTTGGGTATGCAGTGAGTTGTCTATGTTCATGTCTCTTTATACCACTCTACTATTATTTCTGTTGCATATAGCATGTAGCTAATATTAAATATTCAATGAATGCTAGCTGCCATGGACTGAATGTTTATGCCCCCCCCCAAATTCATATGTTGAAATCGTAACCCCTGATGTGATATTATTAGCAGGTGGGGCATTTGGGAGGTAGTTAGGTCAAGAGGATGGAGCGCTCAATAATGGGATTAGTGCCATTATAAAAGGGATCCCAGAGAGTTTTCTTACCTTTTGTCTGTCATGTGAGGATACAATGAGAGGATAGCAGTCTGCAACCCAGAAGAAAGCTTTTACCAGAATCTGATCATGCTGGCATCTTGATCTCAAACTTCCACCTTTCAGAACTATGAGAAATAAGTGTCTATTGTGTATAAGCCACACAGTCTGTGGTACTTTGTTACAGCAGTTTAACTGACTAAAGCATTAGCTAAATGAATACATTATGTTAATTATTACTTGACCACAATTCAAAGTTTAATGATTGAATTTATTTAGTTTTTTAAAACTAATTATATTATGAATTATTAATACTAAACGTGGAAATCATTTATTAATTACTGTTAACTTGTGACAAAGTAGGCAAATCCTAACAATAGAATAAGCCAAAAGTGTATTAATAAACAAAAAAAAGCCATTTTTTCAGAATTTATTATTCTATAAAATGTCAAATATAGACTGAAAAACACTCATTTTATTATAAAAATAAACAGAGCCATTAGGAGATTGATTGATTGACTATAAGGAATTACATCATGCAATTATGAAGACTGAGAAGTCCCAACATCTGCAGACTAAGGAGAGCCAATGGATAGTTCTAGTCCAAGTGTAAAGGCCTGAGAACAAGGAGAGCAGATGATGTAAATTCTACTCCAGAGAGCAGTGTAGTAAAAACTCATCTTACACATTTTATGTTTATAGAAAATCTAGTTTGGATAAAGCAATGTGGAGCATTTCTCATCTTTACCAGAAATGCAAATAATGCCACTGTAATAAACTAGATTATAAAACAAGTTTAACAGCATATAGAACAGCACAGGAATGATATAATGTAGATGGAATAAGTCACTGCCTTCTCTGCGTTTTAATAGAGTAATGCTTAGCACTCTAATTGCTCTTAGTATATGCCATTTTTTTCTTTTTATGGCAATTATTATAAGAGCTAGTCTTTTACTATCTATCGCTAACCAGAGTTAACCAAGGATCTGAGCATATGTAGAAAAAAATGTTATAAGAATATCTTTGAAGATAACCAGAAAAGAGAAGTGGTTTTCCTTATGAAAACTTACATCAAGGAGTATGACGTCCCCAGTGCATTACATCTCCAGTGCACAAAATAACAACAGTTGTTCTTTAGTGCCTGCACATAATTAGTTATTTCCCTTCTATTATGCCAAGCAAGGTGACTTCCCTTCAAGGGTCACCTTTCATTCAAAAACCATCTTGGCTACATGTTTGCTAAAGCTATTAACTTAACAAACAAAGGCTGTGCTTTTGTATAAATGTACAAAGCCTTAAAAATGCTTTCGGTTTTTGGACAGTCACAATTGAGTTATTTGCAGAGGTATAAACATTCATCAAAGACCACCCATCTCTCTCATAGCACAATGCCAACCAGTTTAATGGTTGTTAAATCTGAGTAACAAGAATGTTATTAGCAGCTATTGTGATTGTACTTCTTTATTGTTTGCCAAATATGTGCTCTGAATTAAATAGGATGATAATTTAGATATGAGATTCTGATAAACAGAATGTGATTGAAGCACTTTTAACAGGAGAAAGTGTATAGACATTTGGCAAAATCTTACGCGGGACCACATTTTTCTGATCTCATGCACTACTTAATATATTCATTGATCTTTAATTTTGCACTGAAGTGTCAGTCATTAAAAGGAAAAATTTACTTTTCTACAATCAAAGCTACAAAAATGCCTATGATTACTACCTCTTCTTCTTTCTTCACAATTGTTACAATAGAGGAAGCATTCCTTCCTCTATCAAAGGTCAGATTCTCTGCCAACACTCTAGATTTCATCCTCCCAAGCCTTCACAAGATGGCCATTCTTAACCACCGTATGTAAAGCATACCTTTTTATTATTGTTTTCATAGCCCTTATCAAACCTGATATCATTTTGCTTAAATGTCCATATTTTTCTCCTCACCAAGAATTAAGCTTCATAATGACAGGGATTCTGCTAGTTTTTATTATATTGTCTTGTACATAGCATCTGTCCAACATGTTGTAGGTGCTCAATTTTTAATTAAAATATAAAAGATTATGTGAGATGGTTACCGTGCTTAAACAAATTGGTTTGTCAATGAATTATTGTGTTATTACCAGGATTAAGTAAACTAGTAAGTATAAAACATTTAAAATGGACTTCATCAAAATACACTATTATTACCTAGTGATAATACTATTTTTATGAAATAATGAGCTAGACTTTAAGAAACAGCATTCTGAGAATTAGTTTGCAAACAAAAAAATGTAAGATCTATTACTGACTAACTGTATGTTCTAGCATTAACTATATGAATGTCCTGGCACATAACACAGTTGGACCAACAGATACCTTAGTTCTTTTCCAACTAGAAAATTCAGCAGCTTTGCAGTTTGAGTCATTACAAAAATGATAACATAATTGTAGCTAGATTCAATGACAAAGGTTCCTAGATGATCTTTGATGTAAAATAGGCCTTTTAAAACAATAAATATTAGAAAGAACTTTCCAGATCTCAGGCCTAGCATATAATGCATAGATGGATGAGACTCTCTTGCCACTTGCTGGGAGCTCAGTGTCTGATGAGCCTGTTATTTAAACTAATAATCAGAACACAGTGTGATCAGTGCTAGCCTATGAGAGATATTTGTAGAAGTTGTTGTTAAAATCCAGTGGAGGGAGAAATTAATTTAGCTTGAAAGGTCCGGAAATGTTTTTTATTTAAAAACTAGGAAAAGGGAGTAGGAATTTCCTAGACAAGTAAAAGAGTAACTGTTAGCCATAGGGAATAAAATAAACAGATATACAAAACCACATAAGTATTTGGAAGGCTTTAAAAATGGCAATAGTCTAGAGCTGCGGTCCCCAACCCCCAGCCGCAGACTAGTACCAATCTGTTGACTGTTAGCAACCAGGCTACACAGCAGGAAGTGAGCCGTCTGTCAGCCAGGAAAGCTTCATCTGTATTTACAGCCACTCCCCATTGCTCACATCACCAAATAAGCTCTGCTTCCTGTCAGATCAGTGGTGGCATTAGATTCTTATAGGAGCTCGAACTCTACTGTAAAGTGAACAAACATGTGAGTGATCTAGGTTGTGTGCTCTTTATGAGAATCTAATGCCTGATGATCTGAGGTGGAGCTGAGGCAGTGATGCTAGCCCTGGGGAGCAGCTGCAAATACAGATTATCATTAGCAGAGAGGTTGGACTGCACAACAAATGTAATGCACTTGAATCATCCTGAAACCATCTCCCCCTGACCCCAGTCCATGGAAAAATTGTCTTCCATGAAACTGGTCACTGGTGCCAAAAAGGTTGGGGACCACTGGCCTAAAGCACTAAGGATTGGTAGGTGGGGACAGTGATAAATGTGAAACATAAACTGGCCTAGAGCATATACTAGTTCAGAAGAGGAAAAGAAGAAATGACAATTGTAGAAAATAAACCAGGAAACTGAGGTTGGTAACAATTTCTGAAGGTTCATATTTATTTGAAACAGTCAAGAATCTGTTGTAGGAAGGAAGAAAACACTCAAAGCAAAAGAAAATAACAACAGCAAAGCTCTAGCAATTATAAACGAGTTTAAGAGCTCACAAAATTGAATGGAATGGGCTCTAGGCTGTTTTCAGGAATGACTCTTCATGTCATATCTACAAAGGCTCAATGTAGGAATCAGAAAGCTATTGTTGCAGCCACCATAATGGTCTCTCAACACTCATCCACTTGTAGCACCGCTACAAAAAAACTAATTGTCTTCCCTTCTATGCAAGACAGCAGAAAACACACAACAAAATATAAATATGAGTAATCAATCATGGGTTTCTTCACCTCCTCACCTACCACTTGCTCTTCAGTACATGCTATCTTCCAAGCACTACTAGGAAATGTTTCCAAGTCCCTCGCAAGTAATTCTAACTAGTGGAACATAATTTGCCTCCAGAAGCCTAGCCCCAAGGAAACATGAAGAAAAAGTTTTTAATTCTCCAATTTCTGCAGTATAGAAGTTACAGTAGAAGGAGATGGGAATAAATATAATCGATCCAATATATCTACTGCAATGATAACTATGAAGTTTGAACTTTTTCTTGTCGGATATAGGAAGCACAGATTTGAGAAAAGAGTATAGGTAAATTGGTGGTACAGTGAGAATGATAAATATGTAGGAAAGTAAGAATAACTAGCTGGATAAAAGAAAGTTAAAGATAATAAAACAGATAATATAATCCACTAACTTAAAGGGGTCCTAAAATACTCATACAATATATGGGATTTGATGTAGATGATAAGAGGAAATTATCTATTCTTGAATGAAGAAGACGAAAGATGTTAAACATGCTTCAGGAATACTGCTGCTAAATTAACAGATAATTTAAAGAAGGAGAGACTTGGAGTTGATTGCAGTAAGCTGTATATGTCTGGGAATGTCACAAAAAGGCTCTGTGTGTGTGAGTGTGTGTGTATGAGTATGTTATGTGGTGGCTCAAAGAAATATAAAATTCAATCTATTGTTCATTCAGTACAAATTCAGAATGCTAACTGTACTTTTCATTTGATAAATAGGTATTTATTATTACCCTAGTTTTACAGATAAGGAAACTGAGGCGTTGAGAGTTCAAGTAATTTTCCCAAAGTCACAGAACTAGTAAGTAGTAGAGTTAATTCAATAAAGATGAATAAGGCGTCTTTAGTAGTAGTATGCTAGTCTTGTTTCAAATATACAGGATTTCACACATAAAAACACACACAAACATGGTATTTATCCTTATAAATTCTAACATTATATTTTGACTTGGCAAAATGGATTTTTATGTTCATGGGAAAAAATGTGTTTCTTGGTCCAAAGCAACAGTGAAAAATGTTTTAACGTAAGATCTAAAAGCGCTCTTACTGGCTATTTCATTTTAATCTTACTTTGAAGCTCCCCATGGTTGCCCTCTATGCCTGTAAATAATAATATTATTTTGTCAGTAGCCAATGCTAGACCTCCTTGCTGTCTGAAGACCCCTCAATAGTTGACTTTACTATCCTTCTCCTTCCTGGTACTTATGGTAAGAATAATTGCATCACAACCACAGACTGACAAATGAAGAAGAGGGTGAGGCCACTCTGAGAGTCAGGTTTTCTTTAAAAATTACAAAACAGACCAAAACAAATATAGCTTTTATAAAAACTAAAAAACTTATCCAAGCAAAAAATGATCATAATCACCAGGATCAAGGACTATAGATCTGAAGGTAATATAGATCTGTGTCACTTCATTTTCAAACTATTGGCTTTGAAGTTCCACTTCTTAGCTCCATTCCAAGGTCCAAGAGCTGGGTCCTTGTCAAGTACAAGGCAATGGAAGATAGAAGTAGGTGTGAGAAGCCTGATAGTCTGTCTAAACCAACAAAATTAGGAAGAACACAAACTCTATAGTAATAAATGGCCTGGATTTGAATCTTAGCTCTGCCACTTATTAGCACATGATTTGGACAAATTATTTCAATATTCAGTGCCTCAGTTTTCTTATCTGTAGAACAGTAACAATAAATATATCTACCCAGTGGAATTGAAGTAAGGATAAAATTAGTTGATATAGGTAAACAGAGTTACAATAGTATCTGCATATGGGCATGCTATGTATGTGTTAGCTGTTGGGGTTATTGTCATTCCCTGACCTCAATCCCCTTGAAGAACCTTCCACATCTCTGGTTTCTACTCACAGAAAAATTTCTTGAAAGAGTGACGAATAATCATTGTCTTCATTTTCCTTCCTCCTTTCCATCTTCAACCCAGTTCAATTTGTTCTCAGTGATTACCATGCTATCGGAACTACTTTTTTCAAAATTGTAAGTGATATTCATGTTTCTCAATAGAAAAGTCATTGTTGATGCTTATATTACTTAACATCTCAGTGATATTCAACACTTTTCAGCACTGTTTTCTTATTTAAACACTTTGTTTTCTTTGCTTCCAGGAGATCCAATTTTTCTGGGCTCTGTCTGACTCAGTGACACATTCTAGTCACTTTAACTCCTACTTTCCAACAAATAATATTTTAGTGCCACAGGACTAGATTGTAGGTTTGCGTCTCAGATACTGCCTCATCCTACGTAATCTCATACAACTTTCTGGCTTTTTATGTGATGACTCTGAATTTATAATTCCAGTTCTAACTGCAGTTCAGACTTCTCCACAGGGCTCCAGATCCATACTAAAATCATCTACCTATCTAATTGATATCTCCACTTGCAAATATAATAGAAATCAGAAACTTAAAATGTCCAAAACAAAGTACACCCAACCTGCTAGCCCCAAGCTTCTCAAAAAGAAGCCAGTTACTTCAAGTTTCTATGAATCAATTCTTACAAACTTTGTTACAATATCTTTGGGATAAACATCAAAGTAAAATGTAGTATGCATTTAGATTGCTCTTTATGTTACAAGTTTCTGCAAGTAAGAAACCATGCCTTATTAATCTCTGCATCAATTTAAAATTCAGGAAATTCTATTACCAAAAGGAAAGAGAGAATAGATAACGAAAAACAATTAGCAGCTTCTGCTACAAGTGATTCATGAAATATTTTGGTTAAAAGTAGAACCTGGTGTTTTCAGTTTGGAAAATAATGATTAGTTAATCAAAATTAGCATGGACCTGAATTTTATTTTATTATTTAAAAAGCCATGATTATAGTGTAAGATTTTTTTGTCTAAGCCATGAAACATATCAAAAAATACCTCACACTATTGTAGTATTATAATAATAGAAAATTCCCTATTCTTTACAGAAAGAAAAAGGCCAAAACTACATCTGTTGGTTGAATGTAATAGGTATAATGGGGTTTTTGATGTTAATACTTTTGTTAATTTAAAATATATCAGAATCTCTTGACCAGAAATAATGTTTTGATATTAAAATATGAGTACATGAAGAACATATTTGCTGTTTCTCTTCAGTGACTCTATAAAACTACCCAGAGTCAGTTCATCTCTATCTTCAGCTCTGCAAGTAAACAAACAAAACAAAAAGCTGAGAGGAATCACTAGAGCCCTTAATACCCAGACTTGATTTACAACGTACAAATGCTCTGGATTTAGAACCAACGTCCTTCTTCTTACTTTAAGTTAAATTACCAATGTACTTGGCCCCTGATATTTTTTCACTCCAGGCTTATGTTTTTTTATTTCTACATTTAGAACTGAAAAATGTATACATATAATAGAAGCAATAATAACCAAGGTATCCAGTCTTAGGAGTCAAATACCAGTTTGGATTTAGCCTTGACTCAAGCAAGGCCCTGTGATTGACATTTCCATTGCTAGAGTTAGCCCAAGTTATTTCAAGATCCAATTAAATTTCATTTTGCCTTATCTGCAGGTTATCATTCTTGCAAGAATCATCTCATCCTGGCAGGATCTTGATTTAGGGATTTAAAATTCAGTGAGGCTCAAAGAGATTTTGCAAGTTTGTAAACAGTATAGGTTTGTTTGGTAATACAAAACCCGAAGATGGAATGCCAGCTCCTGAAAGGTCTCAGCAGCAGTTACACATGCCACATACTGCACTCTCATTTACAATCAGGATGATTTTTATAGCTGTCTGGTTCACAGTTTTCTCTTATGGCCTGATTTCAATATTTCTTCCAGGTATATACTTGTTACAAAATTCTTTTTGTCCCAACTCATTCAGCTCAGGAGAGAATGTGAAGAAAGAAATTAGTATCAGTGAACACTCTGAAGGTACTTTTACTTTACCACATTTTTACCCAAACTAGATAGTTTTTTCTCCTATGGAAAGTAGCTTTTAGTCCCATAAGTCATGCATTATATAGAAGCCACTATAGATATGCAAGCATCTATAGATTTGTAGGTGACCCTTGAACAACTCAAGTTTGAACTGCAAAAGTCCACCTACACATGTATTATTTTCTACCTCTGCCATCCCTGGGACAGCAAGATGAACCCTTCTTCTTCCTCCTCCTCATCAGTCTACTTAATCAATGTGAAGATGAAGATTTTTATGATGATCCATTTCTACCCAATGAATAGAAAATATATGCATTCCTTATGATTTTCTAAATAACATTTTCTTTTCTCTAACTTACTTTATTGTAAGAATACAGTATACAATAGACATAATCTATAAAACAGGTGTTAATCAAGTATTTATTATTAAGCAAAGTTCCCAGTCAATAGTAGGCTATTAGTAGTTAAGTTTTGGGAGATTCCAAAGTCATACACTAATTTTTGGCTGTGCAGGGAGTTGGCACCCCTAACTCTCACATTGTTCAAGGTCAACAGTACATATAGATGCATCTATAGATGTATAATTAGATATTATAGACATAGACATAGGTATAGTTAGATATACATACAGATATAAGAGCATCTATAGATATTAATAGAGATTAATAAGGAAGGTGTAGGTTAGAGCAGTGTCATCCAATAATGATATATTGTTATTAGTAGTAGGATGGTAATAAGTTATTTGCTATTAATATTGGCAAAAGTTCTGCAGTTTACAAATACAAAGAGTGATATAAAATGAAGAAAGAAGACTAAGAAATAAGGCATTTAGAAGCTTCACTGAAATATATAATTTTTTTTTTCTTTTGAGACAAGGTCTCACTCTGTTCCCTGGCTAGAGAGCAGTGACATCATAATAGTTCACTTTAACCACAAACCCCTGGGCTCAAATGATCCTCTTGCCTCAGCCTCCCAAGTAGCTGGGACTACAGGTATTCACCACAACACCTGGCTAATTTTTAAATTTTTTATAGAGAGGGTGTCTTCCTCTGTTGCTCAGGCTGGTCTCAAACCACTGGCCTTAAGCTAAGCTCTCACTTGTCCTCTCAAAGGGCTGGGATTACAAGTGTGAGCCAACATGCCTGACCTGGAATATATAATTAAAATATTCATGTGGAAGTGATATGTGGGCTGATGTTTATAGACGACCAAATTTTTTGCATGCATATAGATATGTCACTCAACTATTTTTGCTATAATTTTGTATGATGCATCTGTGAACAATGATGTCCTTTTTGAATTTCAAGATGGACGATCTGGTATTTTAAGCTATTTCTAATTCATATGTATATTGAAGATTTAAGAATGTTTAATTGAAATTATGTCAATATTTCATATAATACAAAGGAGACTTAATTATATACACATGCCTATTAGATTAAAAAGATAATAAGTCATCATACTTTTCTTGCTGCTTAGCATAGGCAACATAGCATGGTGAAGAAAAGCATACATTTGAATCATATTGAGTTTGACTCTAAATCAGATCCAGCATTTGAAAGCAGAATGATCATAGTTTAATTCTGTAAGCACTCTGGGCTGTAGATTTTTCATCTATAAAATAGGGATATTGAAGAGATTGCAGCCAAGATGGCAGACTGGAGACATCGCTTGTCGGATCATCACAACTGGAAGGTAATATATTGGACTGAGGAAAGCAGAGAGCAGTTGCAGCCCAGGTAGAGATGTCCGGGGACCCATCCAAGAAAACCAGCAAAGTGGGGAGAGAGGAAGATAGAGAGGAGAAGACAGCGGTGTGGACCAAACCCGGAGAGGCTCAGGAAGCCCAGTGAAAAGGTAACAGGGGCTTCCTCTCCCTCACCTAGGTACTTTTGGTGGAAAGTGGGACACAGAACATATTAGGGATGTTTCTACCCTCCATGGGCTCAGGCATGGTAGCTAAATAGGAATAGCTGGGTGAACCAGCTAGCCCCAAGAGCTGAGTTGTTAAAAACGGACACTCCATGGGAGAGTGCCACAAGAGACTGGAGTGTTGGCTTTCTTACACCTGGACACTTCCTCCTTGGCACCTCCTCCAGTTACAGTACCCGAAAAAGTAGTTTTGGCTCAGGTTGGCTGGTAGCAGTGGCACCTCCCCTCCATTGCAACTGCGAAAATGCTCTGAACTGAAAGAGCACACAAACAGCTGCTTCTCTAGGCCAGGTGCGTGTTCCTGGCTAAACTCACCACTGAGAGTGGGGCCGCCAAAATTTGCAAGCTTCCTGCCTATTGGTGTTTTGTGGGATCACATTATCTGTATTCTGCTAGGAAAATGGCCTCCTAACTCTTCTCCCTATCTAGCCTAAAGCCCTTCAATTTGTCCTTAGCTTAGCCAACAGTCATCTTTTTAACATGCAGATCTGATTATATCTCTTCTCTGCTTAAAACCTTTATAATGATCTCCATTTTCACACATTCCTGAACATGCTATCTAAAGAATTTTATGACCAGGTCCCTAAGCTTCCAGCCTCATCTACTACTTCCCCCAGAAATACTGAACTTTACCCTTCCATAATACTAAACTTCCTTTTGTTCTTTAAGTGCATTGAGACAATTCACTTATCTCTGATTTTTTTTTATGTACTATGTCTTTTGCCTGGATTTTTCTTTACCACTTACCCCAATCTACCTATTAAACACCTTCATCCTTCAAACCCAGCAGATTTGCTTAATCCAGGAAAATAGGTATTAAGTACTATTGCTCTATAGTTCTCTGTTTTAAATCTTTTTCTATTCTTTTAGCATTAATACAGTTCCTCCCTGGATTATCTTAACCATTTCCCATTTCTTCAATTATTGATGACTCCCAAAGTGAGGATAAGACCCTCTTTCTGAATGTTACACACACATATCCAGTTGCAACGTATATATAAAACAGACAGTTTCATATGTACAAAAATGACATCGTATCTCTCCTTGAATTGCTTCTTATTCAAGATCCTCTTTGCTTTAGAAAATTGCACAACCATTTATTTAAGAAAAAAACCCAGAAATCATCCCTGACCTTTCCTTCACCCTCATGCCTGGCGTTATCCAACATGCAAAACCCTGAAGAGATCCCAGCCATTATGTCGGCATCGCTAAGGTTTACATATTTCCCAATGCCATGGTCACCAATGCTGCTGCCAACACTGTTGCTGGCATGTATATATTAATCTCTGCCAATGTCATGCCCCAAAAGTGCTGATAACACCATCAGCACCAATGCTGCCAATGCCTCAGACTTTTCTGTCCCACAGCAATTACAGAGCAATAGCTCTTCTAACTGGCACTTTTTAGTTTATGTTTCATATCTCTTGTCCAAGGATTTGTGTGTGAGATAATGAAATCTGGGATATATAACAAATCTCAGAAACACAAACCACACTCAGAGTTATTTCTTCCTTCTGTGTTCAATATTTGCCAACAATCCTTCAACTAAACGTACCCATCTTGACCCCCTCTTCCCCTAGGATGAATTTTTATTTTCCTAGGAGATTTTTTTATCCTCCATGTAAACATAACCCTGGCTGATGTTCATGAGTTCTTCAAATTATGCCTGAACATGTGTGAATCTGACAGTAAACACAGCGTAGGCTCATGCAATGACTTTTGTCATATACACTTAATTATCTGTAGTCAATGAATAGTTGTTGAAAATATAAGTGAATGTTTATTCATTTTTTACTTACATTAGGTTTCTTTTTTTCTGTTATACCTTTATTCTTATATTAGGTTTCCTTTTTCTAAAGTCCATGTTCTGAATGGATTATATTTCCTTTTTTACTGAGCTCTAAAGAATCATTTTTAAAGAGCTAGGAACGTGTCAATTACAAATGTCATTTCAACTGCTTACAAAATGAAAATATAAATATTGTTATCCTGTTAATTTTTAAGCATATGGTTTCTTTTGTCATGTGTGTAGCTAATCTGTTAAAAAGGAAAAAGAAGCAAAAAACAGGATATCCAGTCTTCTCCAAGCAAGCCTTTTGTATACTCAGTGCCTAGCACATTATCTGGCATATTTTATTTTAAGTCCTCAATACCTATTTGAGAAAGGAGAGTCTCTTAGTTGATTTTCTGCTGCTATAACAAAACAGCATAGACTGGGTAATCTATACAGAAAAGAGATTTATTCTCCTTATAGTTCTGGAGGCTGGGAAGTTCAAGAGCATGATGCCAGCATCTGGCAAGATTCATTGCATGGTGGAAGAGTGAAAGGCAGAAGTGTGCACATGAGATGAGAAAAAAAAGGGGGTACTGAATTGCTATTATAACTAACCCACTCCCCCAATAATGGCCATTAATCCATTCATGAGGGTGGAGCCCTCATGGCCTACTCACCTTTCAAAGGCCCCACCTCCCAACACCACCACATTGCCTATTAGGTTTCATCGTGAATTTTGGTGGTGTATTTCAAACTATAGCAGAGTGTTATCCTGCCGAAGCTAGACTTCTCACAGCCTGGAATCACTTAAACAAGGAAGCCATGTGTTATGGTATGAATGTCCCCCCAAAATTCATGTGTTAAAACTTAACCACCAATGTGCTAACATTAAGAGTTGAGGCCTTTAGGAGGTAAGGCATGAGGGCAAATCTGTCATGAATGGGATTAGTGACCTTATATAAAAAGAGTGAGGGAGACTTTATTTCTTTTACCTTTCTGTCCCTTCCACCATGTGAGGACATGGCATTTAAAGTGTCATCCTGAAAGTAGAGACCAGACCCTTACCAGACACTGAACCTGCCAGTGGCTTGATCTTGAATCTCCCAGCCTCCAGAACTATGTGAAATAAATTTCTATTATTTATAAATTAGTCTGGGATATTTTGACATAGCAGCAGAAAATGGACTAAAACACCACATCTCCACCTTTTTAATTTGGCTGGAAGAGTGTGATGGTGTTCACTTCATTATCACGTTCCTTTGATGGACTTGTGAGAAAAAATATGAGAGCTCTATGATATAATAATTAAAGATTACTTACAAAAGAACCATGAAACCATGTAAAATATAGTTATTGTGAGAAGATACAGTCATTTGAGTCAGAAATGGTACAGACATTGAAAAATATTTCTCTCCTTCTGTTTGCTTGTTTTAAAAAAATCATGTAATTCCAACAACATATCATTCAGATCTCACACTGAAGCACAGATAAATTCATTCAGAATGAACAGATATAACACTATGTAATTAATGCAATTTATTTGGTAGGTAATGTGGTCCTATCTGCACAATGATTTCCTGGAGTGCTTGTTAAACACACAACTCCCCAGTGGCACAAGGGCTCAGAAATCTGGGTTTTACCAGCACCCCAGGTAATTGATGCACACATAGTTTCTAATCTACTGGTTGAAGGAATTGATAGCAACAACATGGATTTATGCCAGCTAAATTGGTATAGATCTAAATAAATTATATTGGAAAGAGTATCTTATATTTAAATTAGTATTGAATAAAATACAAAGCATAACTGAGAGTCAAGAAAAATTTTGTTTGTTGATATTTTTTGCCCAGTTTCTGCTTCTGCCCAATGTCATGCCTGTTCCTTCCCCTTGAATCAAGATTTTACTTTATGCACCAGTTAAAACTTTTTATGACTTTAATAATTTTATAGAGATAATAGTAGTCAAGATGTCAAAATCAACTCTTGGTTAAAACTGCATGAGGCAATCCAGATGAGATAAAACTCATATTTATGTTTTAAGTACATAATAGATACATGATAGTTGAGAGAATTAGTTTGTTGATAATTATGACCTTAAGTTATTTAGAAAATTCCTTGATGTAGAATGTAGAATAATAATTCTTTTTCTATGAAAGAAAACTAAGTATTTCATACAACCTTAACCAATCTTCATTCTGCACAGTACTCTCTCTTTTCAGCCAAATACCCTTTGCCCTAGCTTCTGTTTTTGCACACTTTAAGAAGCTTTAATTTTTTTTTCTCCTTCCTTGTTGGGATAGAGAGCACATACCTTACTCTCATTTAGAAAGTATATAAATTGAATGTCCAAAAAAGGAACCAGCCCAGCTAAGCAACTCTTTTCCTTTCTTTGTTGGATACCAGTGTAGGTTCTAATGAGCTCAGTCTCCGGGGGAGCATTTTAATGGTTTTTTTCCACCTCCCCTGATGACCATGTTTATGCTGAGTTTTGATATAGTATATGGGACTTGTGTAGTAATTAGCATTCAAATGGACCAGTGATTTTCCCTTTCAGTGAGTGGATTGTCTATTTTCAGATTTGGAAATGGAATCCAATGAGTTAGAGCTTGTGATAATCAGGACATATTAACAATTCAAATCCTAAATTAAACATCCAAGATAGAAGGTGCAAACAGGAAGTATCATCCTTGTCACAGATAAGTCAAAAAACCAAAAGATAATAAAACATGAAGAGAGTGAACTATCATGGTAAATAGTCTATTAGCAAATGTAAGTAGCAAGACAAAAATATATATGTGATGTATAATGCCAAAGTGATATTGAATGATAGAATATGTTGCTTTTTAGTTTTAAAAATTTTTTAATATCTTTAACCACTGTTCATATTGTTTTTAATATAGTCATTGATAAAATTTAGGCAAGAGAAAAATGAAGTAAAAATTCAGCATAACTAGTTGACAGGTATTTCAGGGTATTTTGATTACCTGTAAACTTAATGAAAAACTGGCAATTATTTCATACAAAACTTGAGAATCAGAATCATTTTATAATTTCTTTAAAGACTGTTAATGTACCTGAAAGTATTTAACATTTAATATGGTAATATTTTGAGACATAGGTCCGTTACAAAATCTAATGAAATCCTTGTACCTTCTCATTGGAGAAATGCACATCCATTCATACAAACAAGTTAATTGTACTCTTTTATTATCGTTACATTTAAAAAGTGGAACAAATAAAAGTGGAATGTCTTTACCCTTGAAGTCTTTAGTGAATAATAGTCATATAATTTATATACATATTATTGGTTTAATTATGATTTTTCCTTTATTCCTGATTCTAAGCCTATACTGAATAGTTAAAGAGTAATAAAACAATAGCAACAAAGGCCTTGAAAAAAGACATAAAGTTAATTTTACTAAATAATTTTCTCTCAAACACTTGGAAAATAATGAAAGAATTACAGCAATAACCTATCAGGTTTGCAAAACATCAAAATAGTCATTGTTGTTCATCTACAAAAGAATGAGAAAGCAGAAGAAATTTAACTACCATAAACTACCCATATTTTATTTAAAGAAATACTTTTGCTACATTTATGCCCTACACAAATAGCATGAATATATTTTTAGCACAATTAACCAAATACCCTTGAGCCTATTTTCCTGTTTGTGGCTTTAGGTTGGTTAATGTGAAATTTAATTTGTGCTAATCTCCTCAAGGTCAGTAAAGTGTGAAATATACTGTACATTGGATTTACCCAACTTACAGTAGCACTGAAATTGTAAAATTAAAGAAAACAATGTCTTAGGATTTTCTAATGAAAAAGAGGAAGAAATGCTGAGGATCCATTATCAAGGTCAAAACTATACTAAAATTACAAAGGAGAGGTCATGTCCCAGCTAGGCCTATAGAGACTGCAAATAAGAAGAAGCTTTTGAAATGAATTTAGAAATCATGGAAGGACTCTACTTAAAGTCATGGTTACAAATTATTTCTTTATAATCTGGAACCCAAGAGGATGTTGCCCCTAAAAAAAAGTCTGTTCTGGTCTCAGAAACTGTATCTTCTAATAGTATCTAATCATGTAATTGTCTAGGATCAGAGCGGCCAAAATTTGGAGTTTCTCTTTGTATAGGAAATAACTGACCCGACTCTCTGCAAGCTAGAAAAATATGGACCCTATATTTAGGGGACACTGTGAAATCATTTAGGTAGCCAATCTACTTACATACCTGATTCATCTAAAAAGCATTAGTGGCACAAATAAGCAACTTTTAAATGCACAGTAGGTGGTAAGGAAAATGGGTGTGGTATACAATTTGTATTCTAAATGGCACAAGGCTATTACACTGGAAGAAAATTCTACAAAACACTTAATGGATTAAACTTGAAAAGGAGTAATGATGTGAAAAAATATATAGGAGAAGCAGCAAATTGCATGCAATAAGGCAGAAAATAAAATTCAGTGAGATTTAGGTTTGTACAAACAGTTATCTCAAAGAACCTGCTCAGTTTGCATTCTTTTCTAGAAACTCATAACAAAGCTATAAAAATGCAGTGAGGGTTGAATAACTTGATCCTACAAAATTAAAATACATGTGTGTACACATGTGTATATATCGATACCATTCAGATAAATGATATTGAAAGCCACATTTTAACCATACGCCAGCATTTAAAGGAAATACAAAGCAAATAAAGTAGAAATTCATTTAAAATAATTCACAGGAGCCCTATTGCAGTATTCTATGGTGAGCTCAGATAATACACACAGTCAAATAAAATACTTAAAATTCTTTGAAATCTAAAATGCTATGCAAACACGAAGTATTATTAAATATAACTTTACATGGCAAGGCAGAAAAAAATTAATGCATTGTGAAAGTAATTTTATCCTTTTATGTGATTGTACATACACATTTATGGAACAAATAGCTGTGTTAGTCTTCCCATCTGAAGATGATGTTATGAAACTACTTTCAATATGTGAATATTTTAAGTTATTCATTATGGGAGCTACTCACTTTGGAAATAAAAAGAGGAGTGGAAAAATTTTTAAATATTCATATTTAGATTGGTTTATTTGTAAGGGAAGAATAGCAAAAAAGATAATTTTAAAAAATGAACTTTATTTCCTGATTTCAAAAGAACTCCGGATTTCACATTTATTTTGAGATAGATGCCAAAATTTCTCTATAACCTGTCCAGAGAAGATGTTGCAAATTATCACACCAGAACCTTTTAAACTAAACTGGAAAATACACCGAAGAATATCTGTTAGAGAACTTTCTAGATTAACTAGCTGATTGGAATGATTAAAGTAATTCTCTTAATTGATCACAATTGGAAAAATAATGTACTATCTCCAGACAGTCAGCACTTAGCTATGACTGCACTCTTATTATCATCATAATTATTCATATGTGTTATGAAACAGTTGACACCTTATTTATGTGTAGCTGTGTAGTAATCATGTCATTCTCCAGCTTAATGAGTGATTTAAATATTTAAATAACTAACTATATAGGCTTTTAGTAATAAGTCTGCAAGTCAAAATAAAATATATGCATTGCATGTTCTCAGGTGTGTCTCCAAGTTAAAAAAAAAATAGTTACAACTTCTCTCTACACATTTGAATTCTATTCTTCCTTCAAAAAGTCAGCATTGCTTTCTTCCTCCTTCATAAAACATTGTCAATGTTTTTTAGCTGACATTGAAAATTCGCATTTCTGATTATCTAGATGGCCTTTATTTAAAATTTCTAAGACTTATTAATTAATTAGAAATACTAAGAGAAAATCTAGGGTCTGGTTTTGCAATCCTGTGTTAGAAGAAATCTGTTTAAATAATACTGTTTAAATAATAAGCAAACCAGAAGCTTTAAAAGAAAAACAGAGACATAACTGAGGCATAAAATTTGTCAAAAGCCATCATAAAGTCATCAGACAAAAAAATCTGGGGAAATGACTTACAATGCAATGACATAAGATTAATGCCTAAAAATATAAAGAGTTTGGCAGTGCATTGAAGACCAAATGCAAATGTCAATAAATGTGTGAAAAGATGCTCAAGCTCATTAAAATTTGAGAAAATGTAAATTAAGTAATGAAATAAAATGGGCAGCTCATCACTCCATGCCCCTAACTTGACTAAGTTTTTTCTTCATAGCACTTAACATTATCTGACATATGTTTGCTTCTTTACCTGTTAATTATTTGTGTCTCCCTCCTGGAATATAAACTCCATAAGAACACATCATGCGTATTGTTCATTAATATAATACCTAGAGCAGTATGTGACATACAGCAGGAACAGAATCAATCTGAACATGATGATATTACTTGACCCCCACCAACTGGTAAAATTTTAAAAAGAATAATTATACCTATTGCAGACTAGAATGTGGGTATATACTTCACATTGCTAGAAAGATGTGAATTATGACAGTCATTTTTGAAAGCAATTTTATAACAGCTATTAAAATTGGACACCACAATCTTACTCTGGATTTATATCCTAGAGAAATGAAAACAGGTATGTAAAATACACACACACACACACACACACACACATATCTCGGGGCAGCGTTCAATGCAAAAAAAAGTGAATGCTTATCAATAAGAAATGAGAAATGGTGGAGCAAATTTCTATACATCAGTGTTTTAGTATTTTATGCAGAAAGAAAAATAAGAGTCAAATGTCTCCTAACTCCCATAGTTCAACTAAATCATTCCGTATTCTTTATCTTTCCCTCACTTTCTAAAAGTAACAACTGCTAATCTGACCAAGTAAATCATGCTATTTAATGAAAACCAAAAGCCACGAAATCTTCTTTTACAGCATGACAAAATGCAGTTGTTTAACAGTACCAAATATAAGCAGTACCCGCCTGCCAACTGACCCTTCTCTCCTCTCCTCTCTGGTGACACACATACCTTATGGTAAAGCGCTGTACTCCAACTATAATTTGAGTTGTTTATAAAATAGAATTGCCTACCTGAAAACAACCTCAGTAGGGTGGAATATTTTCGGTGAGGCCAAGAGGATTGAAGATAGCAAGTATATTGAAAACAATGCAGGTGGAGCAGACACCACACACACAAGTCACAACCACAGTTGGAAGAAGCCAATGTGTATAAGTAAAGTCTTTCATATGAAAGGCATCCAATACATTTGTTCACATTTATAAAAAGGAAAGCACTCCTCCTTGTGTTTCAAAATTCTACACTAAAATCTGACAAGGGGGATAAAAGATGATTCTGTGGAGTGCATGTGTATGTATGTGTGAGACTTTCTTCAACCCAAAACAACCATTGAATATGTAGTCTGTCCTTCCAGTTTATGAAGTTCAAGTTAATATTATCTCCCAAATTCAGTAATTCAATTTGAGATGACATAAATTAATTTCACTAAGAGTGGCATTAACCCAGGTGGGCATGGTTGTATGAATATATGAGCGTTATTTTTTGAGGAAAAGACTACTATTTTTGTGAAGAACACAAATGCATTATGTGAAATTATGAATTTGAGTTAAATCTTCCTTCGTTATTCATGCTCAAGAGAATTTGAGACCATTTTTTTTCCTTCATGAGTTCTTTTGGGAATAGTGCTTGATTAATTCATTTTGATTTTTGACATTTTCTTCTCAAAGCAGTTCAATGACAAGAATTAGACAAGTTTTTTTATATTTCAATTTTTGTCATTAAAACTATTTTTAGTTAAAGTTTAGAAGTATTTTAAGTATAGATTTTCTTTTGAAGCATGGCTTTGAGTGAGGGAGGGTCATACAACGAACCCATTTATAGCATTACTTTACACTCTATCTTCTGTTTCAAGACTTCGAAAGATTTAATTAAAAGTTGATAGGATTGCCCCTAAAACCAATTATCATTTGATCTGAAATGCTGAACACATATTATTGAGTTTTTCAATGAATTGAAAAAAATTTTAGTCAGGCAACAACAGCATTATCTTAATTTATAAACATTAATACAAGAAAATATCTGATTTGTTTTAAATAATTACTTTATGCTGTATTACCAGTATTATCCCTTTCTGCTATTTAGATGTCTACCAGAATACATCTCCAATCTATAACAATGAACAATCATGCATAATTTCTCTGATATTGAATACAGTGTTCTAGTTGAGGTGTTTCTGGAATCTAGAGACACAGCGTTTTACCAGATTTATATTGTATTTCAATTTCTCAGTTGATGAACCCCTCTAACCTATTTGTCTTTTCAATCTTGCAATATGGAGGACTGATGGCTTCAGGGACTTTTACTCTCTAACCTTTAAATCCATTTTCTTGTCATTGTAACATGACTGTCCCATTTTCCATAAACACATTTAATTTTTCTTCCTCCACATATATGCACACACACACACTCACACAAATACACAATATGAGATTTATGAAATTTACAGGCAGAGATTGAAATTATTTGCATTGTAGGGTTTTTTTCATATTATCTTTTAAAAAATTTTAAAAATAAATAAAGAAAAAAAGACAACAAACTCCTTGGAAATAATAGCTATTATTGTGGTATATTTGTCATGGTGGGACATTGTGTTAAAAGCCTAACTGTAATTCTTTAAAGATGAAGAAATAAAGGTCAGAGATGTTGAGTAATTTGCCAGGGTCACCTGGGAGAGTAAGTTTTCAGGCCAGAATCTGTATTCTCACTCTCACTGTGTTGCCATGTCACAGTTATTTAAGAAGCACATTCTGTGCCTAGCAAAGAGCTAAAGGAAATGCTATTAAAAAAATGACATGATACCCCCCATCTTTAAGACCTCCAGGAGGTCACCAATCTTAGTTTTGACAATAAATTGCAAATAGGTTGGCTCAGTAAAGTTTGCTGGATCAATTAATAATTGAAGAAAGAAACAAGATCTGTATAGGCAATTCTCATTTTAAGAACAGACTCAATTCTTAATGTTCAGTAATAACTTTGTTGTTTGAACTTCAAATCCATTTACATGTAAGGCTTTATCCATAGGGACTGGAGTATGGTCTCAATTACATTGGGAGATAGTTCTCCATTTGTCACTTAAAGGTGGGCTCCAAGGACTTTGAGAGACAGTTCTCTATTTACTTAATAATTGATAATATAGGAAATGTTCCATATTTACTCTATGACTTTTTGTTACATACTCCTTGCATACTTTCCATAACCTTGATGAGGTGGTTGTTCTTATTTGACAATCAAAGTGATAGGCAATGGGCAGCCAAAGTAATAAGGACATTATGTGATGAAATCTCAGTTAAGGCCGGGCGCGGTGGCTCATACCTGTAATCCTAGCACTCTGGGAGGCCAAGGCAGGAGGATCGCTTGAGACCAGGAGTTTGAGGTTGCTGTGAGCTAGGCTGATGCCACCACACTCTAGCCCAGGTGACAAAGAGAGACTTTGTCTTGGAAAAAAAAAAAAAGCGGGGGGAAATCTCAGTTAAGATCCCTTTTCTCCTAGTCTTTATGTGGTGATATGTATTAACATTACATTACATAATTCCTTGAACATACTTTATCCAGTTAATTCTTGTTTTCCTTTATACTCTGTTTTATTACAGTTAATGGGGAAGATATCAGAAGTATTTCTTACTACCTTCATAAACCTTTCTGATAATAAGCTGAGAAAACAAGAATAAAATTGGCCCAATATATTACTAAACTTTCAGTCCTTTGTACAATATAGCCATAATTCCAATAAATCTTCAAAATTTTGGCAATAGAATGGTTGATTTCCACACATACATTGTTGTCTCATAAAGACTGGGGGAAAAAATAAATATTGTCTAGTTTTCTCTATTACCACATCCTGAAATTTTTTCACACATATCTCCATTTTATACAGAGTAAGATCTTCTGAATTATTTAATTGTTTCTGATTTGTTTAGCACTTTCCTCTTTTGAGCCACCCGAGAATTGCATCAATGTGCTGTTTCTGCTCACTAATGAAAATGTCAAAGATCAGGTTTAAAAATGTTAAATAAAACTGAGCCAATCAGTCCCCTACCGTCGTTCATTTTGAGATAGACTTTGTTCAAAGACTGCTTTACTCCCTGTTGTTACTTCTTAGCTAAGCCTCTAATTGTCAGTAAACATTATCAAACAGGTTTTGGAATTGTCACTGTGAAATATATGCTCTTAACTATGATCAAAAGTAACCATTCAAAAGCAGGATTAAGTGAATATCATTAATTGAGACTGCTAACCAGAGGAATGCTAAAAATCACCCAAATCGCCCTCTCAAACTTGCTAATATATTCTCAAAGATTCATTTTCTTGAGAATTTTTCTGGGGAAAACATCAGGAAGATAATAAAAATTTTAAAAATAAATTTTCCAATTATAAAGGATAAGAAGTAGTCCTTCTAAAAACTTTATAAAATCACACTAGTAGAGATAACCCCCCCTTTTTGTGTGTGTGACAGAGTCTCCATCTGTTGCTTGGACTAGAGGGTAGCGGCATCATCATAGCTCACTACAGCCTCAAACTCCTGGTTCAAGCGATCCTTGGGCCTCAGCCTCCCCAGTAGCTGGGACTACAAGTGTGCACCACCATGTGTGGCTAGTTTTTTTTACTTTTTGTAGAGATAGGGGTTAGCTATTGCAAAGGCTGGTCTTGAACTCCTGGCCTCAAGCAATCCTCCCACCTCAGCCTCCCCAAGTGTTAGTGTTACAGATGTGAGCCACCACATCCTGCCTGAGGTAACCACTCTTAACATATCATATTTTCTTCCAATATATTCATAAATTTGAGACTGTAACATACATAAAATTGTGTTTATATCCTCATATTTTTTACTTCACATATATGCTGTGAACTTTCTCAGATCCTTAAAAATGTATAATATGTAATGTCTATGTAATTCAGGGTATCTACAAAGTTGGGAAACAGAATAAACTTATTTTAAAGCAATATGTAAACTATATTTTCAAATAATGCTCAACATGTTTTCAGGTGAATTACCTCTAAATTTACAGCGATGGGTCCAATCGCTAATCTGAAAACAGTATAATAAATATAACAGAATGTTGAAAACGTCTAGAAAACACAGAGGGAAAAAAAAAGGTGTATCTATTGTACTTTCTACAGATTAACACTTGTACCCACAACTCTAAATTTAGATATGCTTCATCTGAAATTGTCTGGAGGCTAAGGAAAAATAATTTGAGTACATTATTTAAAAATACAGCCAAGATATGATTTAGAAATAAGTTTATATTTACCTTTCTCAAAAATAGTTTCTCTAGTTGAAATTATATAACCACACTTAATATCAGTTTTTGGTATCTCTCCTTTTTATTGGCAAAACATATCAACTGCCATTTTATTTTTACAGCAAACAAGAAAGATTGGCAAACTTTCACTACACCAATACAAACTCTCACCCTTTTCTCTGTAATCTCTGTCTCAAATCAGATCCACCAAAACAAAAAGTTACATTTAAAGCACATTCTTAGAATTCTCATGGTTCCTATCATGTTCATCCTTTTAGTCATCATTTTTAACCTCTTATCCAATACTCCTAACTGTAGGAAGGACAAGCAAAGGCCGTCTTCTATTGCCTGGTTAAATGTGAATCAGAGCCCCTAAATGGGGCCACACACTTTACCCCAGGAATGAACAGTGGTTCAGCGAATCCCTACCTCACCAAATTTCATTCAAACGATGAATGCCCTGGCTGTAGTGCAGTGGTGGGCTTCATAGCTCGATGCAGCCTGGAACACCTTGGCCGGCCAAAGCGCTGGGATTACAGGCTTGGGCCACCGCACTTGGGCAGAAAATTCTTTTTTGATGGCAGATTCCACTTTTCTAATTTGCTTTCTTGCCTTCTATATTTTCTTGCTACTTACTCTATAATTTCTTTTTAAAGATATTTTTCTACATCCATACCTTATTGGTTCATCTTCCCTTGATTTCAATCTTGTTGATTGTTTTTCCTTCTAAGTGCTCACTTCATGTCTCTGTGCCAGATCTTTCTATTATAATTCTCACAATATTTCAATTTTTTTCATTATTATTTTATCTGTTTTATGGTGACCTGTGATCAGTGATCTCTGATCTTACTCTTGTAATTGTCTTGGGACACCACGAATTGCACCCACATTAAGAGGATGAGCTTAATTGATAAATGTTGTGTGTATTGTGACTGCTCCACGATTAGCCTTTACCCATCTCTCTCCCTATGTTCAGGCTTTTCTATTCCCTGAGACACAAAAATATTGAAATTAGGCCATTTAATAAACCTACAGTGGCCTTTAAGTGTTCAGGTGAAAGGAAAGGCCCACGTCCCCCACTATAAATCAAAAGCAAGAAATGATTAAGTTCAGTGGGGAAGGCATGCCAAAAGCCAAGGCAGGCTGAAAGTGAGGCCTCTTGCACCAAACAGTTAGCAAGTTGTGAATGCAAAAAGGAAAAGTTCTCAAAAGAAATTAAAAGTGCTACTCTAGTGAATGATTTTTGAATCATTTTCAAAAATTAATCCATGAGCCTATAGTTCAAAAAAGAGGACACATCATGGTTAGTTTAGAATGAAAAGTGGAAGCAAATATTATTAAGCAGAGTCTGTACAGAGCCACAAAACTTAAGAGTACACATTTTTTCAAAAATCCCTTAGTTGAGGTACTCAGGGTGGGCTTCAACTGATTTGCTTTCTCAGGGTAGCTATAGCTGAGACAAAATCATCGACAGAAAACAGAATTTTTATGGAGGATTTTGGGTCCTAAACACTCCTCTGTTATAGACACATAGTGTAAGTCATGAATCCCCAGGGAAAATAACAGTACACAAGGATCCTTGTCAAGAACTCACCATGGTCTGCTTATTGCTCCTGTCATGTCTTGTCATATCAGATCTTAACTCATCTTTTAGGAAGGGAGTACAAAAGACACAGTGACCCACAGAAACTCTGTTCATTTCTTTTGTTCAGACCTTTGTGTGAGCATGTACACACACACACACACACACACACACACACAGAGGCACTTCAAACCTCAAAGGGAAATGCACCTCTACTGTTGCTATTCATTTATATTAAGAACACAATCAAAATTTACCCAAGCATTTCAGACATTCTTCCAATTAAGATTTTGTATACTTCTTTCCATAATGTTCTTGTTTCTTTCCTGACCTCTCAAGAGTATTTTTAAGTGAAGGTTATTGTGATTACAGTGTGAGATAGCAACTTTCTTCTATTTCAGCCTTATTTATCTTACTCAGAGCCATTTCTAGGCTATCGTCCAAAATAGCCTCTAACCACCTAAGCTGTTCAATGAAGTGTAGCAGAAAGCAATCCTTGAAATAGCTCTCGAAACATGTTCTCTTCCTTCATTTCAACATAGTTGCATGCCAATCAACAGCAAAGCAATTAAAATCCTGCCAGGATCAAAGAATGTGCCTTGCTACAGCCTTTGCCAATCTATAAAAACATTTCCTCATCTCCTTTTGTTAAGGCCTCAGTGACCTGCACTACAGCAATATCCAAGAATCTACTTATGCTCTTTATAGTTCTTAACTTGTTTCCAAATATATGTCAACAAATTTCTTGTTGCAAAATACATGCTGTCAGTTTCCAGTTTTCTCCACCTTATGTTTCTTTAGTTTATATTCCCTCACCTTTTTGTAAAGCACCTGTCTTAACAACTTTAATATTCTACCTTTCATCTTGGATGTACATTCATTTTATTTTAATATTTTCATTAAGCCTACACTGCTTGAGAACTTGTCATGTACTCTTAGCTATTGTGTATATCAATTTTCTTTATGTGTTCTGCCTCTACTAATAAGATAATCCTTTTGCAGATTTTTCTGGTGCAATCCATTGAATCCAAGTACAGTCTGATATCAGCATCCTTGAGTTAATCAGAGAATACATTGTTGTGGGAGATAAATAGTCCCTTTCTGGATTATTCTGCCTTCTCATCAATAATCAAAAAGACCAACTAAGCAATTTTCCATACTCTCTCCTAATCCTTTTTCTCCCTCCTGAGTGCAGTTGACACGCAACTTGCTTATACCATTCTACTCAAGAATTTTGAAGTTTTAGGGTACTTGGAGAACAGCATTCTGATAGAATGTCAAGAAGCTAACTAAATGATTTTTATGAATCCAAAGCAGTCTATGATGCAAAGAGAAAAAGAGATTTGCTGCAATTAATGTGATAACTGAAGTCAAATATATGTCAGCTGAAAAACATAGGTAATTGAGACAAACCTATGTTTTGGTTTAAATTATAGGAATAATTGCCTACATTTCTCACTTTGTGTATAGTTAAAAACTATATTACTAGAAATTTTTGATTCTTACAAATTCTAGGGACTAGTAAACTCTACTTTAAAGCCCTTTGCAACATAGGCTTAACCCTATCATGTCAGTATTATGTTAGACTTCTAACATTTTTCTTTCTTTCTTTTTTTTTTGAGACAAAGTCTTGCTCTATTGCCCTGGCTAGAGTACAGTGGCGTCAGCCTAGCTCATAGCAACCTCAAACTCCTGGGCTCAAATGATCTTCCTGCCTCAGTCTCCTGAATAGCTGGGACTACAGGCATATGCCATGACATTCAGCTAATTTTTCTATTTTTAGTAGAGAGGGGGTCTCACTCTTGCTCAGGCTGGTCTTGAACTCCTGAGCTCAAACAATCTTCCCACCTTGGCCTCCCAAAGTGCTAGGATTACAGACGTGAGCCACCATGCTGGGTCCTTAATGTATTTCTAATAATTGCTTCTCAACTTAATTTGTCTATTTGCCAAATAGTAGCCTTTATAATAGCCGGTTATAATCAAATATGATACCACAAAATGTGCTTAATCTTTTAACCCTTTCATCAGATGAGCCACATATTACTTAACTTTAAGAAAAAATGGACTTCTTTAAAATTTAAAAATTTTTTACAGATAAAATATATTCTGTTTATCAATTTAATTTTAATTCTGTAAGTCTGATACACTATGCCTTTCAACATAATGATATTTATTTCCATGTACATAGATAAACCTCATTAATTCTTTCTCATTTTAATCATTATCTGCCTGAGCCCAGTTCTCATATTGCTACTCTGCTTTTCTCTCGGAATTGCAGAAGGGGAGTAAATTTGGTCCATATGGTCCAGCAGTTCTCAGTGGGGGTGGCAGTGGCCCATGTAGCAGCATTTAGAAATGGGGAGCATTTTGCTGAACAAATTGACCATGAACACTGACACTTATTGAACAGGGCCACACAAATTATAAAACCCTTATCTCTAATTACTATGGTGTTTTTGTTTTAAATGTAGAAAACATATTTGAAAAAAATGTAAACAACTACAAGTTGGAGTGTGAGAAATTCAGATTTTATATTTAATCTCTTCACTTTTCTTTACAGTTATAGACTCTCTCACATACAGAAATGTCAAACTCTAATATTTTATTCCTTTCCACTTGTCTCTCAAATACTTTCTTCTTAGTACAAGGTCAATACTTTAAAAATTATATTTCTCCAGAGCAGTTCCTTTGTCAAATCCATCCTGAACTTATGACATTAGAAGTTATCCAGAGCTGCTGTCATTTCTTTAGAGGCTAAAAGTAGTTATATGTCATGTCATCAATGACCCTTCCATGTCCATGGGCTTTTCTGAAAATATCAAACAGCCTCAATAAACAAGTGGCATTGTTGACAATACTCACAACATTTTTAGAAAAACTTATACTTCCTTTTAAAAACCAACTGATATCATTATACTATAGCATTATAGTATATGATAAAAATCATATGCTTATATTATCTCACTCTACTACGTATGAGAGATTCCTTTGAATCTTATATTGAGATAATACAAAACAATTTTTTCTCTGCATTTTAAAAATAAATATGGAAATTAACTTTTCTGTACTACATAAATCCTTTTTAAGACTTGTTTTTTATTTTAATGAGTTAATTAAAAAGTAGCAATAATACTGACAAATTTTACCTTTAGAGTAAGTTTCAGATTCCACTGATAGAACAAAATTTATACTATGAAAATTACAATGATTGACAGACAGTCAGATACCTTTAATACATAATACATAGAACATCAGGAATTTATTAAATGTCTCATAGATACCAGAAATCTACCACAAAAGTTTTGGTGATAATCAAAAAGATAATTTCTTAAGTTTTTTTGGGGGGGCTAGATAATTACATGCTTGACACACATGATACCTGATGCTATGTTGGAATCTATTTTCCCCCCTCACTTTAAAGATAGAAATTGTCAAGATTATTTCATCATGTCATTTCCATGTTCAAAAACTGTCACTGATTCCCCTTGTCCACAGGCTGAACTTCATGTTACATAATGATGTAATCAGGGCTGTCCAGAATATGAATTGGCATTGTCCTTATACTTGACAAGTCTTGTCCCAGGCTCAGATTACCGAATTCCAAGGCAGAGTTTATGACCATGTTGCTGTCTGATGTCCTGCGTTATTTAATTATTTATTCATCCAGCCAACAAGGTGTGAAGCAACCATTATCTGCTGCACACATATGCTACACACTATTCTCTAAGGAGATAATATACGAACTGAGGAATGAATAGCAAAGTGGTCCAGCCGTGTGAAGATGTGTAGTGGGGTAGGGACTATAATAAGCAAAGCAAACATCTAGTGAAAAGGCCTTAAAGAGCACATTTGAAAGACAACAAGAAAGCAAGTGCTATAGAAGCACAATATTTCAGCAGGAAATTGTGGGATAAAAGGTCAGAGAGTATGTAGTCCTTGTAGTCAATAGTAAGGAGTTTAGAAGAATAACACAATCAATCAAAAATATATTTATATATCCTTTGATGTAGCAATATCTACCTCTAAGATATACTAACACATATATGAATTAAGCTTAAACAAGGGGATTTATTGCAGCATATTAGCAAAATATTACAAGCAACTCAAATATTTATCAATCAGGGCCTGGTAAAATAAATTAAGCTATATCATACAGGGAAGTATTATGCAGCCATAAATAAGAATACAATACTCTCTATGTATTGTTATGTAAAATGCTCCAAGACATGATAGTAAGTGAAAAAAACCAAATGCAAACAATGTAATAGTATGATTCTGTTTGTGGAAAAAGAAGAAAAAAATGACGTTGCAACTTATATTTTTTGTTTTTGCCATACAAGTGACCACAAACTCAATAGCTGAAAACAATATATGTTTATTATCTCATGGTTTCTATAGGTCAAAAATCTATGTTGTCATAACTGGTTACTCTTGTTACAAGGATGATATCAAATGTCAGCTGGCCCAGCCTCCTATCTGGAGATTCAGGAGGAGAATACGCTTCCAAGCTCATTCAGGTTGTTGGCAGAATTCAGTTTCATGTGCTTGCAGAACTGAGGGCTCCATTTCCTTGCTGGCTTTTGGTTGGGGATTGTTCTCAACTCTAGAGGCCATAGACACATTCCTTGGCTTAAGGGTCCCTTTACCTTCAAACCAGCAGTGGTGAGTTGAGTCCTTTTCACTCTTCAAATCTCTCTGATTTCCCCTTCTGCCTCAGTTTCTCGCCTCCTTTTTTCTCATAGACTCTTCTGCCTTCCTCTTGTTTTTAGAGAGCTCTGTGTCCTTAGGCCAGGATAAGTAAAGATAATCTCTTTATTTCAAGGTTAGCTAATTAGTGACTTTAATTATATCTGCAAAGTCCCCACAATAGGACCTAGATTATTAGTATTTGATTAAATAATCAGGGAACAAGAATCTTGATAGGACACCTTTAGAATTCAGCCTCTCACAAATATATTCTTTTTTTTTTTTTTTTTTTTTTTTTTTTTAGAGACGGGGTCTCGCTCTTGATCAGGCTGGTTTCGAACTCCTGACCTTGAGCTATCCACCCGCCTCAGCCTCCCAGAGTGCTAGGATTACAGGCGTGAGCCACCGCGCCCGGCCACAAATATATTCTTATTTACTTTCATATGAGAAAGAAAACTCTCATGGAAAAAAATATATGAGAATGTACTAATAGTGGCTACCTGGGTGTATATGTGAATACAGGTACAGAGAAGGGGATGATACACAAATGAGACATGGTATAGAAAGAAGGTTTTCTAAAAATATTCTTTTTATCATGTTTGAACTATGTAACAATATGAGTAATTCAACATATTAGATTTTTCAAAGCATCACAAAACTAATGAAATCATATTTAAAACATTTCATTTTGCTGAAAATAAGTTTTACTGGTAATTTGTGTATAATACTGAGAGACATGGCACAATTTTTTCAAACTTTTTATGTGATTTGGCATAGGTCCGCTACTTTGTTATATTTAAACTTCTGCAAAAGTTGCTTTCTGACCGCATGCAATAAAATCATTTGTCTTTAATTTTGGATAAACAAATTTGTCCAAATCAACATTGGCTTTGTTATTTTTTTCTTTAGCTTAGGGCAACTGAACTAGTAGCATTTGAGACATTCATGATGATCAAACATACAAATACAGAAACTCAAATAAGATGACTATGTATTATGGTCATACAAATAATTCAGCATATGCTTACATTGTCTTTTCTAGAATATATCAAAATTGGACTACAAAATTAAAATTTTGTACATACCCCTCACACCCCTAAGATATGTCTAAAAACATGAGAAGTCAGTGAGCCCCAGGTTGTGGAACATTTACTTAAATGACACCAAACAAGAAACACATTCACTTTGAAGAAGTACCAAGAACCTCTAATGAGCTTCTTCCCAGAGCCATCTGACCTTCTTGCATCATGTGATATGCTGGCCATACCCTCCTAGAAACTTTCTGTTGGGAGAGTCTTCTATGGACATGTTGTTCATCTTGCTGGATTTGGCAAGAAAGCAAGGGCCTGACCACTCTTTAAAAGAGCAATTCCTCAAGTTTCTGTTTGTAATCTTAAAGGATGAGGTAATATCTCCCCCTGGGGCAAATACTTAGGCGTGTTTACAGGCTGCCAAAAAGTGGTAAGGACCCCAAGGTCAGTGTTCCTCTCCTGTAATACGGCCCATTGTTTGTGCAGACATCCAACTAGGTCCACTTGCATCATCCCTGTGGGACTGAAGATCGGAGACTAACACGACCACACAGATAATCCAGCTAATGCTTTGATGTGAGCAATAAAGACTTTCCTCTGACCCAGGAGTCTTGTGTCTTCTGTCAGTATCCAGAAAATAGTGGAAGGCTAACTTGTTCCCTTGGAAGTAAGGTAGAAATGTCAGACCCTCCACAGTTCTTGTCACTCTCTCAATATATTTCTGTGAAAGTGCTTTCTCATTTTTCATTTCTCTCTCTGACTGCTCCTCTCCTCCCTCTTTTAACTGATCATCTTTCTTGGCCATCTCTCTGAAATACTGATGCTCCCCAGGGCTCTGTCCATGGTCCTGTTTTACTTTTATTTCATACTCTCACCTTGACAACCTTTTCCTTATCCATCATTTCTTCTATTTATATTTGTACCCAGATAATTTTAAACCATATATTCCCCAAAATTCATCACTTTCTTTAGCTTCCAACTTCTTTTCCCAAATTTTTGATCGATATTTTCAATCAAATATTCTATAGACCCATCAAACTTAATTTCATTTAATGTAATCACCATTAACTCATGTTCCTAAGTAGAAAATATTGGAGTCATCTTCAGCCTCCCTGACAATTCAATCAATCACATGGCTAAGTGTCTTAAGCCTCATATTTCCTCTCAGGGTCATTTCTCTCTCACCTGATATGATGGATAGGTCTTGCTATTTTATTCTTGCTATTTTATTCTCTCTCCAAGCTAGGGCCAAAGTTTCTTTTTTAAACATGGATTTAAATATATTATCATAACCCTCCCTTTTGCTTTTATACAAAATAAGAATGGCCATCAAATTGCAGCCCAGATGCTTAACAACATTCTCCATTATAATTTTCCAATTCTACTTTGATATCATCACCATGCCAACTGGTGCACATGCATCCACAAATGTGCTCTCTCACACACACATACACTCATCTTCTACTGTACACTACACCTTCACAAGTCACGACAGCCATCTCACTATTGTCACTATGGTCTTGGCTGGGCGCATGGCTCACACCTATAATCCTAGCACTCAGAGAGGCTGAGGCAGGAGAATAGCTTGAGCTCAGGAGTTTGAGACCAACCTGAGCAAGAGCGAGACCCTGTCTCTACTAAAAATAGAAAAAATTAGCTGGATATGGTGGTGCATGCCTGTAGTCCCAGCTCCTGAGGAGTCTGAGGCAGGAGGATCACTTGAGCCCAGGAGTTTGAAGTTGCTGTGAGCTAGGCTGACACCCCGGCATGCTAGCCCAGGTAACAGAGTGAGACTCTGTCTCAAAAAAAAACAACAACAAAAAAAAAAACAATGCATAAATCAAAAAATCACTCAGTCCCTTATGTCTTCTGTGTCTGGGTTTTTCCTTCTTTCAGAATTATAGCAGCCTCTAAAATAGTTGCTACTCCTTCTTTAAATGATAGCAGAAAAGGTATTTCTTCTCTCCCTTAGCCTCATAACTTGCTTTCTCACTTATTATCTCACAATGCTACATTCTCATTTTCATTATTTTCTCATTTTCTCCTTTCATTATTTCCTTTTATCCAAGTCTATTACTGTTGCCCTTCAGATAGTTCCACTACAGCCCATAAAATAGAAAACAAAATAACTTATATCCTTAATCTACTTTAAGTGGTTCATACACTAGATTTTAACTCAACTCTAGCTCTTTCTCATGTCATATAGCTTCTATCTGCACTTCCAGTGGTAGTCTACTCATTATCCCACACACTGTGGGGAGATGTGTGAACAGTCTCCCAAGATCTCCAGGGCTGCTTCCACATATCTATTCTTTTTTATTTTATATTATTTTATTTATCTTTGTCATTTTCTAAAGACCTATCCATATCACCACATTATTTAAAGTCTTTAATACCTATACCATGTTTGTCTTCTCCAACTCAAGTTAAGCTGTCATCTAGGTGGCTTCAAAATCCCTGTGGATAATTTTATGCAGAACTTTAGCCCTGTAATTTGATGACCTCTTCATCTTCATCTGAGCCATCTCTTCTATGGCCATAATTTGTAAACTTTTTTCACCTATAACTGTGTTACTTCTGAAATTCTGAACTCAAATGAACACTGACCCAAAACTTCATAACCACACTACATCTGCTCTTTAACTTTATAACTTATAATCCCTTGTTATTTCAATTTTCTTTCCTCAAAACATCTGTTCTTTTCTGATTCAGCCTAAATCTTATAAACATAGAACTACTTTTCCACCAATTTCTAAATTTCTTTCCTTTTTATCCTGAAAGATATTCACCCAGTAAAATGGTCCTATGGGCAATTATTACTATTCACTTTCACTGGTTCTAAGCCTAGAGTGGCTGAGTTTTATCAGAGAAAATTCACATAGAGCTATATAACTCCAAATGTTTGCCTGAAACCACAGTTGTGTTGCATAGAACTCTCTCTCAGTCCTTCCATTTATCCTCACTTATCTCTCTTTCAGATATTCTCCAATAACAAATGTTCATATTTCTTTACAAATACTTTAGTCAGTCCCCTATCCTAGAACTTTCAGAAGGCAAACTTGCCTCTTATGTCAGGATTCCACCGCTCTCAAGCTCCTCACTCTTCTATTTACACATTTATTGATACCACCACCTCTGTTCACCTTGCTTCTGGTTTCTAAGGAGAAGATTTCCCTCTGACATTTTAATACAAACATGTTTCATCTTCAGCTTTCTGCAGTGCCTTAATCTTTTATGAGAATCATATTTCTTCTTATGTATTTTTCTTCTCCCTCTTTTGCTCCTTCCCGCCTTCTTAATCCCTTTCTACATGTAACTTGTTTTATCCTATTTGCATTCTCAAGACTATCAATTTCAAAAAGTCACTTCCCTTGACATGAAATTACCACCTAGGTCATCTCCAAATTTTTTCTTTCCCAAAGACTGATGCAAACTTGCTGACTGTACTTTTTAACCATCTATTTACTCTTCAGCACTTATTATTCCATCTGGCTTCCTCCTCGATTCCACTGTACTGGAATGTCTACAATGTACCCTGAATTGTACATTGGGCATATGGTTATTAGCAAAATAGATTTCATCCTGCTCTCCCAGAAGTTATAGTCTATGTCTAAAATTGAAATCATAATCCTTTTCTATGAATCTGTTGCTTTTTAAAAATTTTTTCTAAAGATCTAGATTTGTTCCTTTCCCTTCCTTATTCTCCTTATCCAATGTAATCAATCAAAACTCATGCTATACCTACCTGATTGCTTTATGAGTTCTTAAAGTATTATTCATACCTACTATCACTCTCATCATTCAATCAATTGATTATCACAGGGCTGTTCTGGTTTACATCCTGTATTGAGCAAATTCAGCCTCTAATCTATTGGTAAACTGGTGTGTCAAAATGTAAATACAGTTAGGCTGATCATCTCTTCAAAACCATTTTATTATTTTTTTTTTGACCAAAGGACAAACATCAATATGATATGACTTTCAAAGTCCTTGAAAATCTGGCTCTATGTATTCTCTGACCTTATCTCTCACTACTTTCATTACTGAATTTTATACTATGTCAGCCACAACTGCTAGTGTATCCCCCATGTGCACTATATTATTTCTCACTTGGATATCTTTATAACTTGTGTTCCACCACACAGGTAACCACTCATCCAGAAAGGCTTTCTTGACCTACAAAGTCTGAACTAACTTCTCCTCTGTTCTCCCATAATATTGTTTGCATGTCTCTATACCCACACATAACCATAATACATTATATTGATCTCTTTGTATGTCTGTCTTCATAATAGATGGTAAAGTGATTGAGGACCGAGGCTGTATTCTATTCAGTTTTCTATCCCTAGAAACTAGCAGTGTTTAGCACATATTGCTTAATGGATTATGGTTAGAGAAATCAGTAAATGAATGCCACTCATCATGTATAACATTATCTTAATTCTCTCTTACATTAGGTCCTTGTGTACATGAATTATAACCTATTTACCTTTATACCCTCTTTGCAAGTGCTTGGTACATAAGAGATTCTCAGAAAATGCTCATTTGTGAGAATTGTGGATTAGAATAAAATGGCAATGAATGGGAACTCAGGGCATGACAGGATAAAGAATGGAAAAGAAGAGTTACCTCTGAAAAAAGGCAAACATAAGATCAATGATCAATTGTAACAAACATACCAATCTGGTGGGGAATGTTGATGATGGGAAGGCTACGCATGTGTCAGGACGGGGGCGTCTGGGAAATTTTTCTACCTTCTCTTCAATTTTGGTGAACCTAAAACTTTGATAAGAAATAAAGTCTTAAAAAATATTAAGAAAAACAAAAAATTATAGCTTTGGATATTAATTATTAGAAACCAGTATTTTATTGTATTCTAAAAATAACTATTGTTCTGATTGTACTAAAGGGAGCTTAAATAAAGCATAATGACATCTTTACTCCAAACAAAACTGAATTATAAAGTTTTTTCTTTTAGAGGGCCATTTTGGGATACTTTGACACCAGATATGTATTTTATTTTCTATAAGAAAACCCTGGGAGCTTCTACTGCTTCCAAACCAAACCTCTTCACTATTGTGAACCCATATGCATCCACCATGACAAACAACAGTAAAGTTAAAGACAAAATTCACACTAACCCCGATAAAAACTCATTGTAGCAACAGTGGTCTCTTACAAGTTGATTGCTATGGGAAGCTTCAGTGCACATGGCTGCAATGATTCTGAAACCTAGAAGTGTGTTATTAGCTGCCACAGCACTGACAAACATAATAGCAATGTACCGATTCTCCCTGACTTTTCCAAACAGTAGCTAGTGATTGTCAGGATTGCATTCCTGGTGGCCAAACAATTTATTTTAATCTGGGATGTATTTGATAAAAGCAAAAAAGAAGCAGCATTTTATTTACTATATTGCTTTTTGAGAAAGCACTGAGGATTCAAATAAAATTTAAGCATCTATTGTTGAAAAGGCACCACATTACATGTTGTATGTGGTATTAGAGACAGAAATAGGTTGTTACTGTGAAGAAAATCAAAGTGATTATTGGAAAAGTGACTTGGGAGTTGAAGGAACTGGATTCTAAAACAGAATCTACCATTATGTAGCTCTATTGATGTGGAACAAATCCATTTATATTTCTGAGTCTCTTTTTTTTTTTCCTTGTACATGAAGCATTGGGCCAATGCCTTTCTTAATTATATTTCAAATCTCACATTTCATAAATTTCAAGAAAAACCTGGAAAAAGTTATCTAATACCTTCTCACTGGGCTCCATGTTATTTTCCCCATGTGGGAATAAGGGAAAAATAGATGAAGAAACAAAGAAAAGGTGAATTGTCATTATTAACTTTTTAAATAAAGGTTTTAAATAATCAAAGTTCTTTTTCCTCCCTTCACCAAATCATGGGAAGATCTTACCTGCACTGATTTTATTCCAGTGTGAATAAGTAGGTAGCCTAGTCAAGAACTGTGGCTGTGACTGAGGGTGATGGGCTTGAAAGGGAAAATGTAGTGTAGCTACAGTCAACACTATAGACAGACTCAAGACAAGAATTCCATATCCTCTGTCTAGCCTTGTGCCCATCACATGGTAAAGAAGTGTGATGGAATGCTACTGAATAGTTTTAAGTAGAAGAAGTTTATAATTTTGTTGGTTTAAAAAATCACTCTGATGTTGGGAGATAGGCATGTGTGGTTATAGAATGAACAACTGGGATGCTATTGCACTGGGCCAGGTGAAAGGTGATGGCAGCTTAGAATAGGGTAGTTTCAGTGAGATGAAAGGAAGAGTACTGACTCTGAATATATTTTTAAGGTACAACAAAATGTTTTTCTCAATTTGTCCTATTGACTCCCAAAACTTTTCATGCTTCTCTATTCTACTCCACAGTTAGCAGGCTGATTATCCAGACTGGATCACTCATGCTCCCTTTCCTGGTGACTTAAACGTGGGTTTGCCAGCAGGAGATGCTGGCAGGAAATTGAATGGTTCAAAGGTATTTCTTCCCTGACATACTTCCTATTTCAGGCCTGAACTTCTGAGAGTTCCTGCATCTCTTCACGATGACAATTCCTCCCACATGAGCTCTACTTCAGGTGAAGTAGAGCTGGTATTCCTGACTCTTAGAAGGCTCCTTTCTCCTTTTGCAATGAACTGTTTGTGTCCCCTCAAATTCTTATGATGCATTCTTATCTTAACCCACCAATGTGGTGTATTAGGAGGTGGGGCCTTAGGAAGGTAATAAGGGCATGAGGGTGGAGCCCTCATGAATGGGATTAGTACCCTTATAAAAGGGACCCCAGAGAACTCTTTTTCCCTCTTTCCACCATGTGATGATACAACAGGATGGCAGTCTACAACCCTCACCAGAACCTAACCATGCTGACACCCTGATATCAGCCTTCCAGCCTCTGAAACTGTGAGAAATAAATTTCTGTTGTTTATAGACCACCACTCTGTGGTAGTTTGTTGTAGCAGCCAAACACAAACTGACTGAGACACCCATTATCCCTTCATCCCCTGGGACATTAATAGCTTCCTACTATTGTTACTCTCTTGTTGCCTCATCATTCCTTGTTTGTTCCATAATTCTGCTCACATCACTGTGAGTAGTCCCTTTATTGAAGTCTTTTTATTTGAACCTTTTGTGATGAATCCTGTTTCCTCTGAGGACTCTGAATAAATGAATAGACAGGAGCTTGTTGATGTGCCAGATGTGGAGAAGTGATGAAAAGTAAAAAGTCAAGGTTGACTCTCGCATTAGAAGCTTAAGTAATTTGGGTGTATAGGGGTTGTATTTAATGCAGTGAAGGAGGCTCGGAAAGAAATGATTCACTTGTGAAACCAATATGCCATCATACAACAGTATACATATCACTAATATATGACAGATGAATACTAATATAAGCCCCAGAAGCTGATAGCTGAGGACCATAGCACTCAAGCTTATACTAAGTTTCAGAAGAATCCTGATATGAGTTTTTATGAGCACTATGTAACGTATGAAAAGTGTACTTTTCTGCTTTTTTATGTTGCATTATTTTCAAATGATCCCAACAATTTTAGAAAGCACACAGATTAAGCATTTGATGATAACTGTCAAAAGTAAACAATAAATAAATTTTAATTTCAATCATACAAAATAAAAAAAAACCTTTATAGCACATGACTTAGGGTAAGAGGAAGTGTAAAATTATTGCTGAAAATAAAAAGGTTGAGATGGACAGATGCATCTTTACTGAGAAGAGACTGAGTTTTACAAGAATCTAATAAATCCCTCGTACCTGCAAAATAATAACAAGCAGACATAGGGTCTTATTATTTCTAGCTGAAATATTTACTAACACTTAACTACAGTTAGGAGATAGATCTAAGAACTCCTGAAAACATTAGCTCTACTTCCCAAGGGTTAGGAACATGTTTATCAAAATTCCTCATTATAAAGTGGCACATGATTTAACAAGAAACTGCATGGTATATACATGTCATTGTTTAGTCTAACTACAATTTTTTTGTCTAGTTCAGTGTTAGTTGAAACAATTTTACCAGCCCTAATTTATTGGACATTATTATCCAAAATGGTCTAGATTTCCTAACTTCCACATTTACTAGTAATTTTTGGTATCATGTTGTAATAATTAATAGTTATATTAATAAGGATAAGATAATATTATAGGAGAGTAGTGAAAAAATATGCATTAAAGAGACTTTAAAGAATTATCAATCTCCAAATATTAAAAAAAACATACCACATTTTAATTGATTTATAAGATTTGAAAACAAACTTTACCATCTAATTAACATCCTTTTAGAAGTTCAGTCTAGCTTTGAAAGCCTGGATGTTGACTGAAAGCACTATATTTTTCTGGGAAGTGATCTTATAGATTTGGTAAAGGTATGAAATCCTATTGTTGGTCATATCATAGCTACTTCTCCTCTAACTCTTATCATTTTAGAAAGGCAGAGAACTATACCAAGTATCACTCACCTTGACAACTACTACCAAGTTTATTTCCAGCAGGTTTCTGTATTTAGTAGGTTTCTTAGTCAATTGGGGTTATAAGTATGTAGTTGGAGTGGAAATTACCATAAAATATTTAATCAGGGGCCTAAGATTAAAATATTTTGGTTTTTCGTTTTGTTTTGTTTTATAAATATATCTCAAGTTCTGTTATACTCATCAAAAGTGGCCAGTGGCTACAGAATGATATATGGTATTTTGAGATATTTTAAAATTTTAACTGGCAAGAGGTAGTTGGCAGGGTGAAATTAAGACTCTTTGTTGTTTATTCTTTCTCAGGCCCTATTCAGGATTTTTAAAAAGCTGACACCAAAATATAAGTAGAATTCAATGCAGAAAATAGAATTATTCTAGCTCATACTATTGCCTTGTTGCTATTTGAGGTCACAGCTAGGTCAATAATGGCCCTTTTGAGGAAATCTCAGAACTTTCCCAATTCAAGTGAATAAGCCAGAAAGCCAATGCCATCAGAAGCTTCATTTCCCTTTTCTGCCCTTCAAATGTTGTGACTTTGTATGCGCTTTTCTGAGATGATTAATGACAGGTGTGACTGGGAAAAGTAATTATAGGGAGTGACTGGTAGTTTAAGACTTTGGGGATAAAAGTGAATGATATGAACATGAAAGTTATAGCGATGAAGTCAACTTCTGACGGGAGCAACATGATCATTACAGAAATTTTGAAAGAAACTACAGATCTAAAAAGTAAGTTTGAAAGGGAAGAACATAATTTAATCATTAACCTCCTTACTATGAAGACTAAAGGCATATCCTGTGTTGAAAGCATTTGTGATTTGGAAGGCTAATTATTCATAACCCTACAATTTTATTCTATTTCATGCCTAAGCTCTTTGTATAGTCTCATGAACTGTGCAATTTTCTGTGGTATTGAGGTTGTGTGCATGGTTACTCACACAGTCTGGAAATTCTAAATAGAACACTTAAGTCAGTTAATTTTATACCAATCCTTTATAGGCATGCTCATATGCAGAAGCCCTAAAGAGAGACAAAGAACACTTCCAAGCATCTGTTGACTTTCTTCTTAGATGGTCCTTTGACAGCACTGAAAATTTAATTAAATTATAATCATCTGGAGAGCAAAGGTCATATTTATATACTATATCTCAAATAGCATCTAGCTTTGTGTTTCAACAATAATAGATTTAAAATGAATATATAGAATTAATATCAGGCAAGATCATAGATTCTTTGGAAAAAGACATAACAAGGGATTGAGTGAGAATATCTTTGACTTTTAAAAATTGAGTTTAAATGATTTCAAAACAAATCTGTTTTATCTATTTTGAGTTTGCCAAAGACAGAGTTACTTTTCACCTATTGTTTTACTTAAAGTCACAAAACTATGTGTACCTCCATACCAATCATTTTCCACTGATGCAAACTAACAAGAACATAAGACATCAAATTAAATATTCCCTAAAAATAAAACATATTCAGAAACAAACAAAAAAAGGTGGAGAAGTAATAATATTTTAATAAGAGTCTTGTTTTCTGGGGAGAGTCAGATAATTTTTCAGGGAACAAACCTGGTAACCTTGAACTTCAGTTCTTTATGGCACATGCCATTTCATAGCTAATGTCCAGTGACTCTAATTTATCAGGCTATCTGATTATCCTACTTGTTTCTAATTATTCTACTCATATCTTTTGTTTATGCCACAGCATCTACCCATCCTACTCTTGAATTAATTACTCTTACCACTTTTAGCCTATGTGTTTAGGTAAGGCTTTACTCCTACCTCCAAAATTAGAGAATGGGAATTAAGCCTGGCCAGTCAGCAGCATCACATTCCAACATCTTCAATTCTTGGGTCATGCATGTAATCTAATCCAAGCCACTAGAACATGGTTTTGGAACTCGTTTAGGAAAAAGCAGGCTGAATCCACAATGGATCGGTACTACTGACGCTACATAAGTCATAACCAAGAGAAACCAAGTTCTGATCACATCATTGGAACCCTGATTCCAATTGTCCCTGAAATTTGAGATCTTCTAACCTTTTCCACTTTTATAAATCATATAAATTTCCTTTTATTTCTTAATCTAAGCTCAGGTAGATTTTTCGTGAATTGTACCTGAAAGTTCTCTGCCACAGTCTTGCTCAAAGACAACATGGCATGTAGTTGTCTGTTTCTAACCAATGTCAACAACATGTGTCAGCTGCAAGGCATGGTTGGATGATCGTCATTTCCTGAGTGAAAGATTTCCGAGAATCAAGCTCTCTGTCATGCTCCTTTTGAAAGGAAGTTAGAGAAAAAGAGGCCACATATAATTTTGGCTGCCTGTCACAAATTAGCCCCTTTGCTTCAATATTAACACTCATTCACAAGTGACAAATTTGTCTATTATCTTTAGCATAAGGGGTAGTAAGCAGTGAATGAATTGGTGGTGGTCCCAAACAATAGCAGTTTTGGAAGTCCTAAGTTGGCTGAAAATTGTAGGCTTTCCAAAAGAGAAAACTCATGAGCATTCAGCTAGAGGACATTAAACCCTTAGGAGAGAATCTAGAGAAAGTGGCAGTCAACATCACCTCTCAACAGAACTCTCTGTGACAAGAGATCATGTGTAACCTCAAAAGATGACATTTATTAACATCCATTTTAGGTCAAAAGCAAGGCCTGCCAAGTTAAAACATAGTACTTAGAGCTTCCAGAAATCCATAAATTTGTATATATCTCAAACTAAATTCAAGATTCCCCTCCCCATCCCCTGCAGAGAGTTCCACTCAGAAATACTTTTTTCTTTGAGGTCTGGGATAAAATTGGGGACACACTCAGTAAACTGTCCAGTTACACAGCAGTAAATTTCAGCCAGTGGCAGAGACTACCAGGCATAACGTTCATTTTCACAGGATTAGATATTCTTTGGCTCTGATGTGTATGTCCTGGGAACTGATACTGGATACGAAAGAGGAGAGGGAACTACCCCATGGGTTTGAAAGCATTGAGACAAAGTTTGGTAAAATATCAAGTTCAAAAACAAGACCATCCAAAAGAAACATCAATCCAAAGGCTAGGCAGGCAGCAGGACCAAAGACAGGTTTGAAATTACGGAAAGACAAAAGGAACCACTAGAACATGGAAAGCTGGAAAGGCAGATCTAGTGAAAGGCAGATCCTTAAGGCTCTTAAGTATGGGTGCAGAGAATATTTGATAGAGAATCTGAGATTGCACCCACTTTCTGAAAGCAGCTAGCAAGCTTATACAACTCCCTTGGGCTCTAGATAATTCTTCTTTATTATTAGAATTAGAGTCACAGGAGTACTTTAGCTCACAGCTTTCCTATTTTTTTTTAAATAAGGTTATTCACCAAAAAAATGTATAAAAATATTCTTCCTGCAGAGTGAACTATTCAGCTACTCTCTGAAGGGTTAATTTTAATAGCAGCATCCCCATTGCCACTAGATAGTCCTCATTTACTAATGTTGTGATTGCTATCAGAAATACTTCATTCATGTCATCTGTTCAGCAGGCCATGGTGAAATGTAAAAAAGTAATAGCAATATAGTGACGTCGTCACAAAGCTAAGTGTATTGAATTTAAAGGAGAGTGTAGGATTCTGAGATTATATGCTTCCTACATTTTAGTGTTAAAATGTCTTTTCTTTTGTAGAATAATAGTGATAGGAAATAGTAGTTGTTCCCAAAATAGTCCTTGCTGTGCAAAATAAAAGCTGATAACACTGTACTGATTTCCAAATCCTATACACACATACATACACACACATACAACACAACACAGCCACATAAAAAGTAAAATCCATATGTATCCAAGAGAACTTAGTGGTATCACATGGAAAAAAAAAAGATTCCAAATTAGGTATTTGAATTATTCTATGAGAAGTTATTAATAATATTTTGAAGCACAATTGCCAGTCCCCTAGAAAGAATTGTTTGAAGCAGATTCCTCCAAATCAAGTGAATAAATCTCCAGTCCCCATATGATGACATAATGTGTATTGAAACTGGTGTTGCATAAACAATATATTCAATTGGCAGGCTGTGAATACATTCACAAAGTTATTGATGACCTTTCATCATGATTTTCTAACTTTGTTTTGCTCTACCACTCCTGAGTTATAAGCTCATCAATAACTCATTGAAAAAAATGATGGATATAGAGCCAGTGAAAAAATGATGTGTATCTAGTTAGTCCAGTTAGTAAGAAGCAAATTCTCTGTATACTACTTTTGACATAAGTTACAGACCATTTTGAACACTCTTGTTTTTATAAACATTATTTTAGTACCACATATACTGGCCTTTGATTTACATATGTTTATAAGATAATGATTTGAAATTGGAAAAATGAATATAAAAACATATATACTTCATGATACAACAGAATTTTATTTTTAATTATCAAAACAAATTAGTAAGTGACACTTATCCAAAAAATTCTATGTAGACAATGTCTAAACATAGAAAAGGGAGAATAATTACTTTTTTTCTTAGCTAAATATGTTTCACTTCATGTAGACACAACTTATATACATTGTATTTGCAATGCTCAGTGACTTTATGATACAAATTAAAAATTCATTTTAAAATTTGTTTGATGTTCTGTGGTGCTGAAAATAAAGTACTCAAAAAATAATGAGGCTATGTCAAAAGGACATTGGAGACAGACAGAAGGAGCCCCAATAGCCAAATCTGGAGCAATTCGAGCATAAGTACTGAAAATAAGTGTTGATTATAATGGATTATAACCTTTAGAATAAAATAAATATTCTTGAATCCAGCTGAAATATGTAAATAAATAAATAAGTGATGGTGCTTCCTTACAGAAGAATTTTAATTAACAAATGTGGAAAATACTGTAAACAGAAAATCACTATTTGGAAATCACATACCATCAAATAGTGATGATTTTGAATTTATTGTTTAGAATCGTCAATAGATGCTAAAATCAGTGGGTAAAAGCGAAATGAGAGACAAGTATTTGCATAGTCCCAGAGTATCTCTTCACGGAACACATTAATTACAACTGGAAAAATAACCTGATAGTAGAGAAACCTGGAAGACACCACCTTCACCAAGAGGTCAATGTTAACACTGTAAGTAATTGGACATATTAGTATCATGAACCACTGAGATATGAAACAGAAGAATCAAACATCACTTCTGTAACATCACTTTCCCAAAAAATGTATAACAGGATTTTCATCATAAGGAAACCTTAGACAAGTGAAAATTGAGAGACATTCAACAAAATATATTTCAGTAATCTTCAAATCTGAAAAGCTCATAAAGACAAAGACAGATTGAAGAAATGTTACAGATGGGGGGAAACTAAGGTGAAGACAGATAAACACAATATGTAACCTAGATTAGGTCCCCAACCAGAAATCGGACATTTTTTGAGCAATTGGAAAAAACAAGGTATGATCTCATACTCTAGACTAAGTAAGGCAACCCAGCATGGCCTGTCTGTTCAGATCCTTCTTGGCCTCTTCCTCTTGAGTATGGGGCAGGACCCCTTCTGAAATAAAGGTCTTATGACCTACAATCAGACAAAATAGGTCAGAGAATTTCTTTACAACCAGCTCTAAGACAGAAAGGTAGGGGAAAATTCCTGCCTTGGGGAGAAAAAGGAGAAGATAAAAGGAGGGCAGCAGAAGGTCAAAGAGAGATTCTGTTTTCTGGGGCCTGCTTTGGAGTGCCCCAACATTATAACACAAGACTATAACAAGGGCTGTGGGAGTTATTAGCCAGGAACTGTGACTGAAAAACAATATATATCTCCTAATATCACAGGCACACAGGAATTCTTTCTGCAACTTTTTGTTAGTCAATTGCAAACTGAAAATAAAATAATAAAAATCATTTGTTATATTTTTCCTAAGTTTTTAGGAAGGTTGTTACAAAGCTCACAGGTACATCCTAAGTAAGGACCTTGGTAGCAATTTAGAGAAAGGGACAATCATGTTCAGGTGGAGCATGCCAGGCCCTCCCTACTCCCCAGCCTTTGCTGTCTTTCATTCAGCACAAGTGAGGCCAATTAATTCTGTAAGTGTTCCCCCAAAACCATGTCTTTAAAACCAAACCTTGTTTTAGATAAGAAGGTAGTATGAACTCTAAATCAGCACAACCAGATTCAGCAGCACATCAGTGGTACTGCTAGTCCTGTCCTGACCTTGAACGCTCCCTCCAGTAAGAAGGCTTCTGCCTTGTTCTGCTAAACTGCTCCAGGTGGCCATTTTAGGGCTCTGTCCTTCTAGCACTATCTTCCTACCTTGCTCTTGCGCTGTCACTATATTTGGAAGATAGACCTCCCAGATGCCAAACACTCACCACCATGTCTGGGCAGGCCTGATCCCTCTGATGTCCCCATCTCCTATGCCATCGCCATTACTTCACATTAACCCTCACCACAAATTGGCCTCTTATCTGCACTCTATGTTATTCCTTGTCTACCTTTCAGAACCTATGGATCTTTGCCACTATAAATTTCTGTAGCTACTTTTATTTCCCCAGCTCATGCTTTAACCCAGCAAGTAGCCTGGCTAGGCCTACACAGGGTGCCCAGCCAACTTTCAGTGCTTCCCCCACTGTCTCACATAGGTGCTATTGATCTTCTTAAATACAAAAAAATGCCCCTGACAACCTAGAAGGTGACAAAATTCATCATGACCATCCATGAGAAGCCATTCTGATAGGCATTGGGAAGGGATTTTGAGACTATAACTTTTAACTCTGCTTTTCATGGCCACATTATGAAAAAGATAGCTGTTATCAGGGCCATATGTACGAAAATTAGATAGCACGGCAGACAGAATCAGGAGCAGAGGGTGATAGTTCCTTAATTTGTCCTCAGAGAAAGATCCATACTGCAGTTTTCGCATATAGAAGTTTTAGTCAATGATAAGTTGAACTTTGTCTGTTTGGACTAATTGTAAACAACTTGAAGGGTCATGACATATTGCAATGTATACTTTTTCTGAGTTGTAGACCTTATAATGCACATAAACCAAATTGACCATCCCCTTCTCAGCATGATTTTATTATTCTCTAATATATAATGTGTGTGTGTAGCAGTCCTCATTAAGCCTGTGAGGGGTAACATGTTGCCTGGAGATACTTCACCTTAGAGACTCAAATTGTTTATTCTAGGTGTAGTTTGGAAATTTGAAAATTGAAATTTTCTCACTACAACTGTTGTGAATAGCAAGAGACTTTATGCTAGGTTGTATTTCATTTTTTTCTTATTTTTAAAAAGCATTAATTTTTTAATTTAAAAGCATTTTTAATTTTATCCACCAGTAAAGGGCCAATAATCTGAGAGGAGCTTTAAACTATGCTGCTGAACTGCTTAATATAGTAGCCACCACCCACATGTGCCTATATGAATAAAAATTTAAACTAATTAGAATTGAATATAATTAAAAATTCAATTCCTCAGTTCCACTAGCCACATTTCAAATACTCAAAAGATACATGTGGTTAGTGGCAACCAAATGAGACCCCGTCTCAACTAAAAACAGAACATTTAGCTGGGTGTGGTGGTGCCTATCTGTAGTCCCAGCTACTCGGGAGGCTGAAGCAGGAGGATTGCTTGAGCCCAGGAGTTTGAGGTTGCAGTGAGCTATGATGATGCCACCGTACCACTCTACCTGGGGTGACAAGGTGAGACTCTGTTTCAAAAAAAAAAATAAAAAAGAGAGAGAAAGTTCTATTGGACAACATAGAAATTTAGAGCACCAAGAACTTCAGGGATTTTCTGATGACAATATGTATGAAATATCTGATACCACAAAGAAATCACTAACTCTCAGAAGGATGTGGTAGCAACACAGTGAGAAGCAGGAGAGGTTAAAGAATGATAAGTATACGTTTTTTCCTTAATAAAAACATTTATGACCTTATGAATTGAATTATGCTAAATTTCTATATATTGTCATATGCTACTATGAAATGATTTTCTCTGCATCGATGTTAGTCAAAAGCATATTTTTTTGCTAGAAGTTTTAAGCATCTAATCACAATTTTATCCTGACTCATAAACAGCCTATAATAGCTTGAAAATGTAAGGTACCTTTCTTACAAAATCACAGTATAACATATAATGCCTCATTGAGAAAAGTATATCCAGATTCTGTTCAATACAAATGTGTGTAGGTCAATTTTCAAATCTTTTCAAGTGTTAAATCCCATATAGCATTGAATTAAATCAGATCTGAAAGTAATAGCTATAATGATAATATCCTTTCAAATAAACTCAATCTGTAAAAAGAATTTGTTTTGCACACATGTAGTTTAAAATGTTAAACACATTGAAGATGAAAAGTAAAGCAATTAAAATAGATGTAAAGCTAGAAATTTTAAAAAATATGTATAGTTATACCATGGTTGTATAGGAGAAAAATCATTTTGATTCTTTCATACCAATTCTCACATAATTAACTTTGCAAAACAAACATGTCAAGCAACCTCTTGGGCAGAGAATCGCAGAGGTGAATAACACACAGCAATATCCTTTGAGAAGCTTACAGCTGACTGAGGGAGGCAGACATGCACACAAAAGTAGGATGTTTACTAGGATTTAGTCTGTTCCATAGCACTGGTAGACCATGTATAAAAGTTTAGCTGATGAGACAGTCTAATAGTTTGCGTATTTTGACTAGCTGCAGTTTTCAAGTTAGGCTAAGAATTGACTGGTCACACCTAATATGTCATGTTTCAACTTTAGATGCATAATTGCTAAAGAGGAGACTGGTGATAGAATTTTCATGTACCTTGGCCTCACTATAAGTCTGGCTTCTACAACTTTCATTTATATTTCTTTGTCATTGTAATGGTATGTTTTCATAAACAGAATATTTTTAAAGGAGAACTTTTCAAATATTCTAAAAAGCATTTCTCTTTGAATTCTTAATAACTTTATGTATCTTGTAGATAGGTTATTATTTTCTCATTGAAGTGGATCGGTCCTAGTGAATGCCCCTCAAGAAGAGTTAGTATTTCCCTCCTTAACCATTCTATTAAGACTGGTACACGGCTGTGGTATTCTGTACTGTCTTTATTTGTTAATGCCTATCTCGTAGGCTAGACAATAATATTTCATATCAAAGAATTATGTCTTGGTGTCTTTGTTCCTCAAGATTGTCAGTCCTAAGTCTTCACTGAGTAATGAATAAGGGACTGAATGTACTGCTATAAATAACTTATTATTTTTATAAAGTTATTTCCTGAAAGAAGCCTTCGCTGCTTCATTTGACTAGGCTAGATTCTTCTGGATGTCTCTTTTGTTTGACTTATCAAAATATAGATGACACTTTTATAAATTTAGGAATTTATTAATATTTGTTTCCCACCTTGAAAACAGATCCTTGAAAACACAGACCTCATTTGTTAAATAGAATAGCAGAACAGTTAGTTAGCTAGGATTGTTGTGTGAAAAGTAGAAATAAATAAGAAGAAACAGCAGAAAGACCACAACTGAAATAATATGTCTGGGATTCACCTAGTTAGAGTAATATTTATAGCCTTGAAAAGAAGTAACTGCATATAAAGAATAAACAAAAGATCAAAGGACCAGTGCTAGGAGCTTGGGTGGCAGCCATATTTAAGGAATGGGGAAAGCAAAATGAATGAATGAAAGAAGTAGAAACAATGGCTGTAGAGAGAGGAGAATCAGAATATGCAGAATCATGAAAGGTAAGAAAAAAGAATACTTTCAAGGAATGGAGGTTAAGTGATACCACATGCCACAGACTGGTGAAGTAGCAGTGGGAAACGATAACTAAATCTGAAGATTCTAGGTGATATTTGAGAAATTAACTTTAATAGTGAAGTGGGAGTTTAACCACAGAGTGATATTTATAAGAGATGATTGTTCAAAGCATCAGTTTTGGAGTACATATTAAAAGATTTGGGCAGTTAGTAGAAATAAAACATTACAGTACTTTACTATCTAATAAGAAATAGGATCAAAGTTTCTAAAAGTCAAATCTGTGGACTAAATCAGTTAATAATGCTGTGGCAAGATGGGGAGTTGCATTATTTCTACATTAATAAATTAATATATTACATTTGTACCACGTGTGAATAAAAACTCTAATTTTCCACAAACTTATATTTAACTATAAGCAGTATAGGATATATAATGAAATGGAAAATAAAAGATTGATTTTTATTAGCAAATGCAGTCTTCTTTTCCCCTGATCAAAGATTTTAGAAAAATATAATAAGTTACCTTGGAAATGCCTACAAGATATTTACTAAATTTCAAATATGTACGTTTTAAAGGTACATACTTGTCCAGTTTTTAGTGTTAAAACAAAAGTGTATATACTTATTTACCATTTTGTATATTCGATAGACATTACTCATTTGTTGCAAGCTTATTTTGTGCCAGGCACTGTTCCAGGTATTTTCATATTTCCCTAGGAGCATTGATTCAGTATTTGCTAATTCATAGGTCACAGTTACTTTATAGAACATAAGTACTACAAATAACAAGAATCAATTGTATTTCATTTATGGATTGACATATATGTTTCCCTGTTTGGCTATGAGCTTCTTGAAGAAAGAGGTATAGTATCTTCATTTTGTATGTGGTCTGATGTCTGGAGCATAATAATAGCTGCTCAGCCAGTGTTAGTGAGTAGGAGAAAAAAAGGACAAAAAGTAAAAATGTTAGGCTTTGTATTTCCACTGAGGATCCATCCAAAAAACTATCATTCCTGGAAATAGCAATTTCAAATTTTATCAATGTCATAAATATGAAACCAGAACACTGAACAGTGAACCATCCGTAGAACAATTAATTTTTGTTATTTGCCAATAAGTGCATCATGAAACATCATGTTGTTTCCACTGATTGTTAATTTTGTGAGTGCATTGAGTTAGGGGTGGAGGAAAAGGAAACAGGCCAAGCAGACAGCAAGTAGCCTTTGGGTGATTAAAGAAATACAGTCTTCCTGGAATTTCCTTTGCATTGTGAGTGCAGACCTTCTGTTCCTCTATTTACAAAAAGGAAGGGGAGATGTTACTTGATGAATCTTGAAGGTTCATAGTGAAGCCACTTTTTATCTCATGAGCTTTCTCATCTTCAGTTCCCATTGGTTACTTCCTTGACTTTTTTCTCCGGATGCTGCCCCTTTTTGCTGCACATTCCATTCCCCTATGTTTCAAGGTCACCCCTTTTACATGTCTCCTTAAAGTCAAAGGTCCTTTTTCAGTTCAATTTCAAACATTGTCTCCAATGCCCACTTCTAAGATTTACTGAAAGAGTGTGTCCTCTGAGTACTAAGAGAATTGAAATCTCCATATACAGATGCTACTCCATTAAACACAATTTTAAAATGTATTGTAACGATGACTTTATCTCATTTCTGAATTATTTGGCTTCCTCACTATTTGTACCAGAGCTGTGTGTCATATCCATGTATAATATAGTCTGATTTAATTTAACAATTCCAGGAGGGCAGGTATTATGTTATGCTCCTTATTTTTAGCGTCCACAGTGCATGTCATGAATATGAATCCATTTAATCATAAATTCACAGCTTTGCAATTACTACCTGTGTGACCCTGGCAAATTATTTAACCTCTATGTGGTTTAGAGTCTCTGCTGAAAAATAGATATTAACTATGCTAACTGTATCATTTATTTTCCAAAGAGACACTGTTGAGAGTGGTAGAGAATGCTAATAATAAGTACTGTGGCAAAACCGACATAAACCCAGACTATTCAAGAGAATCCAGGATATAGGGTCACCCTACTAAATAGTACCTAACATTGTTATGAGAAAATGCACAGAAAACACTTAGACTTAGAACTTACTACTATATATGCTCAATAGAGGTTAGAAGATTGTTATTACTATATTATTATTGGCCTAGTAAAATCCTTGAGAGGTTTTTGGTCTATGCTAGGTGTCACTCCATCAAGCCAATTAGACTATTCAGCATAGTGTAATTATTATCCCATTTTCCTTTATTTTATATTTTCTCTTGATACTATATTCCAAAGTTAAATGATTTTCACCATCAATACATTTCTATAATCTGGATGCAAAAAATAAAGTATTTTGACAAATTGAAAATTGGGACACGTTTGAAGCTCTGCCTCGGGTGGGGCAAAGGCAATATACGTAACCTAAACATTTGTACCTCTGTAATATGCTGAAATAAAAAAAAATAAAAATTCAAAAAAGAAAGAATTTCATCCTCAGTAGAGATTTAGAAGAGCTGATCAACTTTGTGAATGGCCCCTGAAGGATTATTTTGAAGCAGATCTCAGTGTCCCATCTTGAAAGCAGAATCATTTTAATTCCTTTAATTTCTCCTCCTGAACATATTAATAATTTTTCAGCTCTTTCCTTTATATGATTCTCCAATGAATCCTACACAAAGTTCATTAAACTCCTTAAGGAATCTCAAATTGGACACTGTCTTCTAATAACACTAAAATGTTGAGTATAGCAAGAAGATACTGAAATTGCTATATGCTAATTTGCCATTCTAGTAAAGCACTTTTGTGTGTATATTCAGTATCATGCATGATTTGTTACTTTGTATGGAAATAAACATAGCTCCTGTCTCCTAGGAGTTCATAATAAAAAATACAGACTTCTTCAGGTTGTTAAGATCTTTACTGTGGTGTAGATACTGGACTGAGAGCTCTACAACGACTGAGACCATGTTTGTTTTTTATTGCTGCTGTATAACATGCTCCTAGCAGAGGGCTTGGCACATCATAGGCTGCTAGCAAATATCTGCTGAATAAATGAATGAAAAGATGAACCAATGATTAAATGAACACAGACACAGATGAGAGACAAAAGACCAAATAATGTATTAATATAAAATCATATATTCAAGTTATGTACAAATAAAAATCCCAGAAATTAACATCTATTAATCCATTTACTCAAGAAATATTTGGTGAACACTTCTCCTGCTAAACACCAAAAATATAAAAGAAACTTAAGATATAGTCATTGCTTAATTATAAACAGAGAAAAGTATTATAGATTAGATAAAATAATGTAAACAATCTCAATATATGCTAAAATAATATAACATGAGCAATAAAGTTCATTCCATTAAATGCAAAGATGATTTAATAAGAAGAAAAATTAATTTTTCGGCAGTTATATTGCTAATTAAAAATGAAAAATCATATAATCATGGGATTATTTGACCAAATGTCTTTTGATAATATCCAATTATTTCTGGTATTTGTGTTAGCAAAATGGAATGGAAGAAAATATTCTTAACCACAAAGTTTAAATTAGAAGTAATTATAAAGATTATTCTAAAAGGGTAAATCACTAGAGAAAATTCCACTCAAGTCAGAAACAAATCCCCTATATTGCACTGTGATTCAACTGTCCAGACTGTGAAAAAAAAGGAAACAAACAAATGTATAGATACCAAAAAGGAAGGAATACATGATTATTAGCACACATATATGTGTATGTGTGTGATGAAAACTATACAAAGATATTTATCAATTACATCTTGATAATTACATCTTGAAGGAGGTGCAATTGCAGTATCTTTGTCATTTTTTCTGTTTTCACTTTTGTATTTGGGATGGTGGGGGTCTATATAGCTTTGTACTAAACACACACACATATATATGTATATATATACATATATATATATATATATATTACCTGCCCTCATGACTGCACTGAGGAACAGAAACATAATTTTAACCAAATCATCTCACTGGAATACCGAACATGATAGGAGCCCTTACAAAAACAACAGAGAAGGAAGTGAAAAACACAGTGTCAGGGAAGACATTGGAGAACAAAGAAATGCTTTCAAGGCAGTAAAAATGAGTGTGAAATTAAGAAATATAAAAACATAATTTATCCTACAAGAGCAAATAATTCTATATGGCTAAAAGTATAGGGTATGGAGGAAGAAAAGAAGTAAGGGGAGAGTAGCATATTTGGAAAGGGGGATTTGGCCAGATTGTAAAACTTACCTATGATGCCAAACACATTAGGCTTAATTTCATACCTGTGGTAATTATACGTTTTCTTTCATATATGTCTAAATGAATTATTAAAAACCATCCCTTATACTAGATATATTTATGCTCTGTACTATATATTCTATATAAATAAATATTATGTTGTTGAAAAACTATATATGTATCTTATATTTCTAAGTTGACATCTAAATAATTTTATCATAATTTTAAATAGTTTCAGAGAGTAGATTTTCTGGTGCTTACTTTTGTTATATTTGCAAATCTTTGAGCTTTAGAGTAGCTTAATTAATTTAAGGACAATATCCTCCATATAAGCTAAATGACAAAAGCTATCTTCTTCTTAAAACCCATCATCCATAACAGAATTACTCTTGGAGAATGTCTGGCTTAGTTTTCAATTCACATAAACATACTCCTGAGTGAGTAAGCTAAGTAGATATTTGGACAGATAGGTAGGAATGGTACTAAAGAGATAAACAGACAGATGGATTAGAAAATAGAGCCTTGACAAAAATGTATTTCCTTGTTGAAATAAGGTACTGCCTCTTTGAAATTTCTTAGTGAAGGAAGTTCTTTTTGCTTTGCTTTCAGGGAACTCACTCTCAGAAGCTATAAATCTTCAAATGTCCCTTTGTTTATGACCCTGGAGATTTTTATTCCCAGGGAACGTACAAAATGTCCAAGATAGATATGAAAATGGACAAAGATCATTATGAAAATTTGGGGAAAAGAGAATGGTAGAAAGCATTATTGTACTGGCAAGATTTATGTTAGGAGACAATATATAGGAAAATTGAATATCTAGAAATATCAATATATTTCATTTAAAAATCTATGAATTTATACTGTATCCCCTAGAAAGTCCTCCTGAAGCCAAGAGGTACAAGTGTCAGTTTATAGACTACTTACATTGACAAGAAAATGCCACTATGTATTTTTAAATGTAGAAATGACCTGATGATGTTTGTTTTTTAGAAAGATATCTATTTCATCACTATTTCATCCCAAGTCCCCAAAACTAAGTCAAAGACAAAGTCATTAATAAATATTTACGAGTATCAATAAAATAATCAATAAATAAACTAATAAGCAAGTGAGTAAATTAAGCAGCATAGAAGACAGGAAAGATGTGTTTCCAATTCTTGGAACTCCCCCACCCACTATCTTACTTGTCTGTCTAGTTCTATCTTCCTGTGAAGATTTACCTCTTTTGAAAAAATTCCCCTCAAATTATGCTGCTTCTGCCAGTATTCTCTGTTAGCTTGTTGTGCCATGTAAATATCACTATGCCATTAATTATCACATTGAATTCTAATTGTTGACCTCCATGTCTGTTTTTTCTCTAGCCTCTGATAACATGAACCTCTCTGGCCAATGTATCCTCAGTGCCTGGATATAGTAGGTGTTCAATAAAAATCCAATTAATGAATATTATAAATATATGAGGATTGTATATTTGGATCTCTAGTGTTGTCACTGAAAAGACTATTTCCTGGGTCCTATCTTATGGAGAGATATGGGTAAACTTAATAATTGCATTTTCCAGAGTCTTTATTTGAGGATCTGCAGGAAAAGTTTCTCATTGCCACACATAGTTTAGTCATCTTCAGAGCTACCAGTCTGCTTTCATCTCTGAAAATTTTGAACCATATAAATGTTTGTATTTTCGTCTTTGTAATGAATAACAAATTATTCATCACTAGAAAAACAATACATGTATGTTTTATGTAACTATATTGCTGGCTTTATCTTATCTTCTTGTCCTCATTTTATATACTTTAGTCCTCATTTTTCACCCATGAATTTGTAACAGTGAAAAAATATTTGGTATAAAAAGTAATTTATATAGGTAAATAAAAATAAAACTATAAAAATTACAAAAATTAATTTGTTTTTCCTCTTGACTCACATACCCCCGCCCAGAGGCAACCACTCTCATCTGTGACTTGGGTACCTTGTGCATCGCTTTTGAAGGTAATCTAGAAGTATATAATTGCATAAGCATATTGTACACATTACATAAATTATGGTGCAACATAACTGTTCTACATCTTTATTTTTTTCCACTTTGACAATAGATATTATATATTTGTGTATTTCTGGACTCTCTTACTATAACATGTGCTTGGCTTATTTTGAATCTTTTTATTTCATTTTCTAACTCAACCTCTCTGCCACATTAACCATCTGCTTATCACTTTTTACTGCCTTCTAGAAAATTCTCTCAGCTCTATCTTTTATCACTGGCCCCCAACCTGTTTTTCACGGAAGACAATTTTTCCATCGGTAGCCATTGTGGAGCTCAGGCAGTGATGTGAGCCATTCAGGAGAAGCTGCAAATACAGATCGTGCTCGGCACCCCCACCTCACACCCCCACCATGCAACAGGGTTACTAACCCACAAACCAGTACCCTGGGGCACTGGGGGTTGGAGACCACAGTCTTAGTTCATTAATTATCTTTTCACCTTTGTCTACTCTGCTCTAGGTAACCTGCACCAAGTTATTCAATTTTATTGACTATATTTTTTATTTCTAGAAATGATATTGTGTCCTTTGAAAATCTGCTTACTTTTTCCATATTTAATGGATAAAACATGCAAAAGATATTTTGATTATTATATATTCTTCTTTCACATAAAGTGCCTTGAACTAAAAAAAAAAAAAACAGCAGAAAACTATGGCTTTCAAGCATATAATATTTTCACTACGTTGTAACCTAAACTGAATCTGGGTTAGCCTGAGAATTTAATCGCAATTTTACACATTTTAACATTTTTTTCTACCAAAAAATATTGTGAATTATAGAGAAAGAAAAAGAAGTAGAAATTGGACAGTTTCCATTACTCATTGGTACAATATTAATTATTCAGTCCCTGGTATGAGAGGTCTCTTTTTCATTCAGATGTTTGCTCCTTCCTCTAGCCCTTTATTTAAATAGAGGATGAGATCTGTAAGAAAATAATTCATGTTCATTATGTCATGTTTTAAAACTTGCCTGACTTTTGTCAAATTCACTTGTTATTTGTTGTGTTTCTAATTCTTATATTTACATGTCAGTTTAATAATTCCTCAAGAGGTATCTTTTTGTTTATTTAAATAAATATATTATAGTTGTGTTTGTGACCCTTTTGGCACTTAAATGTTCCTGTTGATTTGGTCAAGTGACACTTAATCAAAGAGCACATTGTTCCTCCATGTGCTCTGTGATTTTGGACTATGACCTCATAGAGTCAGAAATGGGGTGATCCTTTTCCTCCCCATCATTAGAGTCGTGGCTAACACCCCATAACAAAGACAGGTTAACAACAGAAAAGCATAACAAATTTATTTGCTCACAGTTCTACACGAGACAGAAGCCTTCAGAATGAAGACCCAAAGACCCAGGGTGAACTATCCATTTTTACACTTAGGTTAAATGAAACATGGACAGCCATGTAGAAATGTGATTGGACAAAAAGAGTATGATCTAATACTAACAGACTAAGTGGGAAAACCTAGCAAGGCCTGTCTGTTCAGATTCTTCTTGGCCTCTCTGTTGTAGCCTTCCTCCCAGGTGTGGGGCAGGATCCTTTCTGAAATGGTAGTCTTATGACCTACAATCAAAGAAGATAGGTTTCAGGATTCCTTTATGGCCAGCTCTTACACAAAAAGGTGGGGGAAGGTTAGAGTAATATTTTTAGGCTTTATGATTGGCTTTTGGAAAAAAGGGTTCTGGTATTACAACCACCATGAAAAATATGGATTCTAGTTTCTATGACTAGCCCAGGGTGAGAATGAGGGAGGAGAGTCAGGAGGGCAGGGGGAAGTCAGAGGGAAACTTTACTTCTGAGGCTACTTCTAAGGGCTTCATTTTAGGATATCATTTTCTGAGCCCCAACAACCTCATCTTTTGTGGGAATTTAACTGAGGTTTCTTGTGTAACCCATAGTGAGACCACGTCTTCCAAAGCAGTTTTACATTTGTTTCTTCCAGCTGCCCACACATGTTAACTATTTAAGACCACTTTTTATGTTAAAAGTAGCAGTTTGAGGACCTTTTTCTTTCCCTCAAAATTCAGGCAGAAGTAGAAAACTTCTTTGTCAACTTTCTGTAGCTGTAGGTATTTATTTGTTTCTAAATCAAATATCACACACTGTGTAGCCCTTCATTGATTCTGGTTTATGCTTTGATTTCCCTCCTATAATGCAACAAAGCCTTGTCTCTTGTCACTATTTAGACCTGAAAACCAAAGCTAGTTCATTGCCAATCCAAAACTTTCCCTTTCTACCTTACACTGCCTACCGCCAAACTGCTGATGCATCAACCGTGCATTTATGGTCTGGTTCTCAATTTCCTGATTCTTTTCTTTGTTTATGATACTTTGATATTGTGTTTCTTTTTTACCTCCAAGATTAACAAATATTAAAATGAGTTTTGACTATATTTTATTCAGAAATTCTATGCATTTGCACTGACAGAATTTTGAAGTTATCTCATTTTACTGTTGTCATAATCGGTTATATATTCTGGCTCTTCTTACATGTCAACATTTTCATATGGGTTTTACACTCACTTTGTCAATTTTTTTAATTCTATAGTTTATTTATAGAATAATTTAAAGAGAATTGATTAGGAGCAATCAATGATTCCTTATCAATATTTTCCTATGTTGCAAATTGCATTGTTCTATGTTGTAAATTGAAACATATAAATGATGAATACTAATCAGAAACCTATAAATAATACCACAGAGCTTTCATTTTTAGAAATTTATTGTTGCTACCTTTAAATAGAAGCCCTACTTTTTTCTCTCCATGAAGATACTTTCTTAGGCTTCCTGATTCCTCAAAAGAGTAGTGAATTTTGCTTTGACTTTAAATTTTTCATGAATTCACGAGGATACAAGTGGGCTGACTTGACTACTTGAATGTATTTTTCACCAAAATTTTCCATTCCCAGTTTAGAGGCTGCTCAGTTCCAATGAATTATTTCTAATAATTTCCAGAGTTTTAATAAATTCATTGTGAGATTTTCTATTTTAATTCTAGCATCATTTTTTCATTCATGTCTAAAAAAATTAAGGTTTTAGTTTTCAGATATGTTTGACTACATTTGTATTCCAATTTATTCCAACAGAATTATACCTAATATTCTGCCTAAGCTACACTACCCTTACAAGTTCTTTCTAGTTATTTGTGCACTATGGTGATGTGCTTTACTTCTCACTTTTGAAAAGATGTTCATTGCAACTTTAGCAATTGTGACATTTTATTTTTTCTTCTAGATCTCCCAACTATCTCCTGTTTTTAGTATAAGGATATGAAACATTTTATTCCTTGACACCTAACTCATTTTTTTCACTTTTGTATTTGATGCTTTCAAATACCATTTCAAACAACTTTTATTTGAAGTAATGAGTTTGAGTATTCATTATCTTCTGGTTCTCAATTGCAGGAGCTAATTTGCCTTTCTAGTTATTATTTACTAGAATAAATAATAATAGCATATTATAACAATAAATAATTTACACTAAATTCTGTATGTCAACAATTAATATGTTACCAAGGGAAAGTCATAAAGTTGTATTCATAAGAACACTCACCAGAGACCAGTCATCACTGTGTGAATTTACCTGGGGTCAGTATTTGTAATAACTAGAGCTCTAATTTTAAAGATTGCTAGCACAAAATGACAGCTTGGATAATGTATTTGGATGCAGATACTTATTAGTAAAAAACATCTTTTCCAAGCGGTCATTAGGTAAATAAAAATAGTAGGTAATTTGAAATCAGGAGTCATGATTGATAAATGTATTTTTTCACTTCGCCAACTTCATAAATGTACTCATAGTTGCCCCTTAATAGTATTGATTGAATTAAATTGTTAGAATTAGCCCACCAAACACGACCCAGAGGTTCCATATTCATGACACCTTAACCTCAGTCAATGTTTAGGTGTTATACATATCTATCTGGATTACCTAAACAGCTTTTGAAAATCTGAGACAGATGAGATCCATCAGAAAAAATTTCCCGAATCACTTCTAAACACCTGAAAAGTTCTTTTTTCCAATATATCCAACATGTTTGAGAAAGAATTTGTTTAACAAAAAAGTCTGGATGGGTGATAATTATCTTTGTATATAACTCAGATTGGAGTCAGTAGTCCACTCCAGCATTCTTTCCTGCCGTTCCTTTCAAGTGAATCCAAGGTCTTTCTCTACTTTCAGGAACTTTAATGAATGTAACTTTCCCAGTGAGTCTCATATAGAGGACTTCTTGAAATGTAGATTGCTGGGCCTCACTCTTAGAATTTCAGATTCTGTACATTTGTGTTGGGGGCTAAAGAATTTGCTTTTCCAATGAGTCCCCAAGTAGTGCTCTGCTCATGGTCCTTGTGCCACACTTTGAGAACCACTGGTCTACCATATTCATTATTTTTGCCTTTATATATATATTTATGAATCTCCCAATTAACATTTTATAGTGCTAAATGTTTTATTTGAGTATAATATCCAAGACTCTATTATTCAAAGTTTAGCACTTTTTAAATTCTTTTTATAATTATTAGTAGTACTATTAGTAGTAGTTATTGAGTATCATTTTAATTTCCACCTATTTCCTACCTAATCACCTTTTATAAAATGTTTTCTCTTAATTTCATGTATTTTTTTCTTTTTAATTATTATAGGTACATAATAGTTATATATCTTTATAGGGTACATGTGATGTTTTGATACAGGCATACAACATGTATTAATCAAATCAGGATAATTGGGGTATTCATCACCTCAGGCATTTATAACTTTTTTTGTGTTAAGAACATCCAAATTCCACTCTTTTGGTTATTTTAAAATGTACTATAACTTATTGTTTATTATAGTCACTTTGTTGTGCTATCAAATGTTCATTCTAACTCTCTATATATTTTTTGGATTTTGTCTTTTTTATTATTCATTGCTATAACTTAAATGCATAGAAAAGTACATGGCACATAGTATAAACATTTATAAATAATTTGTTGAAATAATGAATCATTTCTTAAACCCCTACTATATAACCATTATCTTAGTCAATCCTTACAACCACAAGGATTAAATGCTTGGGCATTGGTGTCAAAAGGACACGAGTCTGATGCTAAATCTTTTAGTAGTTGTATCAAATTAGGCAAGGTACTTAACCTCTCTAACCCTTTTCCTAATCAGTATAATAGGAAATAGTATCTATTTCATGGTATTATTGTAAAGATTAAAAGAAATAATGTATGAAGAGCTTTGCATGATACCTAAAAGTATCTTAGTATTAATATAGATAAGAAAACTAAGAATCAGAAAGGGTAAGAACCCAAAGCTGGAGAGATATTGTACCTGGTAGATAGGTTTTCACCACTCCTTTCATCCCCTCATTCTTGTTTTCCAATGACCTTTATATCTCTCTGTGTCCATGTGGGTCAATCTATTGTTCTCTGTTTTTCGAGAGTACATGTGGTGTTTGTTTTTCCATTCCTGAGATACTTCACTTAGAATAATGACCTCCAGTTCCATTCCATCCAAGTTGCTATTATTTCTTTCTTTTTATGGCTGAGTAGTACTCCAGTACTGGTGTGTGTACATATATACCTCACATTTTGTTAATCCTCTCATGAATTGATGGGCACTTAGGTTGAGTCCACATCCCTACAATTGTGAATGGTGTGGCAATAAATATTTGAGTGCAGGTGCCTCAAAAAGGTGTGCATAAGTATTCCTTTCTCTCTGCAACCATGCCAGCATCTACTGTTTTTGACATTTTAGTAATGGCCATTCTGACAAAGGTAAAGTGATATCTCATTGTGATTTTAATTTGTATGTCCCTGATGATTAGTCATGTTGAGCATTTTTTCATATGTTTATTGACCATTTGTCTATCTTCTTTTGAAAAACTTCTGTTTATGTCTTTTGCCCACTTTTTTTTTAAGTATTACTATCTTTATTATGCCATAAGGCAGTATTTTATACAGTAACTCAGCTTATAGTAGAAACATTTTATGTACAACTATAGAGTAATTGCTGCACAGATAGCTCCAACTTAAAAATGGGTTGTAATTTTATCATTTTTACTATTTTATACAGAGAAAATATTTTCTAATTTATATATCATACAACTCAATGGAGTTTTGCCCACTTTTTAATGGGGCTGTTTGGGGTTTTTTTTCTTGTTGATTTGTTTAAGTTCTTTGTAGATTCTGGATATTAGCCCTTTATTGGATGTATGGTTTACAAATATTTTCTCCCATTGTGTAGGTTGTCTACTTACTCTGTTGATTATTTCCTTTGCTGTGCAGAAGTTTTTAATTTAATCATGTCCCATTTATTGATTTTTATTGTTGCTGTATTTGCCTTTAGGGTCTCAGTCATAAATTATTTGTCTAGGCTGATGTCTAAAATAGTTTTTGCTACACTTAATTATCTAACTATATGTTTGCACCCAATCACATCCCCACTTTATTCCTCCTCCCTCCCCACTACCTGTCCCAGCCTCTGGTAACCATCATTCTACCCTCTGTTTCCATGAGATCAATTGTTTTTAAAATTTAGTTACTACATATGAGTGAGAACATGTGAGATTTGCCTTTCTGTGCTTGGCTTATTTCACATAATATAATGTTCTCCAGTTCCATCCAGGTTGTTACAAATGATAGGATTTCATTCTTTTTGTGGCTATATAATATTCCATTGTGTATATGTGCCACAATTTCTTTATCCATTCATCTGTTGATGGACACTTAGGTTGATTCCAAATCTTATCTATTGTGAATAGTGCTACAATAAACATGGGAGTACAGATATATTTTGATATACTAATTCCCCTCCTTTGGATAAATACCCAGTAATGGGATTGCTGGGTTATATGGTAGTTCTATTGTTAGTTTTCTGAGGAACTTCCATACTGTTCTCCATAGTGATTGCACTAATTTATATTCCCACCAACAGCATATGAGGGTTTCCCTTTCTACAAATGCTTGTCAGCATTCATTATTGCCTGTCTTTTTCATAAAAGATATTTTAACTGGGGTGAGATGATGTCTCATTGTAGTTTTGATTTGCATTTCTCTGATGACTAATGATGTTGAGCATATTTTTCATACACCTGTTGGCCATTTTTATGTCTTCTTTTGAGAAATATCTATTCAGATCATTTGCCCATTTTTAATAGGATTATTTGATTTTTTCCTTTCAAGTTTTTGGAGCTTCTTATAGTTTGCAAATATCTTCTCCCATTCTGTGAGTTATCTCTTGCTTTTGTTGATTGTTTACTTTGCTGTGCAGAAGCTTTATAGCTTGATGTGATCCCATTTGTCTAATTTTGCTTTGGTTGCCTGTTCTTTAGGGATATTATTCAATAAGTCCTTGCTCAGACCAATGTCCTGAATCATTTACCCAATGTTTTCTTTTAGTAGTTTAATAGTTTCAGGTCTTAGATTTAAGTCTTTAGTACATTTGATTTGATTTTTTTATATGGTGAGAAATAAGGGCCTAGTTTCACTCTTCTTTGTACAAATATCCAGTTTTCCTAGGACCATTTAGTAAAGAGACTGTCCTTTCCCTGCTGCATGTTCTTGGCACCTTTGTTAAAGATAAATTCTCTATAGATGTGTGGATTTATTTCTGGGTTCTCTATTCTTTTCCACTGGTCTATGTGTCTTGATAACACTTTTTAGATGACTGGCCAGTGTTCCCTATACAATGGATCAAAGATGACTATGGATCAAAGTTTGTATTATACACATATTTATTCAGTTATTTCTTTGTTGCCCAGCTTGTTCCAAAAGGATTTGAGACAGATAAATCAAGCAAAGCTTAAATAAACCACAGAGTCATCAAAACTTGGGGACCTGATTTCCCCAACTTCTTATTCCTTTTTTTTTTTTTAAGACAGAGTCTCACTCCGTTGTCTAGACTGGAGTGCAGTGGCATCATCGTAGCTCACTGCAACCTCAAAATCCTGGGCTCAAGAGAACATCCTGCCTCAGCCTCCCATGTAATTGGGACTACATGGGCATACCACCACGCCTGGCTAATTTTTTTCTATTTTTAGTAGAGACAGTGTCTCGCTGTTGCTCAGGCTGGTTTTGAACTCCTGTCCTCAAGCCATCCTCCTGGCTTAGGCTCTCAGAGTGCTAGGATTATAGGTGTGAGCCACTGCGCCCAGCACACCCCATGCTCTTATTCTAAACTGAGTCATTCTGTCCTGATTACCTTGCCGCAACTCAAGAAACCACAGTGGGCAAGAGTAGAATCATGATAATAATGGTGAGATGATCCCAAACTCTAGTCTCACTTATTAACAAATTCCAAATACTTCCTCCACTGAGTGCCTGATTTTACTACACTGCACTCAGTAAGAAAGTCACCTTAACACCTCCATCTATCTGCTGCCTGCCATAAAGCAGCTGCAATGTATTTACCGTCAATTGAAAAAGAAATCTATATTTATCCGGATGTGGAAGATGCTGAATTTACCGACAATTGACAAATTAATCTTGAATGAGAATGCATATAGAAATAGCCTACAGTATGCCATTATGTTGTGACATAAATATATGGTCTCTTCCCTCAATTTATGCCAGAAGCAAATGAACAATGTTTCTGCAACATGAGTAATTTCTCATCTATATTAGCCTACTTTTTTTCCCTTTTATCTCTCTGAGCTCTCAACAGTGATAAGGGAAAATTATAATAGCCCTAGTGAAAATCTGTTCTATGAAATCCATATCAGCAATTAGTAAAATCTCCAAATGCTATGTGTCACATTACTAATTTAACAAAAAAATTAAATTTGAATTTACTTTCTCCTGATCTATGTATATTTATGTGCATATATAAATATATGTGTATATACATAGTTTTATACTAGCAATATACTGTATATATTTAATTTAAACTGATTAGGCTTTTCATAATATAGTCAGACGGATTTTCACTCTTGGCTATAAATGCATGATTTGACATTTCTGGCCCCAAATCAAATCAAATTATTTTCAATGAGGCAATATAGGCTCACAATTAAGAATATAAATCAGAATCCCTTGTATTAAAACCCAACTTTGCTCCTTATTCCCTGTGTGATACTGGGTGAAGTTAACTATATTTTCACAACCTCATTTCCTTATCTTTGAAGCAGATATCAGCCACATGACTATTTTAGACATTAAATCCATGTTACATACAAAGCCCATAGTTGAATGCATTGCATTTAATATTATTGAAATATTGGTAGTACTATTAGTAATAGTTATTGAGTCATAGAAAAAATATAGCAAATATGGCCTTATTCAGTATACCTAGTCAATTATCGTGGCCACTTGTGCCAATGTAGTACTGAAAAATTTTTAGTTTATTTTCTTTAAAGATCAGCTTTGTGTAATATCTCATAAAGCCATCATATGAACCAGAAATTCATATACTTTGCTGTTTTATTTCTACAGAGCTTTACTCAATATATATGTAAGTTTAGTTAACTCAGTAACAGCCAATTCTTACCAAAGCCAGTGTGATAGATCCATCCTACTCCCCTCTTCAATGATCACACACCTCACTCTTATTGTTCATCACCTACATCTCAAATAAATTCTAACATTTGCAGGAACTACTGAAAATTATGGGGACTAGCCCAATGGGTGGCCATTAAACACTTGTTGAATAATGAAAGACAAGATCAGTACAAATCCACTAGGTATGGGAAAGATCATATATTTTAGTGTGTATGTATGTGTGTGTATAAATTATTATGGATAATTGTCATTTCACATATTTTAAAAAAGTATTTTAATGTACCATGGTAGTCAATGTTAAGTCAAAATTTTTGTCTGTGTCTGTACAGTTATTTAATCTCAGATGTGTTTGAATATAGAAATGAGACATTCTTTACAGAGATAATTTATCTAACCTCAGTAGGATTATGCTTGTATTTTGACCCGCTTTTGAGAGTGCTTCCAGATCTCCTTGCCTGATTCATGGAGTGGACAGAAAATGTAAAAGAAGAACCTAGACACAAATCTCTCATTCAGAAGAATTCCAGATAATTTATGTAGATACTCCACTCCCTTTAGGAGGTGGAGCACAACTCCTCACTCCTTAAGTGTAGGCTGTACATGTAAATTTCTTCCAATGAGTAGAATATGTAAAGGAAGAAAAAAAAAAGAAGAACTTTATGGTGGAGAAACCTGACAAACTATCCCAACCAGGTGATCAAAGTTAACATTCCCTTCCATATATTGGCTCTATGACACACAGATATTTAATAAATTATTTGAATGTGGTATAATTGAGCAGAAATGGTGGGAGGGTGCAATTTTAAGTATTACAAATACAATTGCAATCGATTTCCAGTAATTCTTCCTCTGAGCAGAACTGATTTTATATTTAAAAATTGTTTGGTAAGAAAACTAAAGCCACAAACCTGACACATTATCACTGATATTTTACGGGAGAAGTACAACCCTCACTTCACAAATAATTGAATTTTGTTTCTCTCCTAGTTATTTTCTCAATTACATTGAAGGTAAATATTAAGAGTATACACAGTCTTATGGGTATATTCTTTAAGAAAACAATCTATAATAATTCTCTTAACAACAAGAATCCTTTTCTACATTATTCATTTTCCTGGAGCACTTTCTCTCCTTATTTGGTTATACAATTAACTAAAATGATAGTGAGTGTTATGCCTTTAAAACAAAACTAAATTAAATGGTAATACAGTAATCCATCAATTACCATGGTCCTACTGATGGATCCAAATGGTTTAATATGAAAGCACTTTCTTGGATAATACTATATTTAATGCTATATACTCACCATTACAGCATGGAATAAAATATTATTTTAGTTAATCTCTCACTGTCAATGCCTAGAAAATTTTATAATCAAAAGAACTATTCTTTACCTGTACATGAAGATGGACAACACTATTTGACAGGCCCTTTTAAAATATTTTAAATTCCAGGTTCATGGCAACAGTAAATGGGAGAAAAATAATAATATGACATTTAAACCTAATATCAATCACCAAAACAACTAATTACAATCAAGTATATTACACTAATATATTCATGCTCTTTTTTTTCCACTGAGGTTCTTATAAAAAGTGCTGGAACCCATTCTACTAAGTGAAGTATCTCAAGAATGGAAAAACAAGCACCACATGTACTCACCAGCAAATTGATATTAACGGATCAACACCTAAGTGGACATGTAGGAATAATATTTGTCGGGTGTTGGGCGGGTGGGAGGGGGAGGAGGGGATGGGTATATACAAACATAATGAGTAAGATGTGCAACGTATGGGGTATGGTCATGCTTGAGGCTCTGCCTCGAGGGGGGAGGGGGGGCGTGGGCAATATACATAACCGTAATATTTGTACCCCCATAATATGCTGAAATAAAAAAAAATTAAAAAATAAATAAATAAAAAAATAATAAATTTGGAATCAATCAATAAACATTTGTGATCACAAAAAAAGTGCTTTCAATAGTTTTATATTTATGTATGCATGCAATAAAATTCCAATATTTAAATATAGTTCTATAAACACACTGTATGTGTTTTAACCTAACACCATCCCAAAACACCTATTCATCCATAGGTGGTATTTCATCCATTGGTAAGATAGTTTTATTAATTTTCCTCACCTCAACAGTCTAAACAATAGTTATTTTTATATGAATTGTTTTTAATAATTCTAAAGACAACACTGAACTCAGCAAAAGCAAAATCATATCCCCTGGAGTTTAGAATTCCTGGGAATCTTCAAGACCGTAAGTTATCTTTAAAATATCTTTAGTTCAGAACTTCAACACTTCGGGCCACATTTTATTAGTTGTGTTAGGTTTCCTACAAAATTCAAATGGGGATACTTCAAATAGCAAAACATATGGTCTGTTCCACATTTAGAAATTCTCTTTTTCCATTTATAGAGTAATTTCCCTACATCAAAAATGTGCAAAAAGATCTGAATGTATTTACTGTACAAGGAAAAGACAAACTTGGATTCTTTACCACTCCTTAGCAATAAGACTATAGCGCACAGGTAGAGAGTTGGGAGCAGATGAATCAACTTGCCCAATTTTTCCCATGGTCCACAGCTAACCCTGCAGAGTCCTCTCACCCAAAAGAAGAAGAGACATGCTTTGAATAGCATAGTCATATTTTTTTCTTACAGTGAAATAAAAGAAAGGCCTTTTTCCCCCTTAATTAAAGAACACCAAAGGAAGAAAAAAGAAAGAAGAAAAATGACCACCATGAAAAGGAAGTTAAAATAATTTTATTGAACTGGCTGCATTCCTAGCCACCTAGTATATGAAGTAATAACAATCAGTCAAATTACTGCACATGATTAATACTTATGGCTGATCCTTACATCCCCCACCATCTATCCATCAGTATCTCAAGGAGGGGTTAATCATATTGCTTCTCAGCATGGCGCTTTTCTGTTGCAACATTGTCATTTCACCTTCCTTATATCAAACACTGCAAAATGCAGCATTTAAGTCAGTTAAGAATGGTAAAAAGTGGAGCAATTTTTAAATGACATGCATAACTTTTTAAAAGAGAGTGGTGTAATCAAATCAACTGTGAATTCAAATTATTTTTTTGAGGTACATCTGAATACTTACACATGGCTGTAATTTATCAAAAGAGAATATATCCTGAAGAAAAAAACTTTAAATCTAAATTCTCTCTTTTTTGTTCTGTAGAATATTCTTGCCCTTACTATAATAAATTACCATTTCCAGCAAAGTAGGAATTTAGGAATAGTTTTACAGTAGCCCTCACACTTCAAGTTGCAGCATCCTTCATGAGATAGGCTTTACAATGGAGGAAAATAATAGCCCATAAATTATGAGAGTAGTGATTGTAGATTTCATGTGTAGAATGCTTAAAGATTCATAGTTCTTAGGCATGTATCATCTAATCTTAGTAGTAGGTTTTATTTTCTCCATTTTAAACATAAAGAGACTGAAGTTGAAAGATCACACAACTAAAAAAGACTGAGGTTAAATTTAGAGATATTGACTATAAATTTTGTGTTATTTTCATTCATGATTTTCTATGCACTGATGGAAGTATGGCATTAATTTTAATTCTATAAATTATCTTCATTCAACATAAAAGCATTTATCATAGAAGAAAACTTAGTAAATGCTGAGTGTGCAGTATTTTCAAGATGAATTAATTGAGGTACAACCCAATTATTCTTTAAGAAATACCATATGCCATCGTTAGAAATATAGTTATGCCAGTAGATAATTAAAAGATGTCATCAAGGTGGCTGACTAGAGACACCCAAAACTTGCTTCCTCTGCAAAGAAGAACATAAACAGCAAGTAGATAACCATGTGCCAAATAGAGCATCAAAAGGAAAACACTTGAATTCAGCAAGGAAGTGACAAAGGTCCTAAGAGACATACAAAATTTAGATGGTAGCATAGAAAGGGGAGTAAAGCAGCTTGCCAGCATCAACTCAAAGCCAAGAGACTCCCTATTGTGGGGAAAAGGTAAGCAGGAGATCGCCAGCAGTCCACATTCCCACACAGATACCTGCAATCATAGCTACAGGAGAGCCTCTCAGCCTGAACAGTCCCTTAGCCTTGTATGGGGATCTGCTTGGAATCCACAAGACTATATTGTTCTAGAGAGAAAATTCAAGCAAAGTCCCCTTCACCCACCAGGACCCAAGCTGCTGCAACACAGTGTCATTTTAAAAGTGGAGATACCACCATACTGCTTCCTGTTATGGGACATGATAGCCTCTGTACCTCCACATGTCTGGGGCCCTGCCAACATCCCCCAACACCCACCCAGAAAGCTGAAGCATTATAACACCAGCTGGACCATGTGGTGCAGCCACACCTCTGGCATCCAAACCCATGTGGCACCCTATACCCTAGAGAACATGCAGACCAGCACATAAGGAAAGCTGCCCCCAGGACACAGATAGCCAAAGTACACACTCCCCAGAACCCAAGAACCACATGCCTAGGCCCACCACTGACTACAGCAACCTCACTTCCTCCAGAATTGGGGCTGCTGTGCACACTGTTCAGTGACTCAAAGACTGACCTGTCCCATATGCCACAGCTACCACTGATGCCTATGCATGCCACCCAGGAGCCAAAGGATTGACCATAGTGGGGTCCACCATCACCAGTGTTAGTACCCATGAGCACATTCAATTACCAGACCCAATTACCAGACCCCCCAGGGCCCACATGTACTGCCCAAGGGCCCAGGACCAGCCTGAAGGTCAGCCTGTTTAGGACTTATGTGCACTGCCCAAGGGTCCAAGGACTGGAATATCTAGGGTCCATCACTACCACCACTGGCACTCATATTCACTATCTGAAGGATTGGCCTGCATGGGACCTGCCACTACTACCACCTGACAGACCATGCCCTTCATCAATGGAGCAGCCATATGCCTTTACATGCTGACCAGGAAGCTGAGTACTGGCCCACCCAGGGCCCTCTCCTACCACTTCTGGTGCTTGTGCATTCCCCTAGGGGACCCAGGACCAAGCCAGCCAGCATCCATGTCCTTAAGAAAGCTGCACCATAGCCTCTACAGACAACTGTAGCCTAAGCAACTGAGGAACTCACAGACACTACTGATGTTAATTATAGGCAAAGAAATCATATGAAGACTACACTACTTCACCTGCCCAGAACCAAAGCCAAAGCTACCTTCCCAACTGACACAATAAATACATCTACAGAAAAAAAGTCTTACCCTATGAAAGTTACTCCATAAAATTGGAAGAGGCAACCATTACACCAGATGTTCAGATATCAATTTAAGGACATAAGTAACATGAGAAAAACAACCAAGTAAATGTGATACCTCCAAAGAAACACAATAATTCTCCAGTAACAGATGCCAAAGTAAAGGAAGTCTATAAGATGTCTGAAAAGGAATTCAAAATAATAATCTTAAGGAAATTCAGCAAGATAAAAGAGAACATAAATAGACAATATCAAGAAATTAAGAAAACAATGATATGAATGAGAAATTCAACAAAAAGATAAATATCATAAAAAAGAACCAAATAGATATCCTGGACTGAAGAATTCAATGAATAAAATTTAAAATGCAATGGAATGATTCATCAATAGACTAGCTCATGTAGAAGAAAGAACCCTGAACTTGAAGAAGATCTTTTGAAATAACCTTGTCAGAGAATAAAATAATAATAATAAAAAGAATTTTAAAAGCCTATGTGACATATGAGACATAATTAAGTGAACAAATATTCACATTTTGGGAGTGCTAGGAGAAAAAAACAGACAAAGGCCAAGAAAACCTATTTTACAAAATAATAGTTGAAAACTTCCCAAGTCCTGAGAGCAACACAGATATCAGATAAAAAACAAAAGCTCAAAGATTACCAAAATAGATTCAACCCAAAAAGTCTCTCTGTGACACATCAAACTGACAAAAGTCAAAGACAAAGAGACAATTCTAAAAACAGCAAGAGAAAAGTGTCAAGTCACATACAAGGAAAACCCTGACAGAGTAATAACATATTTCTCAGCAGAAACCCTATAGGCCTGGAGAGAATGGGATGATACAAAGTGCTGAAAGAAAAATACTATCAGGCAAGAATTCTATACCCAGTAAAGCTATCCTTCAGAAACAAAATAGAAATAGAGTATTCCCCCACCCCAAAACCTGAAAGAATTCATCATTATTGGTCCAGCCCTATAAGAAATAATTAAGGTGGTTCTAAATCTGAAAGCAAAATGATAATAACTACCATCATGTAAAAACATACAAATATAAAACTCACTGATAAAGCAGGTATACAAATGAGAAAGAGAAAGGAATGAAAAGATATCACTACAGAAAAAACCACCAGACCGCAAAGAAAAGCCATAAGAGACAAAGAAAGTGACAAAGGATATACAAAACAACCAGAAAGCAATTAATAAAATGATAGGAGTAAGTCCGCACCTATCAATAACAACGTCGAAAGTAAGCAGTTTAAATTAAAAGATATACACTGACTAAACGGACCGAAACAAACAAACAAAAAACAAACAAATAAAACCCAAAATATAATGGTATGCTGCCTACAAAAAGCTAACTTCACCTATAAAGACATACATAGCCTGAAAGTCAAAGGATGAAAAAACATATTCCACACAAATAGAAACCAAAAACATGCAGAAGTAGCTATACTTAATTCAGACAAGAGAAACTTTAGTTCATAAAAAAAGAGAAAGAAAGTCATTATATAAGGATAAAGGGATCAATTCAACAAGAGAATATACCAAACATAAATATGTATACACCTAGCACCAAAGCAACCATGCATATAAAGTAAATATTATTAGAGTTAAAGAAAGAGTAGACCTCTATACAATAGTAGTTAGGGACGACAACACCCACTTCCAGCATTGAACAGATCATCTAGATAGAAAATCGACAAAGCAATATCAGATTTAAACTTCACCATAGACCAAATGGACCAAACAGACTTTTATAGAATATTTCATCCAACAGCTACAGAATACACATTCTTTTCATCAGCACATGGAACATTCTCCAGGATTGACCATATATTAGTATACAAAACAAGCAAGTCTCAACAAATATTAAAAAATCAAAATCATATCAAATATCTTATTTGATCACAATGAAATAAAACTTGACATTAATAGCATGATGAATATCCAAAACTATATAAATACATAAAAATTAAACATGATGATTCTGAATAAACAATGGGTGAATGAAAAAATTAAGAATTAATTTAAAAATTCCTTGAAAAAGAAATAGATACACAACCTACCAAAACCTATGGGACACAGTAAAATAAATATTAAGGTACACATTTATAGTGGTAAATGCTTATATCAAAAAACTAAAAAGATTGTAAATAAACGACCAACAAAGCATCTCAAACAACTAGAAAAGCAAGAGCAAACCAAACCCAAACTTTGTATAAAGAAAGAAATAACATAGGTTAGAGAGAGATAAATGAAATGGAGATTTAAAAAATAAAATAAAGATTAAAAATATTAGTTTTTGAAAAAACAAACTAGAGAAACTATTAGCTAAACTAACTTAGGAAAAAAGAGATGATACAAATAAATAAAATGAGAAACAAACAAGGAGACATCACAATGGCTACCACAGATCCAAAGGATCATTAGAGACTATTATAAACAACTACCTGCTAATAAATTCAAAAACCTAAAGGAAATGGATAAATTCTTGGATATGCACAATCCACCAAGATTGATCCAAGAAGAAATAGGAAACCCAAACACATCAGTAGCAAGGAATAAGACTGAATCAATAATTTAAAAAATCTCCCAACAAAGAAAAATCCAGGACTGAATGGCTTCACTGCTGAATTCTATCAAATATTTAAGAAGGATTAATGACAATTTCAAAAATTTGATAAGAATGGAACTTTTCCTAACACATTGTATAAGATCAACATAACCCTGATACCAAAAACTAGACAAAGACACACAAAAAAGAAGAAAACTGCAGGCCAAAATCCATGATGAACATAGATGCAAAAATCCTCCACAAAATACCAGCAAACTAAATCCAATAATACATCAATAAGACAATACATCATAATTAAGTAGGATTTATCACATCAACAGAATGAAGAACATAAATCATATAATCATCTCTATAGATGCAGAAAAAGCACTTGATAGAATATAATATGCCTTCATGAAAAATATCTCTTAATAAATTAGATATAGAAGAAAAATACCTCATCACAATAAAGGCCACATAGGACAAACCAACAGCTAACATCATATTCAACAGGAAAGAATTGAATGCTTTTTCTGTAAGAACTGGAGCAAGATAAGGATGCACACTGTCACCACTCTTACTCAAAATAGTACTGGAAGTCCTGTGCAGAACAATTAGGTAAGAAATAGAAATAAAAGGCATCCATATTGGAAAAGAGAAAGTCAAATTTTTCCTCTTTGGAGATGACATCATCTTATATATAGAAAAACGTAAATATTACACCAGAAAACCCTTAGAACTGATAATCGAATTCAGAAAAGTTGAACAATATCACCAAATCAACACACAAAAATCAGTTGCACTTCTATATACAAATAATGAATTAGCTGAAAAAGAAATGAAGAGAATTCCATTTACAATATCTACTAAAAATAAAATATCTAGGAAAATTTAATCAATAAGGTGAAATACTGCTAAAAGAAAAACTACAAAACACTGATGAAAGAAACTGAAGAGTATACAAACAAATGGAAAGACACCTCATGTCCATGATAAGAAGATTTAATATTGTTAAAATGACCACCCAAAACAATACACACAGTCAATGCAATCTCTATAAAAAAATGATATTCTTCGCAGAAATAAAGTAAAATTTAAATTTGTATGGAACCACAAAAGACCTTGAATAACCAAAGCCATTTTGAGCAAAAAAAGCAAAGCTGGAGGCATCAGAGTACCAGACTTCAAAATGTACTACAAAGCTATAATAACCAAAACAGTATGGCACTGGCATAAACACAGACACATAAATAAATAGAACAGAATGGAGAATCCAGAAATTAATCCACATAACTACAGCCAACTGATTTTTGACAAAGACATCAAAAACATTTATTGGGAAATTAACAATCTTTATTTAATGGTGCTAGGAAATCTAGATATCCATTTGCAGAAGGATGAAACTAGACTCCCACATTTCACCCTATACAACAATCAATTCAAAATGGATCAAAGACCTAAATGTAAGACCTAAAACTAAAAGTAGGGAAAAATCTTTAGGATATTCGTCTGGGAAAAGATTTTATGAATAAGACCTCAAAAGCACAGGCAACAAAAGCAATAATCAACAAGTGGAATTATATTCAACTAAAAAGCTTCTGCACTGCAAAGGAAACAATTAACAGAGTGAGAAAACAACTTACAGAATGGGAGAAAATATTTGTAAACTATTCATCGGACACAATTAATATACAAGGAACTCAAACATCTCAACAACAACCAAAAAATCCAATTAAAAATGAGCAAATGATCTGAACAGATATTTCTCAAAAGAAGATATATGAATAGGCAACAACTATATGAAAAAAATGCTCAGCATCATTAATCATTAGGGAAATGTAAGTCAAAACCACAATGAGAAATCATTTTATCCCATTTAGTATGGCTATTATTAAAAAGACAAAAAATACAAATGTTGGTGAGGATGTAAAGAAAAGGGAATTATTATACACTGTTGTACAGCCACTATGGTGAAGAGTATGGACCTTCCTCAAAATCCTACAAATAGAACTAACATAGGATCCAACATTCTCACTACTGGACATTTATCCAAAGGAAAATAAATCAGTATATAGAAGAGACATCTGCACTCCCATGTTTATTGTGGCACTATTCATAATAGCCAATATAAGGTATCAATCTTTGTGTGTAGCAACAGATGAATGGATACAGTAACTGCGGTATATATGCACAATGGTACACTATTCAGCCATAAAAAAGAATGAAATACTGCCATTTTTGGTAACATGGATGGAACTGGAGGAAATTATGTTAAATGAAATAAGACAGGAACAGAAAGTTAAACACTGTATGTTCTCACTTATATTTGGAAACTTAAAAAAGTTGATCTTAAAAAAGTAAAATGTAGAACATTGGATACCAAAGGCTGCAAAGGGTAGGAGAAAGTGGGAAATAGGGAGAAATTTTTTAAAGACACAAAATTACAGCTAAATAGGAGAAATAAATTCTAGTGTTCAATACCATTGTAGTATGACTATAGTTAACAATAATATATAGTTTCAAGCAGCTAGGAGGAGGATATTGAATGTTCCCAACACAAAGAAATAATACGTGCTTGAGATGATGGGTATGATAATTATACAGGTCTGATTACTATGTATTATATATATTAAAACATACTGGGCACTCCCTAAATATGTATAATGATTACTTGTCAATTAAAAAATAAAATAAAATAATTGCTTCTCGGCCTTTTGGCTAAGATCAAGTGTGAAAAAATAAAATAAAATAGAAAATATTTTCATGTTGTGAGACTTTGATCTACACAGCAGATTGGGTTGATAGGCAACCCAATCTATAGCAAAAAAAACATTGAACAGAACTTTCAAACAGGAAATATTAGTAGATTTCTCTTGATTATGTTGAGATTTAGCATTTATATTGACTATATTAGAAGTTATTTTTAAAGTAGATTCATTTTTATATGACATTGAATGTAAATTAGATATAAATTTACTCTATTCAAGCAAGTATTTGAATTGCTTACTTCTTAATAATTTGAAGAATCAGTGGGTTTTGTCCTAAAATATTACTTCATTTCATAATTTTACACTTTTTCTTAAACATATATATTTATATCTAATATACAAATATATTCTCAAAATATATATTTGCATATGTAAATATATACTTAAAATTCAAATTAAAGGTTTATCCTAGAGAAGAAATAATCATGATTATATTTTTATTGTGCATTTCAGGTTATCACTAATGTTTTGGCAAAAAACAAATATTTTTAGTTAAGTAATAATCCATTACTAAAAAAATACTTTTTATGTTTAATGAAAGTATCTAGATGACTTACTTTCCAAACCAATAACAATGATAAGAAAATCACATTTTTAGATGTTGAACTGTCATTTTTGGATGCTCTCTTGTATATAAGATTACCAAGTAATTATAACACTTTTAGATATCATCATTATTTTAAACAAGAACAACTAACTCTTCTACTTTTTAAAATGTTATCATTTTCATAGGGCATCGAAGTGCTTTTCCTCGGGGAAAAGCTATAATATAATATTCTGACTTAAAGAGTCAAAGGTTACAGTGGATTTACATTCATAGTCATAGGAAAAATGCATGCATTTATTATTCATAAGAGTAACTATCTGGAGTTTGTGACATCCCCGATAAAGATAGGGTCCCTTGGCAGACTGTGTTCCAAGAGATGAGAGAAACAAAGACACAGACACAGAAATAATATTTTAGAAAGTGGGAAGTTCAGGGGACTGAAACCCAGCACTTGCTTTTTATTCTCTTTGCCATGTTGCAAAATACAGTGATATCATGTGAAAAAAATAATGGGATGCAATGATCAAAGGTTTCGGGGCTCCCCCCAAAATCACAAGGTGTCCTAGCTAATTTCTTTGTCCTTTCTAGAAGTGAAAAACACATAATTCTTCAGGAGGTACAACCCTTTTGATCAAGGTAAGCTGATTTTATCCCATGCTCAAGCTATGTACATGGATATCAGTCTTCAACTTCAGTAGCTGCGACCCATTTGATCAAGGAAACTACATGCTTTCCACTGGGAGACTGTTTATGCATTAACTGAGGCATCATTGAGAGAAAGGGAGAGAAGGAACTTGGCCCAGTGTTCAAAAACTATGGAAGCCTTGAGACTATTCTCCCAGGCTGACATGGTGCAATCTACCTCTATAGCCATGAGAAGTTTTCATGTCAGGCCACCCGCTGCTTTTCATGCATGACAGCCCTTAGGCTCTGAGGTTGGAGCATGCTTTGCTGCACTCCTAGATCGCTGATATATGTCCCCCAACTAGGCAGTTAATATCTGCACTTATTTCAGGCTTCTGCTCAGGCACTTCCTTTACTTCCTATCCTCTCACAGCCTCAGACATAGCATCCCTAAGTCCCAGTGGTCTTAATCTCATCAGCAACCAACAGAAGGTTTCTTTTATACCCATTTCACTTCATTGATTAATTAGGCAGACAATGAATGTAATATGATAAATTATACCTTCTTCAATTAGGTATAATTCTTGCAAAGTAAAATGTTACAGTTATTTTTTTAAACAAAAGATTAAGCAAGAAAGTAAACTTGTTTCAGCCACTGTAATTTAAAATTTTTCTAGAATGTAAACTCTTTGTGTGGTAGATTCCTTTCAGAAGTATGTTTCCATTCTATAATCCATCCCTCCCCTCCCCTAAGTGGCTTCACCTACACTGAGAATTGTTTCCCTATCCCAGCAATGTGGCCTTGACTGCCTGGGCTATACAAATGAACTTGAGAAGAAGAAATGGGTCAGAAGTTGGAAAACTTTGCAGAAAATTTGCAATATGCTTTGTGAAGAGATGGAGAGAAAACTAAATAGACAATTATTATAATATTGTGTACTTTGATGAGGGCCTGGTTGACATTATTGACAATAAATTTTCAGTTGACCCATTGAGTGATTTTTTTTTCAGCAGAATTTATCTCATCAGGGCAAGCACAGAGAAGACAGATATTTTATTTGGGGTTTGAGCTCTGGCTCTACTTCTCACTGGGTGTGGGCTTCTTGCCTTTAGTGCTACTAGCACTTTACAGGTGTCTGTAAAAAATCAAATGAGATATTTGTGACAGGACAATGACACCAAGAAGAACAGTTTAGAAACCTATGGCCAATTATAACTCAGTGTTAGGAACACTACAGCTAGGTGGAATGCAATTTGAAAGCCACAGATAAGGTAAGCTAGCAAAATTATAACCATTCTTTAAAATTTGAAATATTTGTTAATAAAAGATGAAAATTTGGTGGTCTACTAGCAATACAGTATTGCAAATAAAAAATAGTTCAAAAGAAATCACAGAAGATGCTATATGTACATTTTAATAGATCTATTAATCACAAAATTTACCCTCGTGTCTCCCATTTCATTCTCTCGTACACACACATGTGCATGTGTGCACACACAAGCTCACAGAGAAATGTGAATAGTTAATTATTTATTGTTTTTATATGGTGCCAAAAGTGGCCTGCTCTACTAAGGCAGAAAACAAGAGGCAGCCTATTGTAATTTCAACATAATAGCCTTGAGACATTATTTTCATAGGTCTTTATAAATAGTCATGAGAGAATGCACAGGCAAGCCTGACTTGCAGAGGTGCTATGAGCTGCTTAAGTGCCTCTTTTGTTTCTTAATGTATGTATCTATTGTGTATACTGTGTTGTACCATCCTAGCCTTAAGGCAAAGTTCCCATAACTCATCATGTGACAGCTTTAGGTTCATGTCAGCTAGTCTTGCTCTTCTCACAAGTGAAATCTGTGAAGCATTCTTGAAAGAAATAGGATCACCAGAGTGTTGAAACACTGCTTTGACTGTCTTCTGTTTATTTTCCACATCTATATGTATTCTTATAGTCTTAGAGATTTGCTTTCCTGATAGACACTTTAAAATAAATTGTTTTCTGATTCATGCTAGCAATGGTATAATACAAGAGCATTGTAACTATTTTTATGGCATCTCACATTATTATCCTTACCATTACCACAAATATTGATGTTGAATTAAATACCTGCCCCCTTGTTTGCCATTCATTTCTTTCTCTTAGTCTTAGTAACTTGTTAGGTAGATAGCAAGGGATTCCATGTCTCCTAGGGATGAAAGTGGGTGCTGTGACTCCCCCACTTAGTCCTGCCACACCCTAATCCTCTTCATTCCCAGAGGAGGAGGGAATATCCTATAAATCTGCCAATCATAACTTATCATTCCGGATGCAAAAGAATGCAGAGGACTCTCTAGTGCATGGGCCAAGCAGCATAGAGTCCAGAATTGACCTACAATAATCTGCATGCATAGCTAAGACTCATATCATGTGACTCCCAACTGTCCAATCAAAGTGATTCCATGGTGACTTCTGAACCACTAGGGAAGTCTCAATCTGGGCAGTATAAAACAAGACACAGATCATAACCAGGCCCTTTTTGCTCCTTTCCTTTTGCTCTCCCTTTGCTGCGATAATGGGTGTGGTCATCATCTGTGGTGTATGTATCATGTTCTGTAAACTTATCTCTTGCTCTTGCCCTATAATCCTATCTTTTTCTTCTCAATAAACCTCATTTCCATGCTTGCCTTACTTTGGTGTGTCTGGTCATTCTTCAGCCATGAGCACACCAAGAACCAACATTTCAGACTGAAACCTGACAACTTCATTTCAGACAATTCACTCTGACTCTGATCTGGCTGTCTTTTAAAACAGGCTGGTGTGGTCCCTCAGTGAAACATCTTCACCATGTCCTGGAATATTGTACACTCTCCTTCTTGGGGTCATAGTCGGATTTAGTTTTCTTTATCAAAGCAATGATATTTACCTCCTCAGTACTGCTTTAGACCTTTCAAACTAGATTTTAAAAAGAAAATTTTGTTGGGAGAAAGAAACAAATATCTGGAAACACAAATATTTTCATATTTCCAGATACAAATGTATGCATGAGTAATTATGCATACTCTATTATATTCCTGCAAATGTATGCATTTTAGAAATGGAGAACAATCTGTTTGCAAATTCTATTAAAAATTAGATATCTATCAAAGAGGACATGGAGGCATATATCTGAAAATCAGAAAAATTTAGTGGTGCTACTGATTTAGAATGATACATATAGTGTTAATTAATATTTAATTCCAGATTAATATTTATGATGACCAAAATGTCTCCAGACATTGCCGAATGTCTTCTAGGGGCCAAAATCACGCATACATACCCCATTGAGAACTACTACCCTAAAGTTATGTGATTATATTTTTGTGAACTGAGATAAAATTTACAGTGAGAGTGTGAAAATAGGTAATTCAAAATCTAATTTGTTGGAACTTTAAATTATTTTGAGCTTTAAAGGAATGTGATTATGGCAGGTACCTATTGTAAACTTTGTTTTTCTGGTTATAGATTAACCTTCTTCGTCCCCTACACTGTTTGGTAAAAATGTTGTAAATGACTAAAGGGTGCCAGAAAAGACTCCTTCCCTCTTCACTGTTGAACTTCATTACAGATTAACTTCCCACTTTCTCTCTCACACAAAGACTTCATGACTGTCATATAGTCTTAAGATGGAATGTTAACTATACTCTAAAATAGGAAAGGAAATGAAAACAAGCTGTACAGAAAAGAAAAGAAATTATAACTAATTAAATTGTTATAACTCATAAACCAGCATTCTATAGGAAATGTTATAATACTTCTATATTTCTTTGTTTTCTACTAATAAAAAGCAAGACCTTAACTTTTAACTTCAGAGAACTGATTCCATTCCTTTATACTGTGTTTTCTTGAATGACCATTTTCAGCTTTGGTCTCAAATAAACTCTTTAAAACTGGATTCTGATACTTTCAATTATTTTAGGTTGACAAAAGCATGAAAGTGTTGTATATCCATCAACTCAGACTGTAGTATATCTGACATTTTCCAGAAAATGGTTAGAGGGTTCTAGAGAAGACATGGATACTGAGATGTATGAGGAAATGCTAGTAAAAATATTTCATAAAATATTAGTAAAAAAGTAGTATTTTCCATTAATATATTATTTTGTGACATGTAATTTTATATGTGTGAGGTAACTAAATTGATAAATTATCTATCAAAGGAGATGTTTGATGTTTATTGATATCCCTGAATGTGAAGGCAAAAGGAAAATAAAGAATCAATTTATATTTTGGTTTCCCCTTTATTGAGAAATATAGTAGTTTTCTGATGCCTTGAAGCCATAAAATCTAAGCATTTAGAGTTGTATCATCTAAAAAGAGTAAGCCACTAGCTACATGTGGCTATGTACAAGTCCAAATTCAGATATAGTATAAATATAAAATATATGACAGATTTTAAAGATTTAGTATGAATAAAAATTATCTCATTTACATTGCTTGTAAATGTTGAAATTATAATATTTTGCATATATTAGTTTAAATCAAGTATACCATTAAAATCAATTTTGCCTATTTCTTTTTACTTTTTAAATATATCTACTAGAAAATTTAAAGTCACACATGTGGTTTACGTTATATTTCTATTAGACATCACTGACATAGAACATAGTTATTCAAGTGTTAGCAAATATGGATCATTTGATAAAACGTAGACATTTTGGATTTTGTTGTTTGTTGTTTGTTAAAAAGATTTTAAAGTTTGTCACATGCTACAACATGGTGAAACTTGAGGAATGTTACTGATAGAAGCCAGTCACAAAAGGTCAAATATTGTATGATTCCACTTATGTGAGATATCTAGAGTAGTCAAATTCATAGAAACAGAAAGTAGATTGGTGGTTGCCAGAAGCTACAGGGAGGGGAAAATGGGATGGTCTTGTTTGATGGGTATAGAACTTCAGTTTTGCTAGATGAAAAAGTTCTAGAGACATATTATACAACAAGATGACTATAGTTAACGTCACCAAACATACACTTAAAAATTAACAGGGTAAATTTTATAAGTTTATATTTGTGTTTTTTAACAAAATTTAAAAAGTCAAATAAATAAATAAAAGGAACATGAAGACCAAATCAAACTTTATTTTACTGTATTTCAAAAATAAGGCAAATTCCCTGGAATCGTTTTTTTAATTATTTAAGACATCTATGGTAGTGGTGGGCAGATACTTAGGACTCATTGGCTTAATAGCAACAGTAGCTAATACACATTGAGACTAGACACTAAGCTAAAAACCAAATATTCACTAACATTTTTAATCCTCACAACAATCATATGAAAGGATAAAGAAACTGAGCTTTAGAGAGGCTGATATTTTTAAGGTACAATATTTTCTGTTCATGTGTTTAAGTTACTATGGTGCTAACTTATTCTAGCTTAAAATCTCAAATACAGTACAACTCAGCATTGGTTGAACCACATAGATTGGATATCTGTGGTTTAGAGATGACATAAGAGAATTCAAAAGCCAGATATTCACATCATCAACTGCAGAAAATAGGGATGATTAGAAATGTCAAGTTGTTAGAGTGGGTTTTTTTTTTTTTT
>VBSM01000272.1:85207780-85218085 GCA_008086735.1 Cheirogaleus medius | reverse complement strand
TCCATAATATGCTAAAATAAAATAAATAAACCAATATTGATATACTTATAAAAAAAAAGAGGAAGATATACAAATGGCCAGGAAGCATATAAAAAAATGCTCAATATCACTAATTATCAGGAAATGCAAATTAAAACCAATGCAATACTATCTTATTTCAATTAGAATTGCTATTATTAAAAAGTCAAAAAACAATAGAGTTTGGCATGGATGCAGTGAAAAGGGAACTCTTGTACACTGTTGGTGGGAATGTAAATTAGTACAACTGCTCTTGAAATTACTATGGAGATTTCTCAAGAAACTAAAAGTAGATCTACCGCTCAATTCTGCAATACTGCTACTGGGTATCTACCCTAAGGAAAAGAAATCATTATATCAAAAAGACACCTGCACTCATATGTTTATCACAGCACAATTCACAATTGCAAAGATAAGGAATCATCTTAAGTGCTTATTAACTGATTAGTGGGTAAAGAAAATAGGCCATGTATGTATGATGGATTATTACTCACGGATAAGGAAGAACAAAATAATGTCTTTTGCAGCAACTTGGATGGAAGCTATTGTTCCAATTGAATTAACTCAGAACAGAAAAACAAATGCTGCATGTTCTCACTTACAAGTGAGAGCTAAAGTATGGCTACACATGTGTCACTGGTGCAATGGTTCTTGCTACCATTGCAGAAATGAATTTCAGTATGCACCCACAAATGGGTGATAGTGGCAAGTGTATTGAATGAAAGCAGACAGGCTTCAGAAAGCCTTGTGCATAAGCAAAATTAGACCCCCAAGAAAGGGAGTGGGCAGGCTTAAAAAGAGCAACTGTACTGAACCCTGACTGGTTACTGTTTTTATTTGTTGAAGTCAGAGAAGGCTAGGTGGTCAGTGTTTATTCTGTTTTTACTCATAGTTTCCCTGTTTTTCCCACAAATGGGGTCAAAATCACAATGTTAACTTATTACAATTGTGATATAATGGGACAAAGGTCACTTTGTACCTGTGCAATGCTGAGAAATTAATGACTCTTTTCTTCTGCTCAGGTCTGTTTGTTTGAGCTGGTTGATTAACTTTTTCATTCCCTCTTCTCTTGCTCATACCTAACTGACTACCTACTCTAACACAAGGACACATGGAGTGGTAAAATGGACATTGGTGACTCACAAGTGGGGAGGATGTGAGGGATAAAAATTACATATTGGGTACAATGTACACTATTTGAGCTATGGGTACACTAAAAGCCCAGACTTTACCATTATACTATATATAATGTAATAAAATTCAACTTGTACTCCTAAATCTATTTTTAATTTTTTTAAATGAAAAAAGTAGCCAAGAATATTTTCTGTTTGTACTTTCTGAAATATGATGAGAGATTTGAAATAAAATTTTTTAAAGAGCTCTATCATTAGAAGTTGGCTTAATGTGCATAACCATAATATTTGTACCCCCATAATATGCTGAAATTAAAAAAAAGAAAATAAAGAAATAAACAATCAGCATACTCCTTTGGGGATTACATAAAAAAAAAAAAAGAAGTTGGCTTAATTAAAAGCTGATATTCAGGTCATAATTTTTTTAAAAGACCATTGTTCTCTCTATTGGATCCTGCTTCTTCTATGGAATCATCAGAGTTCTGTCTATCACATGAAGGGATCAAAAGGAGACTTCTAGCAAAACTGTGACCCCTTGAGGAACATAGAAAAAGGTGGCCACTGACCGCTCCCTTATGGGGCTCCCTGTCTTGGTTATGGAAGAGTCAAGGATGGATTCCTTTCAAGTCTAAAGCTCTGTTCTTTTACATTGAGGTCCCCTATATCTTTGACTTTGGAGGGTATTAAGGGTTACTTTACTCTGTGAAAGGACATTTGACCTTTGGGTTTATACCAAATGAGTCACTGGAAAGAGCTGTAATTTTTAGGTAACTGACAACAGTTGCAACGAATGGTTATTACTTAAGTGGTTGAACTCAGGCTTTTTTTCCTTTATGTCTCTTTGTGTCTTCAGGCAAGAAAAGACTCAGATTTCTGACAGAGTCAAAAAGAAAATGATAGTAAATGTCAATTTTGTCTAAGAAAAATCTCTGGCAAAATTAGTCAAGTAGTTCTCATTGCCAAAGGTACAACTTGATGATGGACATGGTTTAGCACTTGGAGGCTGTTGGAGGGCTCACCAGCAAGGGTAGGGCTCCCATGGGAGATGAGCTAGTCAATAAGTGGGCTGATTGGTGTTAGATAGCACCCCACCCCCGGCCTCAGAGGGGATATTCTTGCAGTGAGGTGCACGGTGAGAGTATTACATGGTCCAGCCCCTGTTGTTTTTCTCTGGGGCTTTTGCCTTGGCTCTGGGAGACCTGGGATTCAACATAAAAACAGAATACTTGATTTCTGGAGATCTAGGTGATCCACCTTCCAGCTGTGCCTACCTCTTACATGTATTAAGTATTAGGCCCTGGAAGCTAAAAATGCTTTGTCCACCCTATTCATTAATGGGCTCTACCCTGAACTCAGTAATCCAATTAAGAAACAAAAACTAAATTAAAAGGCCACTCATCTAACTGGATTTGTCTCCAAGATATGACTTTCTGGCATTCAGCTGGCTATTTTGAACAAATTTCTGAATTTTCTGTTAGTCTCATCTGTGTGTTTTCTTGTAAAATCCTATAATAAATTCCTATAATTTTATGCTGTCTGGGCAACCATTTTTTTATCTTCTTTTGTGTCTAATTTAACTGACACACCTAAACCTAATGTACCACTCCCTCATCAGGGCTTTCCTAGAGAATGACTATCTTGATAACCTTGTCAGTCTAGAGTTTATAGCCACTTTCCAGAGAAAATCCTCAAGAACAAATTAGAAAATAATGCAAAAAATCCAGTTTTCACATAAAATTAATATTTTGTCCACTCAGATGAGCTTTGGAAACATTCAGACCTAAAATTTAGTCTATAGCTTCCATCAAATTTCTGGAGATTCTTAATCTCTGATAATAGAAAATAGGCCCTGAGCTCTTTCCTGGAGAAAATAATAAATAAAATAAAATAAGAGAAAAACAAACTTAAATGATTTTTAGTTCATGTGATCTGAGTTAATCTTTGGAAAATTAAGCTAGTTTTAAAATTGTTGGTAAAATAAAAATAGAAATTACTTCAGAACTGTCTATACACCTTTTTGCCTGGGTTTGCTGGTCGGACAGTTTTGTGCTGTCTTTGATAGATGCTTTGAGGTCATAAAACTACAAATGCAACCTAAATGTTTAACTTTTAACTCCTTTTGCTTCTGTCATATTTTTGATACTTGACTAATTTTTCTGTGAGCTAAAACTGTGAGTACTGGCTGCTGGACTCCCCTGAAGCATTGCATACATCTTGCTGTGAGTTTATTTCTTTAGTTTTAAGACTCTGAATTCTTGGATCTGGACAGGTCGCCGTAGTAAAGCTTGGGAACGTATGTGTGTACACAGCATCTGGGCCACTAGCAATAGGATAGGGCCAAGCCTGTGTTCAGTGTCTCAGAGGCCTTGGTTAGAACAAGGTTGGATGATAAAATGTTAGTTTGGTTTTGCTTTTTCAAAAATAATTTAAATGGCTAATTTTGTTTTCCATGAGCATTTCAAATATAATTGTTAAGAATGAATAAATTAGATAAATTTAAATGGGATAAACATTTATAAATAAACTTGTCATATTTTCAAAAATCTTTTCAGTAATTTAAAATATTAATGTCATGTTGTGTTAGGTTAAGTAATAAATAATTATAAAATGTGCAAGTCATTTCTAAAGAAGTTAAATTACTGAAACATTAATTATTAAACATAACTTTTAGTTTGTATACTTTGGCATCTTGTTTTTATGTGGTATTAAAATACTAAATATGTCTAAATTTGTTAATAAACTTGAAAATTGAGGAAATATCTTTCTAAAAATTATAAAATAGTGTTGTCTACAAAATGCTGATTTATAACTGCTAAGGATTAAAATTCTAATCAATATATGTAAATAAAACAGCTAGATATAAGAGAAACAATTCTGTATACAGAGTATACAGAAATAATAGCTAAGCTGAGAATAAAACAAGAACTCAATACCATTTACAATAAAAAATAAAAAAATAAAAATCAAACATCTAGGAACATACTTAACCAAGGATCTCTGTAAGGAGAACTACAAACACCTATCAAACAAATCATTGATGACACAAACAAATGGAAAAATATCCCATTCTCATGGATAAGAAGAATCAATATTTTTATGATGTTCATTCTGCCCAAAGTGATTTATAGATTCAATGTAATTCCCATAAAAATACCAACATCATTTTTCACCTAAGTGGAAAAGAAATTCTAAATTTCATATGGAATTTTTTAAAAGCCTGAATAACAAAGGAAATCCTAAGAAAAAAAAAGAAAAAAGAAAAGAAACTACAAATCTGGAGGCATCACATTTCCCAACTTGAAATTATACTATAAGGCTATGGTAATCAGAAGAGCATGGTACAGGTATAAAAGTAGACACATAGAACAGAGTAGAGATCCCAGAAATAAAACCATGTAGCTAAAACCAACTGATCGTGAACAATGCATACAAAAGCATACACTGGGGAAAGTACATCCTATTCAATAAATGATGCTGGGAAAATTGGAGAGGCACATGCAGAAGAATGAAACTGGATTCCTATCTCTTACCATAGACAAAAATTAACTCAAGATGGATTAAAGACTTAAATGTAAGACCTGACACCATAAAATTCTTGAAGAACCTTCAGGAAAACTCTTCTGGACATTGGCCTAGGCAACGAATTTATGAATAAGACCCCAAAAGCAAATATTAAAGAAATAAAAATAGACAAATGAGACTTACATCACATCTAAAAAGTTTCTGAACAGCAAAAGAAATAACCAACAGAGTAAATACACAACCTACAGAGTGGGAGAAAATATTCACAAACTATACATCTGACAAAGGAATGATACCCAGAATATATGAGAAACTCAAACAAATCAGCAAGAAATAAACTAATAATCCCATTAAAAAGTGGCAAAACATATGAACAGACGTTTTTCAAAAGAAGATATACTAATGGCCAACAAACATATGAAAAAAATGCTCAAAATCACTTATAATCAGGGAACTGAAAAATGCAAATTAAAACTACAGTGAGATACCACCTTATCCCTGTCAGAAAGGTCATTATTAAAAAGTCAAAAAACAATAGATGTTGGTGTAGATGTGGTGAAAAGGGAACTCTCATGCACTGTTGGTGGAAATGTAAATTAGTAAAACCTGTATGGAAAACAGTGCAGAGATTCCTCAAAGAACTAAAAATAAACCTACCATTTGATCCAGCAATCCCACAACTGGGTATGTACCCAAGGGAAAAGAAATCATTATATCAATAAGAGGCATGTACTCATGTTTATTGCAACACTATATATATATATATATATATACACATATATATATAGTGTGCATATATATATGCACACACACACACACACCATGGAATACTATTCAACCATAAAAAAGAATGAAATAATGTCTTTCACAGCAACTTGGATGGAACTGGAAGCCATTATCCTAAGGGAAGTATCTCAGGAATAGAAAAACAAATACCACATGTACTCACTTATAAGTGGGTGCTAAACGATGGATATACAAGTCCATACAGAATGGTATATTAGACTTTAGAGACTTAGAAGTGGGGAGGGATAAAAAATTACCCATTGGGTACAACGTGTACTATCTAGGTGGCAGGTAAACTAAAAGCCCTGACTTCGTCACTATGTAACCCATCTATGTATTAAAAGTTACTTGTATCCCCCAAATCTATTGAAATAAGAATAAAAGAAATTTATGAATAGGTTTCCCTTAAGCTAAGAATTTAATTAAAGTAAGATAAAGGATTTGAAGGCAGACTAATTTCTTCACAGAGAATATGTTTCAAGATATGTACAAGAACAAAAAGAAAACACTTAGTATTCAAAAGCAACATCATCTATTTGGCACAGCACTGTGAGCTTCCAGAAAATATGCCAATATTCTAAAATATATGCTTATAGATACTGAAGGAAGCCAAACTATTTCACCTCAAAATATGGCTTTCTAGTATCATGGACATTTTGAATTCAAGGCCCTTAAAGATCAACAGACACTGAAAGAGACTTTCCCCCATATCTCCATAAAGATCATATAGACCGACCAAGAAGAACAATTATTTTTCTTTCACCTTTCTGTTAGCTCATTATCTATTGCAGAAAAGAAGACTAAAGAATGTAACCACATCTGAAGAGACCCTCTCAAAAGATAATATCTATCTCTCAGACTTATTCAATTTCCAAGGAGAATCATTTACAAGTTATTCTCTGTTCCCTGATCCATTCAATTCTCCATAGAATTTATTTGCCCCTCAACAGAATTAACTATATTCCCTGTCTCTCTGTTCCCCTATGAAAAAAAAGCTATGTATGTATCTGGGTTTCACTGGGATATTTGAAGTAATCACTCTGTGGTTCTTCCCCATACACATTAATAAATTTGTATGCCTTCTCTCCTGTTACTTTTATGAATTGATTTTTTTAGCAAACCTTCAAAGGGCTGAGGTGCAGTTTTCCTTAGTCCCTATGATACTTAAACATATTTTGTATATTTTTAAGGATACTTGTATGCATATGTTAATAATACATACACATATATATACTTTTGAATGTGTGTGTACAAATATACATATATTTTTATTAGCCTTCTATATTTTGTTTTTGAAAGAATTATTGCATGCTAGTTAATAAGTTGCAGGTGTTTTCATACTTCAAAATATATACTTAAATGTGCTAAAGGTAAAAACTGATAACCAAGGTATAAGTTCCACTGGGCCTTAGAAGTAATAAGTGTTGGCCTTTATATAACCTATTCTCAACACTTCCACATACGCAAACACATTGAGCCAACCTCTGTCATCAGTTACTCACTCACAACTCCAAAGCTGAATTTGGGCCTCAGAAGCTCAAACTGAGATTCCCCAGGGAGTCAATTAGAATTACATAGCAACTGCAGAGGGCAACATCTGGACATGGCATTTTACCTAAGTCATGACAACTAACTTTGCCCTAGCATGTCCACATTGCTCTTGCCACTCTGACAAAATGTGAGTTAAGGTATTCAAGCAATTAAAGACTAGTGTTTGAAGCTGACATTTAGTACTGACATTGAAGGTGTTCTTCAGCATTTGAGAAACAGAGATGCTATTTTAAACTGTACCACAAATTTAATTTTATGATGTTTACCCTATAGCAAATCATATGGATAAACCAATTTCAAAATTGTTTTAAATGAAAACTATTGAACTTAGTTAGAGAAAAATTATTGCCTTGTCCATGTCAAATCATACAGTTTAATAGCCCAGCAGGGACTAACTTGCATTCCACAGAAACAATTGTGGCCAACTCAATTTAGTTTTACACATAATCAAAATTACTTTTGTCTGATTTAAGTTTACAATAAATCTGTTTGACAAATAACCTTAATTATTTAATGACTTATTTAATAAAGTCTCTACATTGTATATAATTATTTACTCAGAAATAATTTATGCAAAAAAGATAAAACAGCCATGATTGAGATAACTAAAACTTTCAGTGGGAGAGATAATTATATATACATACAAATCTCAACTTCATCTGTTTCAAATCCAGTTATCAAAGATGATGATCATGATGTGCACAATCTAGTACTAATCTCTTCTTGTGTTCAAATATCCCCTTCTCAGTGATAATTTTCTTTGTAATCCTTTTAAACATTGTATGTAATAGCTCTTCTTGTATCTGAGTCTGTGTTGTCACACAACCACCAATAAGTTGAGCAACAAGGTGTTGGGGCACAGAAAGCAACTTCTATTCGGGAAGGCAACAAACTGAGAAGATGGCAGTTTAATGTCCTAAATAACCATCTTAAATTAGTATGAGCTTTAGTTTCCTTTTTATGTTAGGGGAGGGGAGAAGAGGAGGGAAGTTGAAATAGACATCTGGGTATCAGCAAGGGTCTGAAGAGATTGTGAAATGTTTTCATTTTTGGTCAGTTAACATTGAATGACCTAGATCAGGTCACAATGTTCTTATAAATCTTAAACATAACATCATAACATCGTTAATTGTGTGTATATTTTTCCTTATCTCCCCAGGAGTTAGTTCTGGGAAAGGGACGGTTATCAATTTTTTTCTAACATTGAACTACTAACTAAATTCCTCCTATAATTAGCTGGCCTATGTACAGAGCTAAGGAGAAACTTTTAGCTTAAAGGATATTGCCATTGAGAGTCAGAAGCAAAAAGTGGAGTTAGACATGCTAAGCTTCTCTTCCAGTGTTACATTCTCACAGCACTTTAAATCACCTGCCTTCGCCTTATTTTTTTATTGCACCTATCATCAACCGTCTGGCTTGTTATATATTTTTAGTTGTATATTTCTATCTCCTCCCACTAGAATGTAAACTCAATGTGGGCAAGGATCTTTCTAGTGTCCATTCATTGATGTATCCTCAATGCCTAGAACAGTGCCAGTACATAGTAGGTGGTAAATAAATATTTGTGAATGAATAAATATTATAATAGACTGCTTTCTGCAAACAAAGAATTTTACATAAAATGAGACATGCATGATTTTAAAAGTGGTGCAACTAATAATAATAATTTAGGTCAATAACATTCCTTTTAATAGATTCTAGTTTCTTACTGGGTAAGATGGAATTAAGAACATCCTACCCAGTTGCTCCCACTAAATGCAGCTAGAAAATCTGGAAAGAATGCATGCAACAGCTACTTAGGGACTCTGAAAAGTAAATATGGCAGGCAAATTGTAGTAGATCATAATTAAAGGACCAATAAACTGGTAAAGAATTTGCCGTTTTTTTCCCCTTCAGTATCTTCCAGCTTGTACTCAAGACAGCAAAGAAAACAGAAGTGGACAAAAAGAAAGTGCTAGAAGCCCTCCAGTGCTAGCTTGATGCATGGAAAATACACATTATTTTTCAGTAAACATAGAACATTCACCATGATGATAGACCATATTGTGGGTCATAAAAGAAACTTTAACAAATTTAAAAGAATTGATATCATGCAAAGTATGCATTTAAACCATAATGGCATTAAACTTTAAATCAATAAGAAAAGATGAAAAATATTAGAATGTTTTTTAAAAAAAAAAATAAAAACACACTCTTAAATAACCCATTGGTCAAAGAGGAAGTCCAAGAGAAATTAGAAAATTTAGAAAATTAAAAGAAACCTGAAAATATAACACATGAGAATGTGTACGATGTAGCTAAAGCAATACTTACAGGAAATATATATATATATATATATATAAAATTAAATACTTATGTTAGAAAAGAAGGAATGTCTCAAATTAATAACATAGGCTTTCACTTTAAGAAACCAGAAAAAGAATAAAATAAACTCAAGAAAGCAGAAGAAAAGAAATAATAGAGATAGAGTCAAAACAAATGGAGTGGATGTGTGTATGATTCCATTTACATGACATTCTCAAAAGAAAAAATGATAGTGATTTTGAATAGATCAGTGGTTGTCATCGGTTAAGGAGGAGGAGCGTGGCACTACAAAGGGATAGTGTAAGGGAGTTTTGGAGGGTAATGGAAATTTTCTGCACCTGATTGTAGTGGAGTTATAGAAATCTATAAATGTACTAAAATTCATAGAACCATATACCAAAAATATTAGTTTTGCCATATGTTAATTTTAGAAATAATATTATTTTTTAGATCTTCATTAATATATTCGATCAGCTTAAGAGGAAGCATGAAAATTTCAAGCATGTAAAAATATATTATTTCTATGTTCAAATGCTGGCTTTCCATTTACTAACTTTAGGAACTTTCTGAAATCCCATCATTCTTCTCAGATTTGCATCCCCCATCCTTAAGGATGGGATAGTGAAATTTCCACATAGGGCTGTGGTGAACAATCCTGGTCTAACAATCCTGTTGAATGAGATTGTAACTCACTCTACTACTCAAGAAACTAAATTTAATCTTCCCAATTTATTATAAAACCTTATGTTTAAGTCATAGCCAAGTAAAACTCATCTACATTTATTTTAGAGAACATGTTCTTGTAATACTTCAAAAGAAAGTTAAGATAAGAATGTTTTACCAAATGGCTATTGATAAATTTAAGAGAGAACTGATCAACTTGAAGTTGTATAACCACAGGTGTAATGTAGAACAATAACATATGTTTCTGTTCTAGGAAGAAACATAATCTATAATGAATACTTTCATCCAGATCCAGAATTTTTTTTTT
>VBSM01000272.1:85187804-85207680 GCA_008086735.1 Cheirogaleus medius | reverse complement strand
GAATGGGTTCCAGCTGTATCCAGGAATATACAAGAGGTGCTATATCACCATTCATCAGTTTTCTGCTGTTTTAAACTGCTATTTTTACTCACACTGGAATCAAATATAATACATACCTTAGTGTAGTCTGTAAAATCAGCACACAAAATAAGCAGGTGAAATTACAATTTCAACTTTTATATCTTCTAAAAGAGTGGTCCCCAACCTTTTTGGCACCAGGGACCGGTTTCATGGAAGACAATTTTTCCACAGACCGGGGACAGGGTTCATGGTTTGGTATGACTGAAGCACATTACATTTAATACATTTGCAGCCTCTACCCAGCGCTAGCACTGCTGCCTCAGCTCCACCTCAGATCATCAAGCATTAGATTCTCATAGAAAGCATGCAACCTAGACCCCTCATACACACACACACACACACACACACACACACACAGAGTTTACAGTAGGGTTCACACTCCTATAAGAATCTAATGCTGCAGCTGATCTGACTGGAGGGAGAGCTAAGGTTGTAATAGGAGCAACGGGGAGTAGCTGTAAATACAGAGGAAGCTTTGTTTGTTAGACCCCTGTGTCAGGCTTAAAGAATTCATCCTCCCCAAACTTCCATCCAAACCTCCTATAAAACCCCCTGCTCTCCCCTTCCTAGGGGTGTATTAGGCAGTAGCCTTTGCCAGACCCCAGGAAGATAAAGGAATGAAATGCAAAAGGGGAACTTACTTTCCTTATCCCTCCTGAGAAGGACTATGCTTATCCCTCCCAGTTGTTTCCTAGAGAGATAAAGGAATGGAATACAGGAGGGGAACTTACTTTCCTTATGCCTCCCAGTTGTTTGAAAAGAATTTGTTTACTTCTCCCAGAAAAACCCTCTATAAAACCCAAGGCTCTCTCCCTTTCTCCTGTAGACGCCTTTTTCAGCCTCCACCCATCTGCACCCAGAGGCTCAAAATAAACAGCTTTATGCCGCCACATCTGTGGCACAGTCCACAGACCGGTACTGATCCATAGCTGTGCATTGGTGGCCTGCGGGTTGGTGAGTGCAGTTCTAAAACAAATAGCCCAACATTTAATTATATTAACAATTACAACTTTCTACAGATGAATTTTAAAGCAGTCCACCAGAAAATGAAAACCAAAGGATAGCTTCAAACAAAAACAATAAATCTAAATAATTACCTCTGAATTCCTTGTTTATGTGTGTGGATTATATTTTTTGAGATATTATAAAAGATTACATTTGGTGAAAGAAGGGAAAGCAGTTTTTCATCTGTATCATTTAGTACTTTTTATGTTACAAGGACAGAAAACTTAACCTGAACTGGATTTTTATTTACTTAAACATGAGTAAACTTTTAGAGGTAGTACAAGCCTTTGATTATGACCTCATAGCTGAACAGTATTACCATGAACCAAATTACCTGTGATTCCTCATCTTGCTTTTAATGGGTTTTGCCTTATTCTTGGGCTCTATAAGCTGCCTCTCCCCCAATGCTCTAGGCATACCTTTGATTTCAATTAAAATGACTATAATAATTCCATACTTTGTATCTTCATTCCATACTATTCTATCCCATGGAAAGGGAAAAAAAAACTCTTCTATTAACTTCATTTAAAAAAAAGTAAAATATTTCTCTTTCCAAGAGTTCCTGGAAAGTTCTTGCTTCTCATTGTCCGAGTTGGGTTATAAGCGCATGTCTGGGGGAAAAAATTACTTTGGCAAGAACCTGGCATTTCTCATTGGCTGGAGTCAATAACAACCCATATGTAGTACTATGAGTAGCCTTAACCTATTAAAATACCATGCCAGTTTAAGAATAATAATGGTTTAAATTTTTTTAATTTAAATTTTAGAAGACAAAAATTGGAATACTCACATGCTATATCAGTGCTTGGTGATATTTTACTTTTAATTTTACCTGTCTCTAGAATTTATGGCCATTATAAATATATGACAAGATCAAGTGTTATTCAGGAGCAATACGAAATTTTTGTCAAGTATCTTTTTTCCAAAATATTTTATTGTATATATGTCAATATGAAAGTCTTAATTACATATTTTGACTGAACTTTTAAGCTGATGTAGTTAAATAAAATATTTTAAATTTTTCTTTAAAAAACTGTTTGAAATCATTAATTCATTTATTGAATATCTATTGAGTACATCTGTGTCACTCACTATTGTGAGTGCTACAAATATAGTGATGAACAAAACAAAGTATTCCTGTCTTTACAGAGCTTATCTCCTTCTGGCAAGGATTATAGTCTAGTGAATGTATTGTATTGATATGATTATCATTTACATAAAAATCTAAAATTATGATAAACTCATTAAAGAAGATCTCAATCATTTAATACACCTTCTAATTTTGTTAGTAAATTTTTTCCTATTGAAACTCTGAATTTCATTTATTTATCTACTCTTAACAAATATTTTTTTTTTATTTTGGAATATTATGGGGGTATAAATGTTTTGGTTACATGGATTGCTTTTGTACTGCTTGAGTCAAAGTTACAAATGTGCCCATTGCCCAGATAATGTATATTCTACCCGCTAGATATAATTTTCTAAGAAGGAGAAATTTATAAAGGACTTTGAAATTGTAAACAAGAAATATTTTCCATTTCAGGACCAGTACTTGACACAGTGTTCATGAGGCCAAAAGAATAGATACTTTATGAAGCCCCTATTTGCACAGACTACAAGTTTCAAATAAAACATATTCCTAGGTCAGGAAAAAGTCATAATGGTTCCATATGGATTAAAAACTTACATCATAATTCAACCAATTATATTGTCTTCCAGGAAATAGAATCCAGCCATTAAAAATAAATAAATTTCTATGTGCTGAGATATAAACACCTATAGGATATAATAGTAAATTTAAAAAGGCAAGCTGAAAAACAATATATATAAATTATATCTCTGATTTTTTAAAAAAGAGAGATGAACAAGAGAATTTTACCTTTACTACGTATACATATTTCCTGGAAGAATGGGTGTGAGGCCAGAAAGCAGGCAGAAGCTTACTATGCAAGTTTCTGTGGGCATTAACAAGGAGTTTAGATTTATGTTAACGACAAAACAGTACACAAGAGGCTTTTAAGAGGAGATTCATATAACCTGATTTTACTTTTTAAAAGAAAATTGTATGAGTATCACTTCTGGCCAGGTTGGAAAAACAGGAATTGGATGTAGCCTCCTGTCTGGATAAAAAAAAGTCAGAATATGTGAATCAACAGATTCCAAGTAATGGACATCAAGCAATGAAGGACAGTGATCCCTGAGAAACAGGAAACAATCAAGCTCCTTCTGATTGCCCTAGCATACTGCCCTGGGAGAGATTCTAGGATACAATGAAGGAACAGGGAAGGGAGTAGAGCCTTGAGTTGTGGAAATTAAGCTATATGGTCAGGGAGGACAGTCAATCAAAACCCTTAAAGACACATTCTCAAACACCATAATCCTGAATGTTAAAATCCTGAAAGATCAAAATCACTAAAGCCTCGAATACTCAAAATCACAATCTCAAAATATCAAACTCCTAAAAATGTAATTCTAGAAAAAAATAATTCTTTAAAAGATATTTATGTACATTTTTAAAAGGGGATTTATTTGCGAAACCTAAAAACATGACAGAGCACTTCATAGGTCACTTTACACAATAAAGATGGATACAAATGGTCAATAAAAATATGAAAAACTACTCCACTTTATTAGTTATAAAAATGTATATTAAGAAAACTGTGAAACAACCTCTTTCATCTATCAGATTGCCGAAGACTGAAACATTGATTTCTTCCAGAAACAGTCCATATGCTGGTGAAAGTGTAAAAGATACAGATGTCTAAAGACAATCTGAACTTTTATATTAGAATTTTAAATAAACGCATTGACAAATCAATTTCACATCCAGGAATTGTAGAAAATAAAAGAATAATACATAGAGAGATGCTCGTTGAGTATTGTGTAAAATAACAATAAAATTTAAACAATCCATATATACATCAACATGACTTCATTAAACAAAACACAATATCCTTCTATTAGTAACATGGACTACTAAAGACTGTTACAAAAAAGGGGAAGGGATTGACTAGATCTAGATTGTACCCAAAATATGTTATTTAGTGAATCATTTTTGAAATATCATGTATTTCATGATCCCATTTATGAAAATGTATGTGTATATTCATGTATAGATATACCCTTCAACGTTTGGAATATATATTTTTCCAGCCCTAACTGTAGCTATATCTTAGTGGTAGAGAGAGGATAGGTAATATTACAAGGGGATTTTCACTTTTTACATATATTTCAATAGTTAATTTTTGCAATGGGCAGATACAATAAGGATTTAAAGATATTTCTCATTTTGAAAAAATAAAAATCAATCCAATATAGCCTAATGAAAACTCAGAATAAGATAACTCTTTTGGGAGAATGATGCACTCAGCCTTTGCAAAAATAGAACGGGATTTAGAATCACATATTGAGTTAGAATCTTCCCTTTACTACATACTGTCTGTGTGAACCTGGGCATTTATTTAAGTTCTCTGACACTGAGAGTCTTGATTTGTACAGAGGAATAGTACTACTTATCTCGGAGAGTTAATTGAGATGAATATGTAAGTCAGCAGCTATAAAGTATATATCACAGATTGTTCGAAAGATGCTAATTTCCTTACTTTTAATGAAATACAATTCAATGTACTCATTGTCTTCACATAATCAGGGCATTTCCTAAATCTCTGAAGTATACCCAAGAAATGTCTGAATAATGCACTGGATCTTTCTTAGCATGCCATACTTTAGGGTCTAGACAAGAAAATCATCTTACAGTGTAGCATTTTGAAACTTCACAACCTACGTCTAGAAAATGGAATCCAAGAAAGGTAGCCTTACACTGAAATTTTTCTATACAAATGGCATTAGGCATGGTCCTGACAGGAGGAAAAATGTTATTAAATTTTCACAAGCTGAATACAAATAAAGCTGGTGTCAAAACTATAAAAATATATAACAAAGAGTAAAACGGTTTATCTTTTACTTGGACACATGCCCTCTCCTGCTGTGGTCCATAAGCAGGTGGCTCAGGCTGGTACAGGTGGTCCTTTATGTTTGTGTGCATAAAATAACTGAGTCATTTTCTGATTGGTAAATAATATGCAATGTCAGACTCTCCACACCATCTGTGTCACTCACCGCCACAGTTTTCTGCAAAACTGCCAGCAGCACAAGCTCAGAGCCTCATTGTTGGAGAAGTCGCAGGAAGAAGTACTTGGCATCCTTGGCAAAACTTAAATCTGTTCACAGTATTGAACCTGACATATGCCCTAAAGCAGAGCGTGTATGCTACCCTAATGATCTCTCCTGCTGTTTTATAATCAGAGACATAGATGGAAGGAGTGATGCCATTTTTTCATTTGGCATGGGTCAGCCTCCTGGACTCTCTTTAGGGCCAAAAAAAAAAGCTCTCATATTTAGGAGAATTAATGTGCAGATTACTAACCACAACCATTTCACTATTCCCACTATTTACTAGATGCAAAGATTTGTGTGTTTTTTTAAATCCTTGTTCTGGCTTTCTTCACTTTGGGGGATTCTTTTTCCATGTCACTTGAAGGAAGTGGTGCTAACTGCCAATCATTAGTCTTGACAATTTAGACAGACTCCTTGAAGTTTGGGAGAGCCTAGGTGGTACTTGCCTTGTCAATTTCTCTTTTCATCGAAGGAAAGGAGCACTGAGTCGGGGGGCCTATGTTGGCATATGTCTCAAGGCGTCTGGTATTGACAGAAGCTAAAAGTCGTAGCCTCAGCATGAATCATGCAGGGAACGTCCTGGAAAGACTTCTCCTTCCATTCCTCTTTTTTGTTGTTTCCTTTCATATTATTCACAATGAGCCATATCCATATGGTGGCAGTGCCAGATCCAGGAGTTATCATGTTTTGCCAACTCTCTTCTAGACTAGGGCTTTCACATTATCCTTTGCTATTAAAATTAGCTAAAAAAGAAAATTAACCATGCCCTGTGAAAAAAAGCTCCATACAAAATTTCATTCAATAGAGAAACAAAGAATTTTGATCATGATTTTTAAAAATAATCCAAACAAAATTAATATAGTCCTAAATTATAAATAAATTACACAAATAAACCCAACAGCTAAATACAACTGATGATCTAGCTTCAAGAAAATAAAAGAAAAACAGACAATAGACATATATAATACTGTAACAAATCTGATATAAACACACTTGCTTGGAGATCTCTAGGCATTCTTTTTTTGTTGTGCATTAATAGTAAATGTCATGATTATTATTTTATCCATCTAGTGCTCAATGTTATTTTAAGCCTGTTTTACTAAAGATAGCTTCAAAAATATGATATCTAGAGAAGAAACCATCATGATATCACTGTACAAAGTCCCATGTTTTTTATCAGTAAAATGTAGACCAATCTAAACACAGGTAAGAAAATAAAATTAAAGTCACAGTTATAAACTTAAAATGATATATACAGAAAAAAAGTTACAGCTGTCTGAGAAAGATTTGTAAATATAAACTTAATATCGTACTAGTTACTCCACACTTTAATTTTGTCCATATTATTACCATACTATTTTCCTATAAGTCAGTAAGAGATGATCTTCAGAAAGTATGCACTCTAAAGACAGATTATTAAGCTCACTCTGATCTCTATCAGGCTATAGGATTGTGTCCTTAAATATATTTTTGTAACTATTTAGCATCTATATGTTCATTCTTTCATTTGGTTACCAGAATTTTGTTGTTGCTATTATTTTGTGCTCGTGTGTTTGTGAGGTAGTTCTACCCAATGCATTTTATTTAATGATTTTATGCAATGATTCATTGAGCGTCAAGCACTAATTTGGTCCAGGTTCTGCACTGTCCACCTCTCTACTGGAGCTGGTAATAATGCCCGTACTCCAGTTTATGATCTCCTGCTGCTCCTGCCCTGCAGACAAGTACCTGGGGGTGAGGGTTGTGGAGTCTGTGTTATTAATAAATTGTAATAGGAATGTAGTATCCTCAATGTTTTATTGCGTGTAGAAACAGCTCTTACAGTAAACTGGCCTACAACCAAAAAATCTTTGGGTAAGCCAACATTTAGGGGACTGTATGTAAACCCTGCATGATACGGAGAGGTTAAGAAGAGCCATCAACAGAAAAGAACATTGGGAAAGGATTCGACTCCTCTGATTACTTATAATAGCAGGTGAGGTCATTAGCCCCCACAGTACTTATTTGAAACCTAAACAGGTACAGCAACTCACCATTAGGATCAATCCATTACTGAATTAGAAATACGACTGAATTTAGCAACAAATTTGTGCCAACATTACTTCTAGCAGCAGTAGGTTTTCAGTAGCAGATTGGCACCGTGACAGAGTCCATAATTTTCACAGTATGTGTTTCATAATTTGTCATGCACACTCTGATTGCTTGGCATATTGGCAGAGTCCACAGTGCTCTCTAAATGTCACCAGATGCATTTGAGGATTTGTCATGCACGGTCTGAGCAAGTGACACAACACAGCAGAGTGGCCAGGTTCAGAGCTGATTTTTGCACTCCCTGTAAGTGAGTGCTCTCAAGCTCAGCCACCAGTGACAAGGGCCTGGTGGGGGCTGCACAGCCCTTCTCTTGAAGCTGCTGATTTTTAATTCTATGTCAAGTGATCATATGGATGCTGCCAGGAGAAAATACTATTACACTGCAGGTGTGACACACACAGTGCAGAATTTCTTGCTTGATAATATTCTTTTCAAATCATTCCTTGTAGTGTACTTAACATTTTCTCGTACAAGCACAATGAGCATTTCACAAATTAGGAGTAAGAAGTAGGAGAGTAATAAATATGAATAGAGGGTGGAGAAAGCTGTATTATAAGAAATTAATTCAGTTAAGAGATCAAAAGATGAGATGTCTCTGCTGATTTTAACAGAAAGGTAAAGCTGTGTTGGGATCAGAGAATCCTGGGCTTGTTGTCATAACACCTTGTTTCTGTAGAAACAGCATGTGAGTTTAAGCAAACCATCCATCCTTTTTTGGCCTCAGTTAATGAGGAAGTTGGATGAGAGTACCTTTAAGGGTGCTTTCATGTCTATACATTCCATTGTTCTAAGATAGGCACATGAGTTTATTAATATCTTTCAGTCATCTGACCCGTTTGCCTGAAATGATTGCATAATGCTTTTCCAGTCTTTAGTAAAAGCTTCAAGAGCTACATCTGCTGGAAGCTTTTTGTTGTCTAGGATTCCAGTCATTATCTTATCACTTTTAGTCACTGTCTTTTAGAAGGAGAAAGAAAATCAGTCTTTTTTGTACATTTGGGTCCCGTGGATGCACCTGTTACTATGAAATCTGTTTGATGATAAATAACTCACATATGCTCGAGAGTGCTGTCTTGACATGTGCAGGGAGAGACCTTCACAGACATATGTTGTAAAAAGCAATAGCTGTGACTTTGTACTTGTTTGTGGATCAGTGAAAGGAGAGGAGGACTTCGAGGCTAACAAAGACTGTTTAGGCAGGGAGAGAAGCTGAGGCTTTTATGGGAGATTTTGAAAGATCTACCATCAGATCCACTCTTATATGCAATGCTCAAAAAATACAGATATGAAAGTGTACACACATACAGTACTCACAAACACATACCTATTTGTCAAAACTGTAATATATAAAAAGTATTGTGAAACATATGAAATTTTTCACTTAAAAAATACAAAAATCTAGGATCATTTTGTTAAGAGCTATAGCATTGCTGGAAAAGAAATATTCCCCCTTCTGAAAAGGCTGCCAAGAATTGGCCTTTATTGAAAATATTATTTATTTCAATATTCCTGTGATCAACTTTTATTGGAACAAGGAGAATCATCATCACACTTCTCTGATTTCTAGGGGAAAAACTGGTTTTCCACAAACCTTTTTATGTGGACAATTTCCCTCCATTTACACACACAGCCAACTCCCTGCTATAAACCAGGTGGTAATTGAACCTCATACACTCAAATCTCAACATAGCACACATAAACAAGTGAGGATTCACTTAGGTCTTACTATTTTTTTCCCCTAGTGTCTGATAAAAATTGAGTATTTTACTTTTCAAATTCTATTAGATTGATTTGTATAACTGATTCTGTATCTTTTATTAGTTAACTTTTATTTTTATTTTTTTTTTATTAGTTAACTTTTATAATTGATTTGCTCTGATCATTAAAGGTTCAATTTTGTTATTCTAGAATATACCTCTTTCTGTTCTCCAAATGCTCTTTTAAAATTATGTCCCAATGTAGAAAACTATATACCTTTTATATATAGATGTTTTTCATATGCTGGTAGTGAACTACCTATAAATAATACTGACCTGAGTGTTCTAAGAAAAATAGGTTTAATACTTTTTATACAAAAAATATCTAACCTAATCTTTTCTCCGAAGTGCCATCCTCATAAAATGTTTGTGAAGGTACATAAATCAATCTGTAGTTTCTGCACACTTAGCCACCTACAGCCCTCATACCCATAAAGAACTTTCTGTTTTTTAACAGCTTTACTGAGATATCAAAAAGATCTTTTCATATGCACTTATGAAAGATTGTCCATCTTCAGTTATACCTTAAATATGCACATATACACACACATATAAACATGCCTGTCTAAAATTATTTGATCACTAAATTGATAAGTTGAAGTATTTACTTAATTTGAAATATTTGCTTTCAACTTCTGATCATTTCTTCTATTCGAGTTGTTAGAACCATGAACAGATACAAAGCAAAAAGCAAAAAGATAATAACGAACACACATTGAAACAAAATGAAGCAAAATATTTCATGTTTTAAGTTGTCAATCTAATTAATTTTCAACAAGATGTGAGTTTATAGCCCTTATTAACAATATGGTAACTTTGGAGGCTTGGTTGTTTTGTTTTGTTTTTTGGAAAACTCAATAAGTCTGTATTAGTCTTGTCTTCTACCTTAGCTCTCCCTGTCCCATCCAGTTGTTCATTTACCCTCTATGAACATTTGGTGCTTACATGCAAACACATGCACAGTTTTCCTCCTGTTCTACTTTCCTGTGATTCCTCACTTGCATTAAAGGACTGTATGATGTGTAGAGCTTATTTATTTGGTACTGTTTCCTTAACCAGAATTGTATTAGCTCATGTTTTGGATTAGCTTCAGAGGTCTAAGTTTCTGTTTAAATTGTATCCATAACTCATTCCCTGATAAAATAGCTAATAAAAATATTTTTGTTAGAGGCATGCTACCTTCATCACTAAAGAAATAAAAATAAAAATGAATTAGCTTCTAGAAAGATGATCAAGTATTCTCTGTGTATTAAGAAGCAGAAAGCCTATCTCTTCCCCAAACCTCCCAGCAAAAATCATAAAATCACTTTTGCTTCTACTTCAAGTGCCTTTATAGTATAACGTCCTGAGTTTTCAAGTGGCGCTTAGCCTACCAAGATAGATTTTCTCAGAGCAGAGTATTAGCTTTTGTCAACTTTTCACACAGACCACAGTTGCACCATCCCATTACAATCATAGGTCTTTCTATTGTGAGTGATACATTAAAGTCACATTATACATTTGAAGAAGTCATCATGAAATAATACATCTTTTCTTATGCAAATTATCAGAGCAGCTTAGAAGAAAAAACTGGTTAAAGATAAATTTTAAAGATTTTCTGCACCTATTTAGCCAATAATTGCTAGTCTTTTTTTACTTTGCAATGTAAATATAAATGAAGTTCTTGCTGTCATGGAGCTTATGTGCTCCTGGGGGAGAGAAACAATAAAATAAATTGTTAATTTATGTGTGTGAATATAAATATGCATATGCATACTTACATACCATATAATACATGTGCATACACATCTCATTTATATGTATATGCATACACAGATGTATACATATCCATCAATTCATATCATATGTATGCATATATATATGTATTGTGTGTGTGCACGGAGGTGTGTACCAGATAACAGTAAATGACTTACAAAGAAATTTAAAATGGACGGCAGGAAATGAACTGTTCCTGATTTTCTCAGAAAGCTCTTCTCACACACTATGTGGACAGTGATGAGGAACTGTGGGGAGGGAAGAGGGCATCCTCTGCTCCACCTACGTGGCCTCCTCTGTTCATATATGTGGCAGGATGCATATTGGAGATCAACAGAAAGCTTCCCTCACTCTCCTTTTTTTTTATTCTACTTCCAGAGAGCAGAAATTGTTGTGCTCTTCTTCATAACTGAAGATCCAATATTCCTAGCATTTTATGATGCTACACCCCATTTCTGTCTTTTATGACAATGTCAATGGTAAACTGGAGGAAGTGAATCAGACACTACTAGCCAGCCACCCTCTTAATTATGTGTTCCAATATTCCTTTTAATATTCTGAGGTAAACCATTCAAGCAAATGACAAAGTGTGAAGATGGCCTGTGTACTTAGTTTGAAAACAATTATACATTATCACAAATCATGTTCATACTATAGTCAAATGTCTACCAGGCTACTGCAATTAGTGATACTTGCATGTAACCAAGGCAAGCACTTCTGGTCTCAGTAGAGAGCATGTGTTGTACTGGAAAGGTAAGCACTATTTCGGATTGCTTCAACATTTAATTCTGGCTCTTGTCAAAGGAAAGAATCTGTAACTTTCCTCTTCCCATATTTAAATTAATATTAGAAAGAAGATCCTATCTTAAGCCAAAACATCTTCAGTGCCACATTTTGTGCTGTCCCTAATTCCAGTAGAGAGGGCAGAGGAAACTCTCCCAGCCACAGCTGCAAATACTTTCACACAAACTTCCCTGGATTGCCAAGGGCCTACTGGAAATTTCCACCCTCATTTCCCACAGGTATCTTGAACTCAATGTGACTAAAACAAATCATTATTATTTCCCCCAAAACTACCCTCTCTACATTTTTTTTTCTCTGTGAATAGGACAAGCATCTACCAACTTTCCCAAGCCAGAAACATTATTGTCATGCTAAACTTGTTCCTCTGTATCACCTCTCTCCATCCATCCTCCCCAATACATGCTGCTTCAGTCCCCTAAAGTCAGCTCACACGTTTTCTCTCATCCCATGACATTTGGTGCAGTGTTAGTTCCTCACCTAACACTTACTCCCTCATCCCTTTCGTTCTTCTAACAGAACCATGATTTTATTGAGGTACAAGGTCATATGCTTCAAGGAAGGCTGGGTCTCTCCTGGGCCTTAGTGTATGAGTTTTGATTTATCCCAACCAGCACTGTGCAACGGAACTTTTTGCAGTGATGGAAATGATTTATAATCTGTACTGTTGAGTATGGTAGCAACTGACTATGTGTGACTGTTACACATTTGGATTGCGACTAGAGCAAATGGTGCACAGAATTTTTAATTGTATGCAATTTTATTTAATTTAAATTTAAATAGTCACATGTGACAAATGACTACATTATTAAGCAGTGCAGATAACAATCAGGGCGTTTCCTTATCACTCACCGATGATTTGTGCAGGAATGGACGTTTGACAGAATTTTGGCTAGGTTAGATATGAGGAGTCTGCCAGAGAACGTCTGGCAAACTTCCCCCTCTTAAAAAGAGATAAAAGAAAGGGACATTCTTCTGTACTCTAGATGTTGTATAAAGCGACTTAAAGTTTTTACAGCCATCTTAAATCCACAAGGGACCAGCCTCAGGACAAATGCCTACCTCCAGAGGAGGTCCAAGAAAAAGATGGAAATCTGAGTGCTCAATCACATCTAAAGTAAGCTGCTAAATTAAAAGCATTGGAATTTCTCTTCTTCTGGAATTATTTGTGTGAGATAATAAACCTACTTATTTTAAAACCTGTTGACTTGGTATTTCTATATCTTTAGGTAAAAAACGCCCTCAATATTGAGATATATTTTTTTAATTCAGTACTTCACCATTTTTTTACTCTGATTGATGCAATTGCCTCCTTCCTGCCCTCAATTCCTTCAATTCTATCATTCAAACATCTTTTATTTTATTTTTTTTCCTTGTGAAGTATTTTTCCTCACAAGACCTCACATGGTTTATAACCACATACTTAATGGTGTGTTGTGTGCTCTTTGCTTGTCTATCCCCACACCAGCTTTTAGCCTCTGGACAACAGACATCATGTATGTTTGTCTCACGATTGTATATTATCATTGCTTAGCACACATATTGGCAATGTGTGTGTGCTTAACAAATAGATGTTGAATCAATTAATTAGTTAAGAAATTAATACAAAGTACAGTTCTGACCATAATTCTGCTTTTAAAAAAATGCTTTGCTTTTTCCACACATAGGATGTATTCCAAATTTCCTAATCAAATATACAAAGACATCTACACTCTGGCTGGGCCTAACGTTTTAGCATCTTCCCTATCACTATGCCTACCCATAGCCTCATGTTCAGATTCAGAAGTAATCTCTACTCACCCTTCTCAGATTATCCAAGAATAGCTTAGAGACGTTTAGTGAGTGATTCTGCAGGCTGGTTAGGCAATTTCCATGCAACTAATGTATTCATATGTTAGGAAATCAGCTGGTAGACTGAATCAAGGAAAAAAAGACAAAAATAGGATTTATAGGAGGGAAAAAGAAGGGGAGACTGCATATAGCCTGGGAATAGTGCACCTCATTCACACATTTTTTTAAATTAAGCTGATTATTAGGTAGCTAACAGAGAGAACAATGTGTACTAGTCAAGACTAAGGTTATAAAGAAAACATTTTCATTTGCTGATGATTATCTAGGAAACTTTGACAGTTTGGTTGTGGAAAAAATGTGACAGGCTAACTCCATGTAATATTAACTAAGGTCCGCTCAATGGCATCTCAACCTGAGTAAATACAAGTTTCTACCATTTCTGTAATCAGAATTTCTCAAAATCCATTTTTAATCTCTTTTTATATGGAGAAGGTACATCTATCCTTCTAATTCCAGTTATTTTCACTTGTAGATTTTGGATATTGGATACTTGATTTCTGAATCTCTATGTCATCCTTCACATATTTCTTCTTAGAACATGCAACATTGTTACGCGAACTTTTATTGAGCAATGCTATATGTCAAGAATTCTACTTGGTGCTGCGGGATACAACAGTAAACTAGGTAGATTCAGCCATTACAATTCATTGGTGGATACATCCAATTTAAAAGACAATTAAGAGTTTTAAAAAAAGCTGTAATCTTGCGCTGGTACAATCTATCAGTAGCATTGTAATTGTTAAATGCTGAGAAATAGCAATTAGTAAGAAATTTTCAGTCTGATCAAAAGAAAAAACTGAACTGCTAGTGATCAAAAAAACAAAAAACAAAGAAGAATAAAAGGTAATGCCAGGGGCTTACGAAGTAGTTGAGCCTCCTCTAGATAAGTTTTTCTTAACCTGAGTTCCATGTAGAAACAGCGTCCACAGACAGCTTTGTGAGGTTCATAAACTAGCCCAAAGCCTGGTTCTTATTAAGTGATGAGTAAACAATCATTATTATTCTCCAAATTGTTCTTTACTACAAGTTCTGGTAAGTGTTGGGCAAAAGGTATCTAACAGGTACTGCCAAATCCCCCATTGAGTGTTTCTTAATCAATCCAACACCCTCTAGGGAGTACTAGTCTTTCTCAGAATTTATAAAACTAGATACACCTTACTCAAAGCCATCCCACATATGTTGTCATATTTTCTTTCATTATTTTATTTGTAAAATTGATTTTTTGTCATTTTTATGTGTTTCATTATAAGTATTATTATTTGTTCACAATCATTTGTTCCATCCCCAACTTTTTCAAACTTTCTTATAGTCAGAATATGCTTGCCTGCCTGCCTTCCTTCCTTCCTTCCTTTTCTTTTTTTTCTCTTTCTTTCTTTCTTTTTTTCTTTCTTTCTTTCTCTCTTTCTCTCTTTCTTTATTTCTATTTTATTTTTTAGAGATAGGGTCTCACTCTGTTGCCCAGGCTGGAGTGCAGTGGCACAATTATAATTCACTATAATCTTAAACTTCTGGCTCAAGGGATCCTCCCACCTCAGCTTCCCAAGCAGCTAGGACTACAGGTGAGTGCCACCATTCCCAGCTAATATTTTTATTTTTATTTTTATTTTTGTAGAGACTGGGGTCTTACTATGTCATCTTGGCTGGTCTCGAACTTCAGGCCGCAAATAATCTTCCCATCTTGGCTCCCAAAATGCTGAGATTACAGGCATGAGCCACTGCATCTGGCTTTTCTACTCACTGGCTTTGGCTTTGGCCAGGTAACTAACTTTAGTTAATGGGGCAGGAACAGATGGGACTCATACCATTTTTGAGCAGAAATTTTAAATGTACTTTTCTGGTTTGGCTTTGTCCCTTGGGCCTCTGCCTTCTAAAAGAAGACCATACTGAAAAAGATCATGACCCAGATATGGCTATTCCTTCACTCTGAGACTTGGAAGAAAAGCCATGTGGAGCAAAGGCCAGCCAAGGGCAGTGAAACTCAGCAGTGTCATAGCAAACCAATGACTCTCATGAAACTTGAGTGAGAAATAAATATAAATATTTGTTGTTATAACCACTGATATTGTGGAGCTTTTTGTTGCTACAGGAAAAACTAACAAAATCTTCCACTTAACACATTAACTGCCACATGAGTTGTATTTAACTCATGCTAGCTTAAGCCTCATGAAGCATATGTAACTCACACATCTCTTTACTTTGGGAGCTGCGTGAACTATTTTTCAAGTTGCATATAACTCAAACACAGATAACAATAAAAAATAACAAATTTTTCATTAAATTAGGATCATTTTGTTTTCAAAGTTTTTATTCTATTTTCATAATAAAACACTGTGATCCCAAGGAAAAAAAAATATTGCAGTCAATGTGTTAAAAAAGTTGCTAATCAAATTAGATAAGTGTTATGCTTCATTAAAAATAATTTTCTTCACACAAAGTTTATACATAATTTGGGTTGGTTAGCAGTGCAACAATTCTTTGTAAGCAGACCTAATACAACACCTCCCCCCCTTTTTCTTAACAATCTAGTGTTCAAGGAGAAAAATTTGATTTATGAGCTTCTGAGACAGTGTTAAATTCCAGGAATATAATATTTTGAGGTATTTAGCACAATCAAGATAAAACAACCACATTGCATTCTTAAGGTATATGCTTTCTACCGACTTCCTCCAAATAAGCATCTTCTAATGCCTAATAAACTCTTCCCTTGGCCTGGTCTTAATCCTTCAAATCTTGAGATCAGTCATCTCCCTCCTAAACCTTAGTTTCTCTCTAGGAAATCATGAAATTGACCATATGAACATTTTCCGTTTCCTTATCTTCCTGAACCCACAGAGAAAGGTAATATCTTTTAAGTGTTGACAAAGGGTTGAAGTATTGAAGTATTTCAGTAAGAGGATAACTCTGCAAAAGCCACCCATCAAAATACCCATGAAACACGAACCTCCCTATAATTAGTCATCAGAAATAATAAATCGTCATCATGCCAGCCTTTACAGTCTCCAGCAGCACTGACCTGGAAAATCCCCTCCTCTCTTGCTCCCTCACTCCCCCCATCTCCTGTGACTGCCAATCAAAGGGAGACAGCCCTGTCAGAAAGCTGTACTGACTCAGCAAGCATGGAAACAAGACCTGCAGCTACTTAACATTACATAAAGTGACTCAGTTACATAAAATGACTCAGAAAAGCAAGAACAAAACATGGCAAAAGTTAGCCTAAAACCAATAGAAATGGGAACCTCTAAATACACATTGATACTGCTCTTAGGATCTGGGAAACTGGTCAAAATACCGACTGCTTAGGGACCTGGGCATTGTTTTTCTTCCCTTTGTTTCCCTCAAATTCCCTTTCATCTTCCTTTATAAAACTTTCATGGGATTGCTAGTGAGTGACTTAAGAAACTAAGTTCTCCAGCTATAAACAAATACACACAATGCGAATGCAAATTTACTCCCTTCTAGTGGGTCTTTAGGGGGCCATTGCCCCCAGGCCATTCTGTCCTGCTGGGCTGGAGCCTGCAGTGGGAGGTTGAAATTTGCTTTGAAGTCTGACACACTGCCTCAAAAGTCTCTTCCAGGGCCCACTACCTGACGACAATCTGAAGTGTATATGAACACTATTAAATACACACTCCTTTGTTGTGGTTATCATGGTAATTTTAAATGGATGTTCACAGCAGGGATCTTTAGTGTTGGATATTTTAATGATTCCTTTGAGGAACTCAGGCAAGATTTAAAAGAAGGTAGATCTAAAACTGACACTCCTGAGAGTGCACCTAATTTTGACCTTGACTTATTTTGCAACCTAAGGCTAGTGACAAAACCTCTCAATTTCCTTAAGGAAGCTATACAATTTTGATGAGATGCTATTTTACAGAAATACTGAAAAATTAACCCTTACCAAACTTTTGCCTTTGTTTTTCCCAGGTATTAAGCAATTAATCACACTAAGGTCCAGCCTTTGTCCCTGCCCTCTGACTTTCACACACTCACACATACACACTCACACACATACACACACACACACTTAAAAGTTCAGTACTGTCTTGGTTTCAAAACAATAGACATGTATGAACAATCTCCGCACTGCAATCTATTATAGAAAGAATGGACTTCAGCCACTCGCACAGACATGTGGGCCAGTGTAAGCTGATGAGGTTTTCACATCGATTCTGATGGGGTTCGGGACACAAAACCTCAAAATAATTTAAGATGAAGGAATTTAAGAAAGCCACAGAAACCAGAAGGTCACTGTCACCTTTTCAGGCCTTCTCACCTGAAGCAGTTCACAAAACTCTCCTCTAAGAGTTTCCTCCCTATGCCTGGAGGAAAAGAGCATCCTTATCGCTGAAGACACAGGGACACAGAGAAGAATCTGAACAAACAGGACTTGCTAAGTTCCCTCAGTTTATTACTATTAGATCATATGTTTTATCCAATCATAATTCTTCACGACTATCCACTTTTTCATCAAACCTAGCCTAAAAACACACAGGTTTACCCATTTCTTCATGTGTACTCTCCCTGACTATTTACCTTAACCCTTTGCTCCTCAGTGTTTCATCCACTGGCCAGCAGCATTGGCATTCTTGGAAGCTCGTGAGAAGTGCAGGCTCTCAGGCCCCACCCCAAACTATCGAATCAGAATCTGCAGTTTAAAGTGCACCCAGGCAATTCAGGTGCACGTTAGTTTGACAAACACTGCTAACGCTTATTTCCTAATGCAGATCTCCACTATGAAATTCCAAAGATGCAATACATAATTCGTTACTAATAATACAATAACGAACTTGCAAATAATCATGAGAAAATAATTAAGGTTAAAATAATAAAGTCATTTCTACAATTTGGTCACTCTCCCTTTCTTGCATTCTGATACAAATTTTCTTGAGCAAATGGGAAAGAAAGAAGGAGAATAATAACTGGCATACTGGGGACCGAGTGTAAGTCCCAGGTCATGAAGGATAGCTTGTCAGCAGTGATGCCGCCCATCCTGTGCAGGGTAATAGAAGATTTGAGAGGTACTGCCCTTATAGATGAATATCAGAACTATTTCCAAACCCTCTCAGAAACAAATCATTATGCCTCTTACCCAGGTTAACCTCCAGATGTAACAAAGAGCATTATACAAATTCCTGGACATAAAAAACAGTACACTATTCATTTCCAAATGACATTTTCTACTCCCACAATGGTTTTCCCCTTTAAAAAATATTACACATGATTTACGCGTCCATTTTTTAATGTTTGAAGAATAAATAGAAGCATGAAGAACATGAAATAATCACTTGTATCAATGTTCAGGTATAACTTGTATTAATATAATTATTTTAATATATAATCTATTATATATTGAATGACATAAAATTATGCTACCTTTTTGTAACCTATTTTAAGCATTTAACAATGATAATTTTTAAAAATATTTACATAAAAATAAAATATTAATTTTATAAGCTACACTTTACTTATAAAACCTAAAGTGACCAAGTGAAGTATTTGAGAAAAGAAAAAACTTAAAATGCACATTAAAATACCGGCCTATTAAAGAGGAATATTTCAACATGTTTCATTACTTTGTAATTCATCATCCTCAACTTAACATTATACAAGGGAATTGTAGTTACTGCTTAATATCAAATTAATAGGAAGTTTGATCACAGAAAATAAAATGCACCTAAATTAATAAATGGCAGAACTAATTGTCTTAGGCTGCTAAGACTGCCATAACAAAATACTACGGACTGGGTGGCTTAAACAACAGACATTTATTTCCATACAGTTCTGGAGGATAGAAGTCCAAGATCAAGGTGCCGATGTATAAGTCCCTCCTGAGGCCTCTTTCCTTGACTTGCAGATGGCCACTCCTCACTGTGTCTTCTCCTGGTCTTTCCTCTGTGTGTGCACATCTCTGATGTCTCTTTCTCTTTTTATAAGGACACCAGTCTTATGAGATTGGGTTCTATTCTTACGACCGCCTTAAAGGCCCTATTTCCCTATGCAGTCACATTAGGGGTCAGGGTTTCAACATATGAATTTGAGGAAGAGGGAACACAATTCAGTCTATAACACTAATTTGATTCTAATTTCTAGTAAAATAAATAAATGTACATTTGAAGGGGTGCAACTTTGTATCCTATATTCTAAATTTTTTTCCTGGAGCAAATAGTTGTTGTTGACTCAATAGAAAATAAAAAGCAGCATTTATTTAAGAAATGATTACAGAGCTGATATTATAGTTTTAATATAGTTACCTCAATAGCTTCTTGCCAGGAACCTAATAATTCCTTGTAGTGACATGAAAACCTCTTGGCTGATTGACAGGTCTTTCTTCTTTGGTTCATGGTATTGTTAATTGTTAA
>VBSM01000272.1:85166663-85187774 GCA_008086735.1 Cheirogaleus medius | reverse complement strand
AAAAAAAAAAAAAAAAAAAAATCCTCAGACTCAATGTAAACAACCAAGGAATATTTGTATTTGCCTATAAGTAGAAGTCCTAAAAGTCATTTTTTCAGATTGTACAATTCAAAAGATCAACAACATTTCATTAGGAAAAGATTTTCAATTATTAGTTCTGCTGAATTGAATATGTTGGCTCCTTTCTGGGCCCAAAATGGCTGCTTTATTTTCAGGTATCATGTGCAAACATAGCAATGTCCAGGGAAAGAGGAAGAAAGTGTTACAGGCCTATACCCAAACCCATGCCTGGGGAGGGGAATGGGACAGTCATGACTGGTTTATTCTAATAATGTTTCACTTACTGCCTGGGGTTGGGATTGCTGCCCCAGCTTCCAGTCTACTGTAGTAGGTAGCTCTGGTGAGGAGGGTAGGTAATAAAATAAGAGAAGATATCAGTTAGAAAGGAGGAAATGTAAGTGGTTGAGGGAAAGGCAAGCCATGGTGTCTGCTATGGTGTCTGCTGCATTCAACAACTTTATGTTGCTCCCTAGATGCCTAGCACCCCATGTGGGAGCACGACCCACACTGAACACCCCTACCCCCAACTATTTCATCTTATAAACTATGAAGGTTTTCATTTCTGAAGACAGGATCTGAGTCAGACTCTATGAGGTATTGTTCTAGGCATGCAAAGGGACCATATAACCGTCACTTATTCATTTAACAATCACATATTAAATAATTGTAGTGACAAGTTTTATAATAATACCGAAGTCATTGGCTTCAGGTAGTTTATGAGCTATTGGGGAGGATAGGCATAGAAACTTTCTCAGTCGGTTCTAGCTGTTAGAACAAAATATCATTAACTAGGTGGCTTATAAACAGCAGAAAGTTTTTCTTACACTTCCAGAGGTTGGAAATCCAAGATCAAGCCACCAGCAGATTCGGTGTCTGGTGAAGGCCTGTGTTTTGGTTCACAGATGAAGCCTTCCAGCTGTGTCCTCACATAGTGCAAGGAGTTAATGAGCTCCCTTGGGCAGATTCTAAAATGGCACTAATCTCATTCACAAGAGCTCCAGCCTCATGACGTAACCACCTCACAAAGGTCCCATCCCCTAATACAGTCACCTTAGATATTAGGATTTCAACATATGAATTTGTTGAGGACACAAACATTCAGACCATAGCAGAAATGAATAATGGTTGTTTTATTATTAATAAAATAATAATCATAATAAATTACTGACGAAATAATAATAAATGCTTATATAGTGTTTTCAACATGCCAAGAACTATTATCCTAAGTACTTTACATAAAATAAGAATTTAATCCTTACAACTCTATGAGATAGAGACTATTATTATCTCCATTTTACAGAGGACAAAACTGAGGCTTAGAAAGGCATAATCACTTGGCCAAAGAAGCATGATAACTCACCTAAGATATACTATTTGTAAGTAAAAGAGCTAGATCTCAACCGGGGTGGTTTGGCTCCAAAGTCCACCTTATTTACTACAGTTTAATGTTTCTCTTTGTATAGCAAGGTTTATATGAAAATGAAGGTGGTGACATAAAAGACAAGGGATTGAGGAATTGAAATACATGAAGTTGAGCAATGTCTAGTTCATGGAGGGTATTAGTCTGCTTTCCTGAGAATGTAGAAATATCATTCTTCATCCAAAAATCCATATATGTAGGAAATGATATTTTGAAACCCGGGGTCAAATATCCCCAGTCACATCATACAGTCACTCCTTTCCTGGATCTTGACATGTCCACAGGTCACTTCTAGGATGATATGCTCAGCTCTTTATCGTCTTGGAACCCTAGTCTCTCTTCCTTCTCCTCTTGCATCCTGGAAAGTCTTCCTACTCTGAGAGAGGAGCTCCATTCTCATTCTGGCTTTTCTATCACACTCTGGTTATACTTTCAAACCCCTTTATTTGAAAATGATTTGAAATTGCTTGAAAGACTCAACATTTCACAAACAAATCCAGGAATACTCTCAAACTACCCATGTTTTCACCCATGCCAAGTGGCTTCCCTGGAGCAGCAGAGTACAGAGCAACTCGGCCCACTGAATTCAGGGAAAAGACTGGGAAAATTAAGAGGAAAACAACATAAGTCAAAGCCACAAGGAGTTTATAGTTTTTCTTGCAGCAGTGGAGAGCTATCAAAAGGGTTTAAGCTGATGACTATGATCACAGTGGGGTTAGGGAGATAAATCTAAGGCTAGTGTGGAGAAGATCTACCTAGAGGCAGAAAGACCACCAGTGAGGAAGCCCTTAGAATAATCCAGGACAGAAGTAACTCAGAGAATGCTAGTAAAGACTGAGAATAAAGGGTGCTTAAGGAAGATATTAAGGGAGCATGAAACTAACTTTCACAAAGCTTACAATTTATTTAGGGAGACTATAATAATAGTTAGATTTATTAAGCTATTATTACATGCCAGGTTCTCTGCTAAGTGCTTAATAAGCAATAATTTTTAAAATCTTATTATTTTCATATGAATTACATAATATATTGAAATGATAATATTTTACATATATGGGTTAAATAAACTATACTATCAAAATTAATTTCACTATTTCTTTTTATTTTTCCTGTGGCTACTATAAATTTAAAATTTCATATGAGGCTTGCATTTGTGTCTTTCATTTTCTTTCTGTTAAACAACACTGATCTAGTATATGTAGCTCAGTCATTCTCCTATCTGTCCTTTGGTTAATTCCCTTGACCACAGGGAAGAGTTTTCATCTTTGGAAAAACAAAATAAAAAAATCTTATCCTCAATCTTATCTCTCTAATCAAGCAATTGAATGATATATTATTTTTTATTTATTGGCTAATTTGTGAATAAAGAAATAAGAGAATGTTTTCCTTTCTTTGAAAGCCTCATATGTTCCAGTGTTAGGGCTAGACATTTCATATGCTTTAATAATTCTCACAACAATTATATTATTTTTGTTAATCATGCAAATTTACATATGAGGAAATTGGAGGCTCAAAAAATTAATTATTTTAAACAAAGTCTTGCAGAAAATAGGTATTTATGAGATAATATTGCAAAAAATCCTGAAGGTAGATATGACTCTAAACTCCATACAAAAGCTTTCAGATCCATAATGCTACTTTTTGGCAAAAAAATTCTATGTTCCTCCCTTAAGTTATTGCAAATTATTCCATTTGCAAAGTAAAAATTTTGTCTTTCATCTTTACTATTTTAATAATGTAAATTTTTAGACCTCATAGCACTTAAGCTGTTACACTTTTGCCAGAGTTGACCACATTCTTAATTTTTCTCCTTCTTTGACTTCAGAAACATTCCTATCACTTGTGAAGGCAGTTATTGACTTGCTACCTATGTAATTATATATTCTTTTACCTTTTATTAAGGTATGATTACATTATACTATAAGTTGTTTATAATATAGTTTTAACATTCATCTTTTTATGAATATACATTGTGTTTTAATCTTATTATTACCCTGAGAATCTAATGTAATATTTGAAAATAAAGCAAGCATTTGATAGATCTAGCATTTGAATTAGGAAGGAAAGACATTCATATTTAATCAACATTATCTATGACTTCCAAAATATAAAGGAAAAGGATTAGTCAAAAATAGTCGATAGTTTTAAATCTGCAGTATTAGAAGAGAAGCAGAGTCAGTTACAAGCAGGGAAGTTGACAAAGATGTTTTTATTCAAGACGAAAGATAATATTTTGTCTTGAATGCATTGCATCTGAAGTATTGATGAGATATACAAATGAGCATACAAGTCAGCTACAATCTGGATTCAGAGATTCTGGTAACATACACATTTGGATGGGTGTCAGGGTGCCTACTAGGGGCCTGGATCAGAAAGAAAAACATTACTGATATTTTTTCATGCAATGTTCACAGAAAGTCTATGAAATAGGTGTTGCTATCATTTTACCAATAAGGAAAGTTTGAGTTGCTCAAGGCTACACAACTGTAAGTGACAGAGCTGGGATTTAAATTCAGTCATGTTCCTTGAACTGTCCCAATTCACTTCAGACCTGAATACGAATTGAGAAACTTTGTCTTGATCAATACATTTATGTGGTCACATTTTTTGACCACTCTTATTTATTAGAATTGGAGGGTAAAAATATTTTATAAAGCTCCCCATTATTGTTCACTTCTAATCACACTTACTGGAAGTAACCTCTTCATCATTTTACTGAATATCTTTCCAGAGGTTTAGCAACTTGCTTTTTCTTATTTATTTGAAAATGTGAATTGAAATGTTTACTGTATCAGTATATATTTATCTGCCTCATTGGTTTCAATAAATGCCTAACATTTCCTAGTAAATGTAAAAATTTTAAGACCAGGCAGGGTGGTTCATGCCTGTAATCCCAGAACTTTGGGAGGCCAAGGCAGGAAGATCACTTGAGCCCAGGAGTTTGAGACTATCCAGGGCAATATAGCAAGACTCTGTCTCTACAAAAATCTTAAAAAATTAGCTGGGAGTGGTGGCACATACTTGTAGTCTCACTTACTTGGGAGGCTGAGGCAGGAGGATCACTTGAGCCCAGGAGTTTGAGGCTGCAGTGAGCTAACATAGTGCCACTATATTTCAACATGCATGACAGAGCAAGACCCTATCTCAAAAAAAAATATATGTAGCATTTTCAACTTTATGCTATTATAATTAATACTATAATAATCATTCATATACATAAATCTTTACACTCTATGTGACTCTAAGATAAATTCTTAGAAGTTGTATTTCCAGGCCTATTGACGTGAATTTGAAATCATGGCAAATACTACCAATTTACCTTCCCATAACATCTGGATCAATATGTTCTCACAAACAGTAGATGAAAATGCTCATTTCTGTAGACATACTTTTAAAGATCCAATCTTATTTTTTCAAGACCATCTTGAAGGTCATTACATGCAGGGCCCTTCTTGGTAAAGATTTTTTAGGGGGATCCCTATATAAACATTTTGAGTCACCAAAACTCAACATGTTATCCCCATTCTGACAGCCCAATCTCACATTATCCTGGGAAGAAATATCTTACAGGCCAGTAGAAACAATCTGCCCACTAAGCAACTTTTTTGAGCCAGAGCCCTCGATAATCCCCATAGACTCAACCTGTAGTTCCTAGGGGCATCTAATCACCATTAAAGGTAAAGGGTCAGAAAACACCCTGAAGAGAAGAAACAGGGACAAAAGCCTACATGAGTCCTTGTCCCAGCTCAGAGTTCCTTGTACAGAAGGCACTGTAGCTTCTCAGCTACATTCATTCCTAGGAATGAATTCAATCTCTGAAAAAAAATATTGAAATAATGCTCTTAACTAAAGGTTGGATAATGGGAAATGTTTACAGATAGGTGAAATAATCTGATAGAGAATTGCAGATTGATATGTTAGGGATAAAGAGATCTGAGGAAGTGATTTAAGGGCCTAGTCTACTTCTTCTAGAAAAGCACATATATTTTAAAAACACCTTTTTAGAAATAAATCTTCCCACTAGTCTTACTATTTATGACAGAAATTTTGATCTAGCAGGGAGGATAGAAAAATGCAACGGAAGTTTGATTTTACAAAGGTAAAGCTTTTATTATCATCTGGTATATGATACCTTATTAATAGTTTATCTATTTTACCTCCAGGTGGCATCAAATTTATGATATTCATTCCTTTCAAACTATATTCCTTTCATTCAGACTCCCATGATTAAGGACAAAGGCTCTGACAGGTGGAACACAGGCATAGGTCTGGGTCCTCTCTGGTAAATCAATCTTACTTCTTTTCCCATTGTATCATTAAGTTTGAGATTATATACTGATAATAATGATGTGATGGTGACTTAGCTCAGACTGCTGTAACCAAATATCATGGACCAGGTGGTTTAAACAAGCATCTATTTCTCATAGTTCTGGAAACTGGAAGTCCAAGATCAAAGTGTCAGTAGGCTTAGTAGCTGGTGAATATCTTCATCTTATATTGTATATGGCTGCCTTCTCACCGTGTCATCACATGATCTTCTCTCTCTTCCTCTTCTTAGAAAGCTACTGATCCCCTCATGTGGGCCTTATCCTCATGGACTCATCTAACCCTGATTACTTCCCAAAGGCTCCATCTCCAAATAGCATCTCACTGGGGGTTATGTCTTCAACATGAATTTTGAAGGGACACAAATCTTCAGTCCATAACAGATGGTTAAAATTTTATATGTCATATTTGCTAGCCCATGGTTCCCAGATATTTTGTCAAGCATTGTTCTGGATATTTCTGTGAAGGTGTTTTTCCTGTGAGAGTAACATTTAAACCAGTGAACTTTGTGTAAAGTAGATTTCTCTCCATGATGTGGGTGGGCTTCATCCAACCTGTTGAAGGTCTTACTAGAACAAAGACTGGCTCCCCCAAGCAAGAAGGAATTCTATCAGCAGACTGCCTTCAGACTCCAACTGTAGTTCCTCCTTAAGTCTGAAGCCTGTAGGCCTACCCTGAAGCTTTGGGGCTTACCAAGTCTCTGTAAGCATGTGAGCCAACTCCTTGAAATAAATCTCTCTTTCTCTCTCTCTGTACATACACACACATACACATACACCATTGGTTCTGTTTCTCTGGAGAATGCTGATTAATACAAATGGCTAACATTTATTGAGTATCTATTATGTGACAAGTACTTTTCCAAGTACTCCCTCATATAATTCTCACAAAAACTAACAGTATGGTTAGTTAGGTGGTAGATAATGCTAGCACCACTTTACAGAAGAAGAAAAAGAGTCACTTTCAGATTAATTGGCTAAAATTGCACTGATTGTGGTGAATTTGGTTTGTAAACTCAGGCAATCTGATACCAGAGAACACATATGTAATCACTGTTTCATCATCTGCCAAAATATAGAGTATTAAAGGAGACATATTATCAAATCCTTCAAAAATGGACACTGGTCAAGGAGAGCAATTTTCTTGTTGCAATTAGGAAATTTCAATTTGAGAAAATATATTTTTATGTTGTTAATTAAGTAATAGGAAAAGGAGGTTTTGTGCTGGGACTGCAATCAGCCCCATTCAAGACTTGAAAGTTCAGCATCTGAATGGAGTTGATTGCAGGCAAGACTCACAACGCTCATCAGACAATCAAATCACTCCCTTTCTCATAGATGTTTTCTTATTTAACTGAACCATAAGTGACATCTTCAGGGAAATGATATTTTACATTATTTTTTCTCTTAGTTATGCCTGCTTAAGGCATTGTTGTGAGCCAGCAAATGAGTCTCTACAACCTTGAAAAAGTAAGTGACCGTACTTTAAGCTTTGACCTTGCCTGCAGTGTCTTCCCTGTTGATTTGTTAGCTGTGAGCTTTATTGTTTCAGGAGAGCAAGGCCTTTGAAGCTCCATTTTTTGCCACCACCCCCTCCCTAATGATTTCAAGGTGTTCAAAAAATTGCTCTAAAACACACACAGGAGCCAAATGTTTTATAGTAAAACTGTCTTAAAACAAGCCCCAAATCATGCTTCCTTTTAGGGGACTAGGAAAGCTATGGATAAATGAGCAGTGCATGCTCTTTCAAAATCTACCTATTGCTTGATCACACAAAAATGGATTTATCTTTCATTATGTGTAGCAAGAAAACAATACAGACTTCAGAAATTTATAACAAAGCAATAGAAATAATATTTGCTTTACAAGGATTTAAAAGTAGAGCAAATGAGATTTTATAGCATGCAAACACTTTCAGGACAAACTGTGATACTAGGAAAGGAATCAAATTGTTTATTTGTATTGATTTTTCTTCTAGTATAGGAGCAATATATTTGTTTCTTTAACAGATGGAATGAAATCAGATTTTAATTTGTATAGACAGTCCTAAACAAATTGAGGCAATAGGGAAATCATTGTCATATTACTTTAATACTTACTAAATAACAACTACATTTAACAAATGCCTTCAAAGCAGATGTCCCAGTGCCTAGATTTTGCTTATTAGAACCCACCAATCGGGTTGAATCTAGACACTATTTCTTATTCGAGTATCTTGTAGCAATACATAACATTATGCCCTACACATAGTGGGTGCTCAATAAATATTTCCTGAATGAATGATATTATGTACTATCAAGAACATATTTTTAAAACCATAGAACAGATGGCATTCACACTAGAAATATGGAAAATTGGAAGCAGAAAAAAATTGAAACAGACAGGTTTATAATACCTAATATTCAGCATTAATCTCTAAATGAAATATGTACAATTATTATTTGTCAATTAAAACAATTTTTTTAAAAGTAAAAAAAAATCTAAATGAAGTATCTAGGCTTAGTAAGAATTTCCCTTAGGATCACAAATTCAGTGTAGGAAAGGGCAGGTAGAATTATCGTGAGTAAATCATCTTGAGGAAAAATCTTTTCGATGCAGGAGATAAGTAAAAGGTGGAAGGAAGACATAAGAGAGAAGAAGGCATGAATTAGTAGAGATATATATGCTGTCAGAAATAGTATCCTATTGCTCCTGTAACAAATTATCACAACTTTGGGCTTAAAACAAAATAAAATTTGTCATTTTACAGTTTTGTAGATCAGAAGTCTGAAGTGAGTATTACTGCTATTACTGGGCTAAAATCAAGGGCCCAGCAAGGCTCTAGGGGAGAATATTTCTTTACTTTTTTCAGTTTTGGAGGCTGTCCACATTTTAGGCACATGATCCCCTTCCATCTCTAATGGCTTGCGGTTTGTAACAGAAGAAATAAAAGACAAATAATGCTTCTTAATTGGCAGGACTCTCAAAGATTATCTGATGTAGCCTGAAGTTATGTTTTGAGAAAGGAAAAGGGGATTTGAGCACACAGTTAGAGCTATCTGTTTCATTTGTTTATTTGCTGCCCATTTTGCAGTAGAATGTAATCTTCATGAGAGGTCTGGCACATAATAGGTATGCAATAAATAATTCTGGAATCAGTGGAATCTCATCTGTTGAAGCCTTGATCTTTGCACTTTCCAACCTCCCAATTGTGATCAATAAATTTCTGTTGTTTATAAATTACCCAGTTTAAGATATTTTGTTATGGTAGCTTAAATGGCCCAAGACTTTGGATCTAAGCCTTTCTGAAGTCAACCAGTTTCTCAACTACCAAATTAAATGTACCAATAAATTATATTTCATGCCTAAAATTGTTAAGTTGAGTTTCTGTCTTCTATAACAGAAAGATTCCTGGTAATACACCCACCATTACCCTATGAAGTCTCTTTCCCTTTCTTGAAATTAGCTCTAGTTTTCTGTTTCACTACTTTAAGAATACATAGACCCTTGCAATGTAGAAATAAACTTAGCTTTTCCCTCCCTCACACAGCACACTGAATATTTTAACAAAAATTAAATATAAGAAAAAGAAAAAGTGAAATCTATTCCATTTTATTTTATTCTCACAGGCTTTGTCGAGTGCCCTGAACATGTAGGAATGCGCTAATTTGCATGGCTGCTACTGCAATATATAATGGTGATTTAAAATGAGACAGGGAAAAACCTGGATGGGATCCAAGTTCAAATTTCAAAAGAGGGACTGCTTGGAATTAAATCCCCAAGCCTAAGTGTCTCTTAGATTTTAATTATGTTTCTTGGTGAAAAGCACCTGAATGTGTTTTCAGATCCTAATCAATCCTATCCTAGTTGTGACAATGCAAAAAAAAAAAAAAATCCAATCAAATTAAATGTTGCTCTTGATAATAGTGACCAATAAACTTTATGCACTTTCTAAATCCTCCTGTAAATATGTCAGCATTTCAGCTTCTACTCTTTTTTTTTCATCACTCCCAAGCACCAAGGTCAATAAAACATTTGGAAGAAGTGAATATACTGTGTATATCCAAAGATATACTGTATGCATCTGAACAAAAGACTTGTAGTGCACCATTTCACTGAACTCTTATTTCATTTCAAAAGCTGAGAGGAAAAGAGAACCACTACAGATCTATCAAGTATGTGGGATTTAATATTTACTTTAGCCATAAAGAGCAAGTGACATGATGAGGGCTTACTACCATGGTAGAAACTCAGGTTGTCAGTACCAGAAAATGAAATTTTTATTTATGGAAGTTGTAAGCTCTAGAAATGATATGTATTATTTTTCTGTTCTTTCTGATTTATAGATTTTGATGAATTAGTAGTCACTAAGTTGCAGCTTCATATTTTTTCGTCTTAGAAACCAAGATTTTAAAGAGATTTAGGTAAAAAATTTTTAAGAGAAGAGATAAACTGATTAAAATGCCTAAACTTTCTTTAGAAAAAAATGACAGAATTACTAACATTGCAGATTTACTGAGATGTGCTGCTATTATGTTTTGGTTTCCAGAGATGGATAACATTAAATAGCCTTTTTTTTTTCACATATAGTATGTGACATAAATGTATTTTCTTTGTAGAAATACAAGATCTGCATCTATTTTATGAGTCTCTTGAGTTCAAAACAATGTTCCTAGGTTACAATGCCTATATTATCTCCATTTTTAAACATACAATTTAAAATTTAAATTATTATACAACTTGTTCATGTAAGAGAATAAAAGACAAAACCAAAAACATACTCCTGCTTTCTGTTTTGAAGTTCTTTTATTAAACCATTCTGGTTCAATACCTTATTTGTACAAAATAAACATCTAAAGCCACTTTATCACCAAATGTGCCTACTGTGGAAAAGCACTAGGGTAAATTAAGTCCATACTTGTTCAAGTTGTTAATTTTAGCATAAGTATTTGTGAGGTTCCTTATGTAATGTTTCTCAACAATGCAATTTGAGAATGATATGTTTTCTCTTTCACTTAATTTCTTAATGGGACAATGGAGTAGGGAGCTGCTTCTATATACTAGGCATTGTTAAAAGAATTGGAGATCCAGTACTGAATAAATGAAGCAGATTTTTTTTTCATAGAGTGCATAGACTAGAAGAGGTAGTAATAAATAAGTAAACAAATAAACGATTTGATGATCAATGATAATAAGAATCATGGAATAAATGACACAGGAAATGCAACCAAAAGTAATTAAGGAGTGGACAATATTGTTAATAAGTTAAATAGGATTGTAAGAAAAATTCTCTCTAACAAGAGGACATTGAAGCTCATCCATGAAGAATGAAAAGGGTTCAGCTAAGTGAAAAAAAGGAAAAAAATATTTAAAGTAGAGGAAAGAGCATGTGCAAAGGCTCTAAGGTGGTACAAAGTTTGACAAATTGACAGAGTTGAAAGACTAGTTCAAATTAGTATAATATATACAGAAGGTGTGATGAGAGGTGGTCTACAGCCAGGTAATATTTGCTCTATAGGCATGATGATGTGTTTGGATATTATTTGGTTTTTTTGTTTTTTTCTTATGGATGGTATCTTATTCTAAGGACGGAAAAACTAAAGTCAGTATGGACTCAAAATTATTGCACATAAAAGTAAAAACATACTAAGTATAGAAGGTATAATATCTGTATTATAATTTAAAAGTCACTCAAAATATCTGTTTTACAACAATGAGTATGCTTTACTGAACTGTACACATAAAAAATGATTAAGATGCTAAAAATATATATAATTTTGTCCTTGTTTGAGAATTCTACCTAAATACAGAAAATATTGCACCATTTTTTTAAAAGTCAATCTGTCTGTTGCTTGGAGAATGGACTCTGTGAGAGAATGAGTGGAAGTAGGGAGAAATATTATTGCAGTGATCCACAAAAAAGTGTCAGTGACTTGGATTAGAGTGGTGGCAATAGGAATGGACAGAGTGAATGGAATTATTTTGGGAAAAAATAACCGAAAAGGTATTTGATGAATGAAGTGATAAGGAAAAGGGAGGAATCGAAATTAACCTCTATCCAAAATTTCAATGTCATAAAGGATAAAACATGCTGGGATGGTGAAGTTACTGCTATAAATCAAAGAGGAGTAAAGAGACATGACATCCTTAATTGGATACTAGATCAAAAGCAAAATAAGCGGGATTTCTAGCAATGGCAAGAAGTTGGCAAATCTTCTCTCACAGAAAGTTTATAAAACTTGATTCAGTTGTCAAAGCAATCATTTCAGGCTATGAAAACCAGCCAAAAACAAACGATTAATAGAGACACATTTATTCATGAAAAATTGCTAGCCTTGGGAAGGAACACTGAGAGTCTGTGACTTTCTTGCCTAGGGTTGCTGTCATCCTCCTTCTAACCCAGTTAGTGCCTATAGTTCCAGTAGGGTGTGGCTGGATATAAAAACCAGCAGCTGCACTGCTGGAGAGGGCTAATTTGATTTGGTCTAGAAGGAGAAAAAGTCATATTCTTGTGTAAAAGGAAAAATTTTGCAAAAAAATAGGGAAAAACCACAGTCCTGAAAATTTTGCAAAAAAATAGGGAAAAACCGCAGTCCTGAAATGTGGATGTTTTGGACTTGGTTGAAATCAATAAAAGATGAGTATGTACATGGAAATTTTTATTTATTTATTTATTTAATTTTAAAGAGATTTATTCTGAGCCAAATTTGAGGACCATGACCTGGAGCCACTGCCAAGAGGCCTTGGGCAAGTGGACTCGATGTGACTGGGTTACAGTTTGGTTTTTATACATTTCAGGGAGAAAGGGGTTACAGGTAAAGTCATAAATCGATATGTGGGAGGCATACATTGGTTTGGCCCAAGAAGGTGAGACATCTCGAAGCGGAGGCTTACAGGTTATAGGTGGGTTTAAAGATTCTTTGGCTTGTAATTGGTTAAAGACATGAAGCTTTGTCTAAAGGCTTGGAATGTTTTAACATAAGGATCTGTTATCAGAGACAAGCCACCGAGACATAGATTTGTTGTGTAAATTGAGGACCTGCAGATTTGTCTTGCATATCCTTAGGCCTGTTAATGGGTTACAAAGAAAGTCCCCAAGAAGGAAGGGGGGCATGATAAGGCGTGTCTGACCTCTTTCTTCCTGGCAGACAATTTAGTTTTAGGATATTCCTTTGGCCACGAGGGGGTCCATTCAGTCAGCTGGTGGGGATTGAGCCTTAAAATTTTACTTCAGTTCACAATCGCCCCTTTTGGCCAAGATCTGTCAGAGGCAGCATCTATGGGCAAACTTTCATTTTGTTCCATCCATTGCCAGGATGGTGTGGCTACCTGCCCTGGGTCCATCCAGTCCCTTGGTGGGACCCTTGTGGCCAAGAGGACTGAAGAGCCAAACTGGGGCTTACAGCCAATTAAATAAGCCAAACAGGACTGGAAGTAGACAGGCACTCATTAATACTCTAAAATCTTTTAGATGTCATAAGAGTAAAATGCAAAATATCGAAGGCAAAGCTACAAAACTAATTTATCTACAAGTATTGAGGTACTATAGTCTTGGGTTTAGTGGTAGACTTGTAGCAAATATAAGCATCATTAGCATTTAAGCTAATAGAATTTAGTAATTGATACTAAGGTGGCTGATACATTACTCGTTATATTTCCTTTTGTATAAATCCATAACTGATAAAAATTATACTCAGTAAGTTCTAAGTTTATAGGAAGCAGGAAAAAAAAACTTTTATGATTGGGATGGATAGCTGTAGCATGTGGCCCGAAAAGACAAAGTATTTCATTTAGTATTTCTTTAGGCTTTTGTGTGTTCCTCCTTGATCTGGAGGGTCTAAACTAATTCCATCCCTCAGAATTGGCCCTTACAATCTGACACACCCCCTCTTCCACGATATACCCTGGGCCTAGAGGGAGGATATTTGAACTGGGCTTTGGTAGATTCCATGGTTTTAAGGTCCCAGGGATCAGGTAAACTTGCTATTTACTTAAAATTTGTCAGGACTCTGGAAAACAAAACAAAAGAATTAGTCATGTTTTAAATAAAGAGTCTTTTTATGAAAATTTAGCTCTGTCTCATGAGATTTGAGTTAGCTATACTCATGGTCATATCAGTTTTTTAATTAAAGTTAAAGTCCTGGAAGTTTGTTTTGTTTTAGCCCAGTGGTATATAATCTCCAAAGTTATCAGAAACCAGTATTAAAGTGGATTTGTCAGTACACAAAAATTTAACAGGGAGACCCTGAAAATGACAAAAACATAGAGGAGTTTGACAGGCTGTCTACATATTGCTGGCTGACTGTGTGCATGTTCAGAGTAGACGTGAGAAGGCCCACAAGTCTCCACACTCTGGCTGACCAGGAATCTGTTCACATGCATAGGGAAGATATAAGAGGTTCCAGAAAAATGTGCTCTCCAACCCACATACAGATTTGTTGGCAGAAGTTGAAAGGATAACTGGCTCAAGGTGTTTGAGCACAATCTCTGATGAAATATTAGCTAACTATTAATATTAAGACCTGCAGATATAGAGGCTATTCCTAAGAATCCAAGCTAAAACATAAAATTAAGAAAAAGTAAAGCTAAGTAGAGACATAATCACCTACACACTGTAGGTAGAAAGATTCTTCAGATTAAATCCTGGTAAATTAGTAAAACAACAACAAGAAAGCAACTAAATAACCCTTATAGAAGGAAAAAAACCTTGAATCTAAGTTGGCAAAATATATTAAATAAAATGTTCATTTTTCAACCACAAAATTACAAGATATGCAAAGAAACAGGAAAACATATCCCATACAAGAGGAAAAATAGCTTCTCTCAGTGGACCTAGATATTGAATTTAGCTAACAAAGATTTCAGATAAGCTATTATGAATAAATGCAAAGAAGGAAAGAGAGCTATGTTTAAAGAGTTAGAAGAAAATATGATAAGAATGAGTTACCAGATGGGGAGCCTCAATTTAAAAAGCAGAAATTATGTAAAAGAAACAAGTGGAAATTCTAGAGTTGAAAAGTTCAATAGCCAAAATAGAAAAATACACCACATGGACTCAACAGATTTGAGATGGCAAAAAAAGAATTAGTTAACTCAAAAATAGATCAGTAGAACCAACAGATACTCCAAGGGCCACACAACAGAACAGTACAGCTGGAAGGTGACCAAAGGCACATAATGTAGAGAGCTCTATCATCTGATCATGCCGGATGGATTGTGGGGAAGGTGATGGGGACAACAATGCAAAAAACTGCTACAGTGACAGTGACCAGACTTGTTCTGGATTCCTATTTATTAAGATATTTTAATAATTGAAAAAACTACTTTGCTCACAACGTTCTTCAACAGTGCACAGTTGAAGATACTACACTTCTCAAAGCTTTACCTGTTTAATGAATGAAGAATGTAAAACATGAATTAGATGAGATCACTTTCAAAATTGGAAAAATCATAGATCTAGTGACAGAAAAATCCTATGCAAGAACTACCAACCTGGAAAGTTCTTTCAGTTTGGGAACGACCCAATTAACCAAAAATTTGGAAGAACTCAAAATTTCTTCAACACCGTGAAAATGGATGAGAAGAAAAAAAAAGGAAAATTGTTTTTATTGCTCTATAAAAAAATAAATATTCCTTTCTTTATATATAACATTTTATTTTATTTTTAATTGACACATAATTGTACATATTTGTATAGTGTGATGTTTTGATACATAGATTGTATAAAGATGATCAAATCAGGTAAATTAGCATATCTATCAACTCAAACTTTTATCAGTTCTTTGTGGTGAGAACATTCAGATTCCCCTCTTCTAGCTTATTTGAAATATACAATACATTATTGCTAATTATAGTCACCCTACTGTGCATTAGAAGATCAGAACATATTTCTCCTAATTGTAACATTGTACCCATTGTCCAACTTCTTCCCATTCCCATTCCTTTCTCCCCTCCCCAGCCTCTGCTGACTTCTATTCTACTCTCTACTTCTATGAGCTCAACATCTTAAAATTCCAAGTATGAGTGAGATCGTGCAGTTCTATGTCTGACTTATTTCACTTAAAATAATGCCCTCCAGGTTCATCTGTATTATTGCAAATGACAGGATTTTATTCTTTTTTATGGCTGAATGGTATTCCATTGTGTATATACATGACATTTTGTTTATGCATTCATTTGTTGATGGGCACTTAGGTTTATTTTGCATCTTGGCTATTGTGAATAGTGCTGCAATAAACATGATAATGTAGATATGAAATCTTAACATACTGATTTCATTTTATTTGGGTATATACCCAGAGGTAGAATTGCTAGATCACATGGTAGTTTTATTTTTAATTTTTTTAGGAATTTTTGTACTGTTTTCCATAATGATTATAATAATTTACATTCCCACCAACAGTGTGTAAGTTTTCCCTTTTCTCTACATCCTCACCAATTACATTGTCTTTTAACTTGTTTTGTAATAGCAATTCTAACTGGAGTGACATGATATCTCATTGTGGTTTTGATTTGCATTTTCCTGGAAATATAAATTTTTCTAAGTTTCAGCACAAACTGTGTCTAATATCTCTTCTAGTATTCATGAAATAGCTAAAAGTAAATGAAGTATAAGTGCTTATTTTTCATAAAAGTTTATGGTCATGTTTCAAATTTCCTTTTCAGTAAACATACTTTCCTACTACACTAAGTGTGCCTAGCAATCTGTCACATTATTTTGTAAGCTCACTAGTTTAGAAGGTATATGTTATTTTCATTCAAAGGAATCTTAAATTTATCTTAGAACCTTTATTTTGGAAGAAGAAAATCTTTTGATATCATAAACAGGTAAGACCAGATTGAGTATTTATTTTCAATAGTATACATTCAAACTTAATTCATTCTTTTCCTTTTTCTCTAATATCACCAACACTAATGGGAGATATTCAACATGTTTTGGATCAAACTTTATCAGATTTAGCTGTATCAATAAAAATATTAATATAGAATATAAAAATTAAAAATTCAATTTTTAAATCACTTTTCTTATGTCCTAGATCCTAGGCTAAATTAAATAGGCATTAAAATCCAACACAGTGAAGAAGTTGTAGGGCTTCCCACATGTTCGTTTGAGTTGGAGAGATTCAGAGTTTTGTTGCTATTCATTAATGATCCATGATAGCTTAGATTTTGACTTAAGGAAAAATTGAGCTATATGTTCCAGTTTTCTTCTTCCTAGATAGATACTTGGAGCATAATTCAACCTCAACCAATGTGTGTCTTGTACAAGCTCAGGTTTCAATTATGACCACAGGTACTGCCCATCCTCTCAGGACTTACAATCTAGTGGGGGATGTATGCACAGGTGATTTCATAGCAAACAGAAGAACACATTGGTGAGGGAAAGATTAGGGTAACATTTCAGGAGTGATGAGATGGTGCTAGAACCGAATCATAACAGAGGAGTCTCCAAGCTAGTACATGAAAGGAATGCAAAGGGTGTTTCAGGCAGAGTAAAGGTAATGTAAAGCCCTCAAAATGCAAGAGAAAGGAGCATAAACAGGGGTTCCAGAAGCAAGTGAGGACTGTGGAACATTTGGAACAGGGGTGGAACTCAGATAGAGAAATAGACAAGCATTGTCTTGTAAGTGATGGTGAATTATTTAAAGTTTTTAAAGAAAATAGTATAATTAGATTTGTGTTTCAATAAAACTAAGAGCATCAGAGTAGAGAATGACTGGAAGAGGACATATTAGAGGTAGGCAGACAATGAACTGCTCAAAGAGTGGTCCTAAGAGCTGAATTGAGTTGAACAGAAAAGATGGAAAGAGGTTGGATAGATGCTGTTTCAAAGTACAGTTCTCAGGGCTTGGAGCCAGAGTCAATGAGCAAAATAGAAGCACCTGAGAGAAAGTCTAGATCTTTGGCAGGTAGTGGTAGGGGATACCAGTCAGAATGGAAGGGTTCATGTAGAGCATTTTAGAGGCTTCCCCAAATGATGCACCTAGCAAAGAGTGTCACCTGTATGATCAGTTCTGGGATAGAATCCAAACCATCTCTAAAAGCTCAAATATTCTAAATGTTTACATACACTCTACTGCATCATTTTTATTTTAATAAAAAATTGTCATGAAAAAATAGATCAATAGAAATGATCAAATCTAAAGAGGAGAGAGAGAAAAAGGAAAACAGAGCCTCAGAGATATCAAACATAGCAATATAAGTGTAATGGGAGTCAGGGAAGAAAATGAGAAAGGAGCTGAAAATTATTTGAAGAAATAATGGACTGAGCACAGTGGCTCACGCCCGTAATCCCAGCACTTTAGGAGTCTGAGACAGGAGGATTGCTTGAGGCCAGGAATTCAAGCTCAGCCTGGGCAATAGTCAGACCCATCTCTACAAAATAAGAAAAATTTGGCATAGTGTCAAAGTGGCTCATGCCTGTATTCCTAGCACTCTGGGAGGCTGAGGCAGGAGGATAGCTTGAGGTCAAGGGTTTGAGACCAGTCTGAGCAAAAGCGAGACCCCATCTCTACAAAAAAATTGAAAAAATTAGCCAGGTGTGTTGGTGCTTATAGTCCCAGCTACTCCGGAGGTTGAGGCAGGAGCAATTGTGTAAGCCCAGGAGTTTGAAGTTGCTGTGAGCTAGGCTGCTGCCACTCTAGCCAGAGTGACACAATGAGACTCTGTCTCAAAAAGTAGAAGAAAGAAAGAAAGAAAGAGAGAGGAAGGAAGGAAGGAAGGAAGGAAGGAAGAAAGGAAGGAAGGGAAGGAGGAAGTGAGGGAGGGAGGGGGGGAGAGAGAGAGAGAAAAGGAAAGAAAGAAAGAAAGAAAGAAAGAAAGAAAGAAAGAAAGAAAGAAAGAAAAATTAGTCTGGTCCCAGTGCAGTAGTGTTTACAACTAATTGATCACAGCCAGTTACATATTCCTTTGTTCCTTCTCTACTCTCACTGCTTCACTTGACTAGCCTTAAAAAAGAAATAAGAAAAAACGAATATGAAAAATTAGCTGGGCATAGTGGTATTCACCTGTAGTCCTATCTGCTTGGGAAGCTGAGACAGGAGGATCACTTGAGTCTGTATCGCTCAATGATGCAGTGAGCGATTATCACTCCACTGTTCTCCAAACAGAAACAAAATAATTATGGTTTTCAAGTATAGATGAAACATTCTCTCTGACAGATTATATGCTGCACTATAGAAACAAATATCAATAAATCTAAAGAATTAAAATTATTAAATGTATGCTTTTTAACCACACTTTTAAATTTAAAATTAATAATGAAAATTAATTTTGAAAACCACCAAATATCTTGAAATTAAGCAACACAGTTTGAAATAACCCATGGCTATAAAGAAATCAACAGAGAAATTAGAAAATATTTTGAACTAAATGAAAATATATCACATCAAAATGACATAGCCAAAGCAGTGCAGAGGAAAATTTATAGATTTAAACACCTATATTAGAAAAAGGAAAATTAAAAGCAATAAAATAGAAAAAAGAAAAGCAATAGGAAAAATCAAGAAAACCAAAGGTGATTCTTAGAAATGATAAAATTGGTAAACCTTTAGCTAGAAAGAAAAAGATTATAATTTGTGAGAATCAGAAATGAAAGAGCACTAACAATTATAAGGACAATTATAAGGACTATTACAAGCCACATTATGCCACAAATTTAAACACCACAGAAGAAATGGGCAAATTACCAAAAAACTGACTCAAAAGAAGTGGAAAATCTTAACAGACCTATAAGAACTAAACAAAATAAAAATTTTCACAAATGAAGCTCAGCTGCCTTTCCTGATAAATTTTATCAAATATTTAAAGAAGGAATAATTCTAATCATATACAAATCCTTTCAGAAAAGAGGAAGGAAACTTTCCAAGTCATTCTTTGAAGATAGTATTACCTTGATAACAAATCAAAAGATGTCACAAGAAAAGAAAACTATAGCTTATATCCTCATGATTATAGATCAAAAAAATCCTTAACAAAATATTAGCCAAAAAATGCCAGTAACATAAAAAGAATTTATATACAATAGTCTCCTCTTATTTACAAGGGATACATTCCAAGACACCCCATCCCCACCCCATGGATGCCTGAACCATGGATAGGACCATAACCTATATATTTTATGTTTTTTCCTATACATGCATATTTATGATAAAATTTAATTTGTAAATTAGGCAAAGTAAGAGATTAACAACAACAATAATAAAATAAAACAATTATAACAATGTATTGTAATGAAAGTTATGTGAACATGATATCTCTCTCTCTCTCTCTTTCTCTCTCAAAATATCTTATTGCACCATACTCACCTATTTTTAAACCACAGTTAACCATGGATAACTGAAACCATGGAAAGCAAAATCCTTAATAAGGGGGGACTACTATACTATAAGCATGTGAAATTTATACTGAAAATGTAAGGTTGGTTTAATATCCAAAAATGAATTATGAAAATCCAATCATGATAAAATGTCTTGATAAAATAAGAATAGAAGGGAATTTTTTCTATCTTTATAAAGGGCATATGCATCTATAATAAAGTGAGAGCTAACATTACATTTGATGTTAAGAATTGCATATTTCCCTTAAGATTAAGAATGAGAGAATGTGCTCTTAACGCTTGTGGTCATTATCATCAAGGGTTATAGCCAGTGCAATACTGCAAGAAAAAAATAAAATAATTTACTGATTGGAAAGAAAGAATAAACTGCCTTTATTCAGAGATGACATTGTTCTATATGTAGAAAATTATAGGAAATACACTACTAAGAAATAATAAATGTTTAGCAAGGTCATAAAATCTCTATAAAATTAATTTATATTTCTATATAATATAAAAATGAAGTTAAGAAAATAATTACATTACAATAGCATCAAAAAGAATAAATTTAACAAAAATATAAGATTTGTGCACTGAAAACTATAAAATATTGCTGAGATAAATTATGAAAGACTTAAATAAATGGAGAGATTTTTAGGTTCATAGATTAGAAGATTCAGTATTGTTAAGATGGAAATCCTCTCACCAAGTTAATTAATATATTCAATGCAATTGTTGTCAAAATTTCAAGAGACTTTTTTTTAAAAATTGACAAACTTATTTTAAAATTTATATGGAAATGCATGCAATTTTAGAGGAAACAATTTTGAAAAAGTACAAATTCTAAGTTCAGACACTACTCATTTTTATTTTTATTTATTTTTTTATTTATTTCAGCATATTATGGGGGCACAAATATTACTGTTACGTATATTGCCCATGTCCCCTCCCCCCTTGAGGCAGAGCTTCAAGCGTGACTATCCCCCAAACATTGCACATCTCACTCATTA
>VBSM01000272.1:85112838-85166563 GCA_008086735.1 Cheirogaleus medius | reverse complement strand
CCACAGCACTCTAGCCTGGGCAACAGAGCCAGACTCTGTCTCAAAAAAAAAAATAAAAACTCACTATAAATCTATATAAATCAAGACTGTGTTATATTGGCATAAGGGCAGACATACATATTGATGGAACACAATTTAGAGACCAGGAATAAACGTATTTATGGTCAACTGATTTCAACCAAGGTCATTTCAATGATGAAAGGATAGCCTATTCAGGACACCTAATTGTCCCAGCATCGTTTTTTGTTCTTCAAATTTCTTCTTTTTTAAAATAGTTTTACATTTGTGCATAATGTGAGGTAAGAGTCTAAGTTTATTATTCTGCCTTACCTCACACCATGTATAAATACTAACTCAAAATGTATAATTGACTTATATTTAGTACTTAAAACTATAAAACTTCTGGAAATAAGTTTAAGAGAAAATTTGGTGACTTTGTGTTAGACAACGATTTCTTAGATAAAATACCATAAATGTGATATATAAAAATATAGAAAATATAGACTCCATTAAAATTAAGAAAATAAAAACAGGCTGAGAGAAAACATTTGCAAATCACATATCTGGTAAAGGACTTGTATACAGAATATATAAAGAACTCTTAAAATTCAATAATAAGAATATATAAAAATCAATTTTAAAATGGGAAAAATATTTGAATATACATTTCAACAAAAGATATATATATGAATGACTGATAGGTAATCATATAAAAAGAAGCCCAATATAATTAGACAACAGAATACCAGTACATACCCACTAGAATTGCTACATTCAAAAAGACCAAGCATTGGTGAGACCGTGGAGAAACTGGATCCCTAGTGAGACTATATATTCATGCAATGCATTATTGCCCAGTAATAAAAATGGATAAACTCAAAAGGGAAGGAGGGATGAAGAGACATAGGTTAATGGGTACAAATATAGACTTAGAAGGAATAAATTCTAATATTTGTTATATAACAGGGAAATTTTAGTTAACAGTAATTTGTTGTGTATTTCAAAATAGCTAAAAGAGAATTGTAATGTTCCCAACACACACATACAAAAAGGTAAATGTTTGAGGTGATAGATAACCTTATTGTCTTTATTTGATCATTACACATTGTATACATGTATCCAAGTATCATGTGTACTTCCAAACATGTACAACTATGACATATCAATAAAAATACAACAAAGAATGAATTCATGACTCATGTAACAACATGGATGTAATTCAAAAGGATTATGCTATGTGAAAGAAACCAGACACAAAATATTACATATTTTTATGATCCCATTTACACAAATTTTAAGAAAAGGCAAACATATAGAGAGTGAAATCAGATGAAAGGTTGTCTGAGGTATGAGAGCAGTAATTGACTAAAAACAGATATGAAGGAACTTTTATTATAATGAAAATATTCTAAGACTGCAATGTGGTGATGATTGCACATTCCATAAATTTACTAAAAAGCATTGGATTGTCCACTTACAATGGGTGATTGTTACAGTATATAAATTATAACTCAGTTTTTAAAAATGAGGAAAGCCCTACAAAGGACAGTTTAGGAACACTGGAAGAAATTTGAATATGAACTTTACATTAGTTAATGTTAGTGTATCAATGGTAAATTCCTTGTATTTTCACAGACAAATGTTCTTATTCTTGTTGATAATATATACAGGTGAAATGTCCTGATGATTGCAACTTATTTTCAAATAGTTCAGTCAAAATAAAAAGGAATATAAAAGCAAATGTTATAAGTATATATTAATATTTAAGCATTTATTGTATTACTGTTTGAACATTTCTGTAGGATCAAAACTTTTCAAAATAAAAAGGTGGGAGATAAAGGAATCCCTTCCAGGTTAAGTTGTTGTTTGTACATACACTGAGATGGGAAAGATTGGTGGAGGAAGAGGTTGAGTTTTGAGCAGAGGAGAAAGTGTCTTCTTTTGGACAATTTTCAGAAGCTGTGAATCATCCAAGAGTTCAGGGATGAGACAGCGAGAAAGAATTTTACATTCTTGAAGTGGCAGCTTTGGTACTGTGGGGAACACTTAACTTGGGAGTATACAGTAGATAAACACAGGGTGGGAGTAGCTAACTGTGCCAGATGCCACTGAGAGACTGCATGGGATGAAGCCAGAAGAGCATTGGATTTGACAACATGAAGGTTGTTAGTGACATTAATTAGAGCTATTGCTGTGGAATGATTATGACAGGAGCCAGAAAGGAGTGGGTTTAACAGTGTTAAGTGACTAGGAGGTGAGACTGTGGATACGCAACTCTTTAGAGAAGCACCACTCTGAAAAAGAACATATACATAAGGTGTTGGCAGAAGGAAAATTTGAAGCAAAGTATATATAAATCTTATGTTGGTTTCTGAGTTTGTTTTTAATGTGAAGTACTAGAACATGTTTTCTTAGAGGATTATGAGGACAGAAAGAAAGGGAGTGAGAGAGGGGTTAATGAGAGAGAAAAAGAGATACAGAAAGAGATGATGATACAAGAGAGATGAATGACTGGAGCAGAATTGTCCCATTGCTCCAGGTTGCTCTTAGTAAGGAGTTTTTAAAATTCTGTATGTAGTTTAAATAATAGCTGAAGAATAGTGGCCATTAGGATTCAAATAAAATTCTTCAAATGTAATCTTACGTTCAATGAAAATCTCTGAGTACCTCCCAAGATCTCCTGGAGGATGGGAATATTGTGGGAAATAAAAATTAACTTTTTTTCCAAAGTTACAACTTTTCCTGCATTTAAATTTTACAGGTTTGGTATATGAGTCATCTCCCCTTCCTGCACCCATCGTATTGCTTACGTCAAGAAACTCAGTTCATTTTTGTGATTTACATACACTTGCCCACACCGTTTAAAGAATACACAAAAAATTCATTTGGATTTGCAATATACTTTATGGAAATATTGACAGTGATAGAATATTCAAACAACTTAAAATTGGCATAGCTATTTTTAATGCTTCTTTAGGTTGAGTGCAGTGCCCCATGCCTGTAATCCCAACACTTTGGGAGGTTGAGATGGGAGGTCACTTGAGGCCAGAATTTCGAGACCAGCCTAGGAAACATAGCAAGACCCTGTCTCTACAAAAAATATTAGTAATAATAAAATTAGCCAGAAATGGTGGTGCACACCAGTAGGCCTGGCTATTTGGAAGACTGAGGTGGGAGGATCACTTCAGCCCAGGAGGTGAAGGTTACAGTGAGCTATAATCGGGCCATGACACTCTAGCCTGGGTAACAGAGCAAGACCCTGTCTCTTAAAAAAATGCTTCTTTACTTTCTCCTCTAGTCCTTTCTTTTCTACTCTTCATCATTATAGATAACAGCAGCACAGCTAATTTTTTATTTTATGCATTTTATTATCTCTTGCTAGCCAGTGCTCACAGGTACTGATTTTCCAATTCCAATTGATGTGCTACGATGTTTTACTAAATACAATGCTTTCTTCCATAATGAAGTTATGATATTCTTTGCAAATATAATTTTTCAGCCCTCAACAAAAATTGGTATTTACTTTTCTCACCACAGCCAGCATATCTTCTCACCCTCATGCAAAGTAATTAATGCCAACTATTAGGTTATGAGGCATGGAATGTCCAATTTCCTTAAGTACTAACTTTGACAGTTGATATCTCTGACACTTCACTTTCACACCTATTGTGTTGTTTTGTTATATTGTGAAGGTGCATCCTTATTCTTTCAAATACATGTTTTGGCTTATGATTATCTTTCAAATGTTTTTAGAGCAATTTTTGTGAAATCATGGGTAAGCCAAAAATTTGTGTTGTATTTGAATATGAGTTCTGTGGTGGAACCAATGCAGTGTGGATGGCTCAAAATGTCAATGAAGTATTTGCGGAAGATGTGGCTAATGAACATATAGTATATCAATGATTCTGAAGTTCCATTCTGGTGATTTTAATCTCTAAAATAAACCATGTGGGTGAACTGAGACCAAAGTGGATAATGATGAGCTGAAACCTCTAGTGGAAGCAAACCTATCTCAACCTACACATGAATTAGCAGCAAGGTTTGACATTGCTAGTCCAACAATATTGAACCATTTGAAACAAATGGGCAAGGTAAAAAGGATGGATAGATCAGTACCACATGAGTTAAATGAGCATCAGAAGAGATATCATCTCCAAGCTTGCCTTTCTTTGCTGTCACAACATAAAGGTGAACCATTTCTACACCATGTTGTTATGTGTGATGAAAAATTGATTTTTTTTTATAATCACAGGCACTTGGCACAATGGTTGGGTAAAGACGAACTGCTGAAACATAATCCAAAACCGAATATTCATCAAAAAAAGGTAGTGATGTCTGTTTGGTGATCCAATGCTGGTATTATCCACTACAGCTTCATGAAAACTGGTCAATTACAGTGGATGCCTACTGCAACCAGTTTGACAAAATGATGAGGATGCTTGTGATTAAGCTGCTGAGATTGGTCAATAGATAAATGCCAATCCTCTTGCCAAACCACAAGTCACAAAAAAAAAATGCTGCTCAAACTACAGAAGCTGGACTTAGAAACTCTCTGTCATCCACTATATTCACCAGAGCTTGCACCAACTGACTACCACTTCTTCCAGGCTTTGGACCACTTCATTCATTTTTTTTCAAGAATATTATGGGGATACACATGTTTTGGTTACGTAATTTGCTTTGGTACAGTTTGACTCAAAGTTATAAATGTGTCCTTCACCCAGAGAGTGTGTACTGTACCTGTTAGGTGTGAATTTACTCATCCCCTCTTCAACCCTCCACCTACTTAATTTCTGTTCAGTTTTACTCTCATATGTGCACCTAAGGGATGATTGATTAGTTCCAATTTAGTATTGAGTATAATGTGGTGTATGTTTTTCCATTCTTGTGATACTTCACTTAGAAGGATGATCTACATTTCCATCTATGTTGTTACAAAACATACTACATCACCGTTTTTTATGGCTGAGCAGTACTCCATGGTATACATATACCACACTTTATTAATGTATTGTACCACTCATGTATTGATGGACACTTGGGTTGTTTCCACATTTTTGCAATTGTGAATTGTGCTGCTATAAATAATTGAGTGCACGTGTCTTTTTTATAAAATGTTTTTCCCCCTTTGGGTAAATACTTAGTAGTGGGATTGCTGGATCAAATGGTAGGTCTATTTTTAGTTCTTTGAGATAACTCCATATGACTTAACATAGAGGTTGTACTAGTTTGCAGTCCCACCAAGAGTGTGTCAGTGTTCCTTTCTCTCCACATCCATGCCAGCATCTGCTGTTTGGGGACTTTGTGGTAAGAGATATTCTCACTGGAGTTAGGTGGTATTTATTTGCATTTGTTATTGTGGTCTTTGTTTGCATTTTCCAGATTATTAGAGATATTGAGCATTGTTTCATGTGTTTGTTGGCCATTAGTCTGTCTTCATTTGAAAATTTTATGTTAATCTCTTTTGCCCACATTCTAATGGAGTTCTTTGATTTTTTTCTTGTTAATTTGCTTGAGTTCTTTGTAGATTCTGGTTATCAGCCCTTTATCAGATGTATAGCATGCAAATATTTTCTCCCAATCTGTAGGTTGTCTATTTGCTCTATTGATTGTGTCCTTGGATGTGTGGAAGATTTTTAATTTGATCACGTCCCATTTTTTAAAATTTTTTTGTTGCTATGACTGCTTTTGGGGTCTTCTTCATAAATTCTTTTCCTAGGCCAATGTCTAGAAGGGTTTTTCCAACATTTTCTTCTAGAATTCTTATAGTTTTATGCCTTAGGTTAAGTCTGTTATCCATCATGAATTAATTTTTGTGAGTGGCGAGAAGTGTGGATCCTGTTTCAGTATTCTATATGTGGCTATCCAATTTTCCCAGCACCATTTAGAATAGGGATTCTTTTCCCCAGTGTATGTTTTCATCTGCTTTGTCAAAGATAAGATGGCAATGTGAAGGTTTCATATCTGAGGTTTCTGTTCTTATCCAAAAGTCTATATCTCTGTTCCTGTGCCAGTTCCATGGTGTTTTGGTTACTAAAGACTTGCAGTATACCTTGAAGTCTGGTAAAGTGATGCCTCCCGATTTGTTCTTATTATGTAAGATTGCATTGGCTATTTGGGGTCTTTTCCAATTCTATCCAAAGAATAGAACAATTTTTTCTAGATCTGAGGAAAATGACATTGATATTTTAATGGAGATTGCATTGAATCTGCAAATCACTTAAGTTAATATAGACGTTTTAACAATGTTGATTCGGCTGAACCATGAGCATGATATGTTTTTCCATCTGCTTATATTTCTTTAATCTCTTTCCTCAGTGTTTCGTAGTTCTCCCTATAGAGGTTTTTCACCTCCTTAGTTAAATATATTCCTAAGTATTTGATTTTCTTTGTTGCTATTGTGAAAGGTATTGAGTCTTTGATTTGATTCTCAGCTTAACTGTTATTGGCATATATGAAAGCTACTGATTTGTGCACATTGATTTTGTAACCTGAGACTTTGCTGAATGTATTTATCAATTCCAGGAGTCTCTTGGTGGAATCTCTGGGTTTTCTAGATATAAGATTATATTGTCAGCAAATAGCGATAATTTGACATCTTCTTTCCCCATTTGAATACCCTTGATTTTCCTCTCTTGTCTGATTGCTCTGGCTAGGACTTCTAGCACTTATGTTAAATAGAATGGTGATAATGGGCAACCTTATCTGGTTCCAGGTCTAAGCATTCAGTATGATGTTGGCTGTGAGATATATATATATATATATATATATAGTTTTTATAATTTAGAGGTATGTCCCATCTATGCCTATTTTGTTAAGCATTCTTATCATAAAAGAGTGCTGAATTTTGTCAAATGCTTTTTCTATGTCTATTGAGAGAATCATATGGTCTTTGTTTTTGCTTCTATTTATGTGGTCAATTACATTTATAGATTTGTGTATGTTTATTTATTTATTTATTTTTTTGAGACAGAGTCTCACTCTGTTGCCCGGGCTAGAGTGCTGTGGCATCAGCCTAGCTCACAGCAACCTCAAACTCCTGGGCTGAAGCGATCCTACTGCCTCAACCTCCTGAGTAGCTGAGACTACAGGCATGTGCCACCACGCCCAGCTAATTTTTTCTATGTATATTTTTAGTTGTCCAGCTAATTTGTTTCTATTTTTAGTAGAGACGGGGTCTCAGTTCTTGCTCAGGCTGGTCTTGAACTCCTGAGCTCAAACGATCCACCCACCTCTGCCTCCCAGAATGCTAGGATTACTGTTTATGTTGAATTATCCTTGCACCTCTGGGATGAAGCCCACTTTTCATGGTGAATTATTTTTTTGATGCACAGCTGAATTCAGTTTTCCAAGATTTTATGGAGAATTTTTGCATCTATATCCATATGGTATATTGGTGTATATTTTTCTTTTTGTTGTTGTTGTGTCCACTAGCCAAGTTTCTCTATGGAGTGAGTCATGTGCCCTCCCTGTTTGCTCCCTGGAATTTCACAGCATTCTCCCCTCTGATCATTCCATGTGCATTCTCTCACCACCCAAAACCAGCTGTTTAGCTTTCCCACAGAGTGTGTGTCTGACCCTCTGGTGTGCATCTCTGTGTGATGCTCGTGGGTAGGAGGATTTCCAATTGTGCACCCCTGTTCCACCACTAGATCCCAAGGTAAGGAAGGTAGGCCTCTCTATCCGCAAAGGTCTCTACCAGGAGCACACTTCCACTAGGGTATAAGCAGCAGCTCAATTCACAAGTCTCTTGGATCGAGCTGCACTTACTATTGTAGCGAGTGGTGGGTAGGGCTGCTGCTCCAGTTCAGCCCATTGGCCTGAGGCATTTGATTGCCATGGGAACCAGGGACTGAGCTAATTCAGTCCCAGTTCCACAGCCTTCTCCAATATGGCTGTTGTGGGGATGGGAGATGGGGCACACTCACAGACCCCCACTCCTCTGTGCCCCTCCACACCCTCCGGTTGCATATGGCCACAAGGTTTCTCTTGCCACCTGAGCCTGGAACCATGATTTCTTTCCTACATATCCCTACCCTGCTCTCACGACCAAGGGGCACCAGGTTCTGCTGTCTGTCTGAGCTGGCACTGAGTGATCCTGTCACATGCCTGTGGGCAGGAAGATTGCAGACTGCAGCTGTCCCATAGGCCTGGCCGGGAACATGGCCCCATCTGAGAAGCAGGCCTCTCAGCACCAAGCACTCTCTAGCAGTGGCTATGGTGGGAGGAGGGGCTGCAGTCTCCCTGCGCTGCTCTTGTGTCCAGGGGGCATAGGTTCCTGATTGCCTGTCCAAGCCTCCAGCAGGCAATCCTGTGCAGCACCGGCATAGTAGCTCCACTCTGCAAGTTGAGTTCAGCTAAGAACGTGTCTTGTCGCTGAGAGACGGTCTGCCAGTGCAGAGCACTTTCACAATTGCTATAGGGTGGAGAAGCCATGACTACAAGCTAGCTTGAGCCAAAATTACCTTCTGGGATTCCGGGAATGGAGGAGGTGCATAGGGGGAGGTGTCCAGATGCAAGAGTGCCACTCTCTGGTCTCTCGTGACACCCCCCCACACCACGGGATGAGAGCCATGTGTTCTGCTGCTGGCCAGAGGCACCTAGCAGAAGGGAAGGGGGGGGGAAGGGAGCCCCGGGGAGCACCTTAACCTTTTGCTGGGCTCAGGCCTCCCTGGATTTGGTCTGCACTGCCGATCCTCCTTCTCTATTCTCCTCTCTTTCAACTTCACAGCTCCTCTCGGTGGGATCCCTGGACTCCAGTGCTGTCACTCCCCATGGTCCACATCCGAGCAGTAATTATTCTCAGCTCTCCTCAGTCCAACCCCCTACTTTTCTGCAAGGACGGTCCACAAGCTGTGTCTCTAGTTGGCCATCTTGACAGTCTCTGCTTCATAAAGTGTTAAATGTCTAGCATGGCTGGCAAGTCTCTGGAGACCTTGAGTCCGGATTCCTCCAGGGCAGGTGTCCAGCTCACATCACTGCCTCCCCCACCAAGCAGCTGGTGTCCCACTGTCCCTACTACCCCACCCCCATACCCCCTTAGTCAAAAGTGCCACAGCTTTACTGCCTTCAGATGTTTTGCAAACTCTCTGTGCATTTGCCACAAGTTGGGGGGCACTGCCAGGTGAGCCAACCCCACCAGTGCCCTGCCCCGCCCTCCCATGGCTGCAAGCTATCAGCCCAGCCAGTGAGAAGAGCTACCTTGTCGCAGTCACTGTCCCTGAGAGTTGCATGCAGTCCACTTCCTCTCCCTCACTTCTTCCCTAGCCTGACTGGCTCTGCATCACTTTTTGAAAGGAAAAATATTCAATTCTCAGCAAGCTGTGGAAAACACCTTTTGCAATTTCATCACCACCGGCTCTCCAGGCTTTTTTGCTGCTGGCATAAGCAAGCTGCCCTTAAGATTGCAAAACTGTGTCAGTAGTTTAGGTACATATTTTGATTAATTGTACTGCTTCTTGTTTGAGATATAATAAACTAAACTCTTGATTCAAAATGGGACATTTCATATTTAATGACCTAATATATTTGGTCTTGGTAAACCACTATGGTTTTCTCTGTAAGAGGGACTTTTGAAGACTAGCCAAAATCTTCAGTCTGTGTAAAAATGCAGGTGCATGTTAACAGCCATTATTATAAATTGGAACACCTGTTAAGTCTGTATTCCAGCTTTCTTTTCAATTCCAGATGCAATTCAATGTCTTCACTTACTCACCTAATAATGCCAGAAAACATTAAATGAAAAGACAAGCCAACATTCTCATCTGTTTCTCAGCAGAGTTCTCAGAAACCGTGACTTCCTCCAATTTTGTTTTTATGGAAGGACTTCCAGGACACTGAGTAAGTGACTTTTGAGGATTTGATCAAGAAAGCATATGGTAGTTTAATATTCCTGGGTATTATTTTTTAATGTTTTTTTTCCTTCTTATTGACATATCTCACAAATTTCATTCTTGAAATGCAAGTTTATACATACAATTGAGATATGTATTGTTAAGCATAAGCATGTTATTTAGGTGTAATATTATTTTTAGTTGTTTTAGGTTTCATAAGAAATTCTTATTTTTTTTATCTTTCCCATAAAATCTGTGTCTTTGGAGAAATAAATTCCAACTTAAATACTTTATTATGCACTTTTGTTTGATTCACATTTTGCTTAAAATTAGAGTAATTCATATCTTTATAATGGCATCTTAATGAGGTAATTAAAAGAAAAATGATTTATATAGTTTCATGAAGTATATAGTATGTTAAATTTGAAGTTTTCCTTAAAGGAAATTGAACATAAAATTAGTGAAAAAATATTCTTGAATGAAGATGCTCTTGTTAGTATAAAATAAAAATATGCAACACTGTTATTTATGTAAATATAATTAAGCTTCTGTCTATATATCTATTTAACATAGCACACATCAAAAAATAATCTGAAGCTTTTTCCCTAAAATCAGTGGCATATTTGGGGTAGTTGCCTTAATATATCAGCACTGAAACATAAAGGAACTCACATTAGGAGCCCCTAGTTGACTTCACAAGTTTTTTTCCCCCTACAGAATATACTGGCACATTATTTAAGAGATGTAAACAAGCTGAAGTTTGAGACATACATTTATTTTAATTTTTTTCTAATTTTATGGTAACATTTCCAAATATTTAATTATTTCAAAGCAATCTATTATATTTTTTACTGTACCTGTTATACCTTGTGGACAAATACGTACAGTTATATAAGCTAAAATTTTTTAAATAATAATTTTAAGATCCCAGTGAGAGTCTAAAAGAAAATTGAAAGGCTCAATTAAGGGCAAAGGAAAATGATGTACAATATGAGGACAATTTGGCAGCCAATAGTTAAGGGAAAACATTCTTGAAGATAACAAGGATTGACTGAAAAATGTCAAGAATGATTGGCAGTTCAGGATGTCAGGCAGGGCAAGACACAGCACTTAGAGGAAACTGAAATCTAACTACAGTATAAAGGATGCCAGGATACTGATCATGCAAAAATGCCATAGGTATAAGGTGCCATGAACAGATGGAAAACAAAGGGATTCAAATATGAGCTCAGCCTCATATATTCTATAGAATTTAACATCAGCTTAGCATCTGAAACTTTCCCTTTTCACTTTTTCTTAAAGTAGAAATAGGTATATAAATCAAGAATCAGTAAATTTTTTCTGTAGAGGGGCCGATAGTAAATACTTCTGGATTTGTAGGACATACAACCTCTGTTGAATCTCCTAATCTCTAACATCGTAGCATGAAAACAGCCATATTCTAATGGTAAAGACTGGGCATGGTTGTATTCCATCCAACAAAATTTTATTGATACCTGTAACCAAAAACATTTATACCCCCGTAAATTTTGAAATAATAAAAAATAAAATAAAATAAAAAATTTCATTAATGATTCTGAAATTTGAATTACATGTTTTTCACAATTACTGAAATATTATTCTTATTTGGACTTTTTAAAAGCATTTCAGAATGTAAAACCATTCTTATTTATGACCATATAACAACCAGAGGTGGGCTAGATTTGACTTGAAAACTGTAGTTCTCTTATGCCTGGCATAAACATACATACTGCCATCTTAAAAAGTTTATATTGGGTCTAGCAATTGAGTGTATCAGTTAGTTTTGTTATATCACAACCCACCACAGAACTTTAATGACTAAAACAATCACCATTTATTGTTCATGGTTTTAAGGGTCAGTAATTTGTATTGGCTCAATTAGATAGCTCTGATCATGGCCAGACATGGCTATTCTTGATTAGGCTCACTGTATGTCCAAGACCTCATCTAGGAATAGTGGTTTATGATGGACTTGCCTAGGACAGCCGTGACTATGAGAGCTTTTCTATACATGGCCACTCATTTTCCAGCAGTCTCCCTGGGGTTGTTCACAGGGAAGTCAAAAGGTTCTAGTAGCATAAAAGCAAACACTTCAAGGCCTCTGAGGCCTAGACTTAGAAAATGCACAATGTCATTTTTCTTGCATTCTGTTGGTCAAAAGCAAGTTGCAAAGCCAGCCCCAATTCAAGAAGTGACAAAAGAGACTATCTCTTGAAGGGAGGAACTGCAAAGAATTGTGGTTATTTTTACAACCTGCAAACTGAGCCCCCAAAGGCATTTAAATAGTTGTTATTGAAGGTACATTTGAAATTGAGACATTTAAAATAAGGTATTAGGGTCTATCACAGCAGATTTCAATGGGATGTAATAAAGAGGATTCACATTTAACCCCTACCTCAGTCAAAAGTATATTTATGGTGCTATAACAGAATACATGTGCCTGGCTAATTTATAATGAACAGAAATTTATTCCTTGCAATTCTGGAGGCTGGGAAATCCAATATCTGGTGTCTACATCTGGTGAAAGACTTCTTGCAGCTCCATCCCATGGTGAAAAGGCAAAGGGCAAAAGAGGGAAAGAGAGAGACAAAAGGGGGCCAAACTCATCCCTCTATAACGAACCCACTCCAGCAATAATAACAGCATTAATCCATTCATGAAGGCTCCCTCATGGCCCAATCACCTATTAATGATCCCATCTCTTAATACTGTAAGAATGACAATTAAATTTCAACATGAGTTTGAGAGGGGACAAAATTCAAACCATAGCATCTCCCAAAAACCTACACAATAGAGTCCTTGAAATTACCCATTTGCTGCTTTTTAAAACAGCTTTATAGAGGTATAATTAATATACAATGAATCGTATTTATCTAATATGTACAGTTTGATGAGTTTGGACATATTCCAACATCATTATACCATCACCACAATCAAGGTAATAGACTTATCCAACACTTCCCAAAGTTTCCTTATGTCTCATTGATTTTTTTTTTGTAAGAAAAGTTAACATGAGATCTACCATCTCAACAAATCTTGAAGTATGCAGTACCATATTATTAACTATAGGCATTAATTATATAGCAGATCTCTTGAACTTATTCTCCCAACATAACTGAAATTTTATACCCATTTGCTTCATCCCATTCCCAAACTTTGGCAACCACTATTTTGTTCTCTGCTTCTATGGCTTTTACAATTAAATACTAATATATGTAGATTGATGTAGTATTTATCTTTCTGTGCCTGGTTTATTTCACTTAGCATAATGTTCTCCAGTTTCATCCATGTTGTCACAGATAACAAGATTTTCTTCTTTTTTAAGGCTGAAAAATATTCCATTGTATGTATGTGTGTGTGTATATATATATATATATCACATTTTCTTTTTTAATTTTTTTTTAACTTCAGAATATTATGGGGATACAAATGATCTTGACTTTGCCCCACCTGAGTCAGAGCTTCAAGCATGTCCATCCCCCAGATGGTGAGCAACATACCCATTAGGTGTGAATACACACATCCCCTCCTCCACCCTCCCATCTGCCCAACACCAATAAATGTTATTACTATATGTGCATTTAAGTGTTGATCAGTTAAAACCAATTTGATGGCGAGTACATGTGGTGCTTGTTTTTCCATTCTTGTGATACTTCACTTAGTAGAATGGGTTCCAGTTCTATCCAGGATAATACAAGAGATGCTATATCACCATTGTTTTTTGTGGCTGAGTAGAACTCCATGGTATACATATACCACATTTTATTAATCCATTCATGAATTGATGGGCACTTAGGTTGTTTCCACATCTTTGCAATTGTGAATTGTGCTGCTATAAATATTCTAGTGCAGATGTCTTTTTTATAGAATGTCCTTTGTTCTTTTGGGTAGATGCCCAGCAATGGGATTGCTGGATCAAATGGTAGATCTACTTGTATCGCTTTAAGGTATCTCCACATTACTTCCCACAGAGGTTGTGCTAGTTTGCAGTCCCACCAGCAGTATAAGAGTGTTCCTATCTCTCTGCATCCATGCCAACATTTATTGTTTTGGGACTTTTTGATAAAGACCATTCTCACTGGAGATAAGTGATATCTTATTGTGGTTTTGATTTGCATTTCCCTGATGATTAGAGATGTTGAGCATTTTTTTTCAGATGAACAGAAACTTTTCAAAAGAAGATAGACTAATGGCCAACAAACATATGAAAAAATTCTCAACATCTCTAATCATCAAGGAAATGTATATCACATTTTCCTTATTCATATATCTGATAATGGTTAATTTCCAAATAAAGAAGGAATGTCTACAACTCAACAGCAAGAACTAAAATAAAATATTAATAAAATAAAATAACCCTATTTAAAAACGGGCAAAAGACTTAAACAGACAATTCTCCAAAGAAGGTATATAAATTAGCAACATATATTTGAAAAGATGGTCAAGATCATTAATTATCAGAGAAATGCAAATAAAAACTAAAATGAGATATCATTTCACATTTATAAGGATGGATATTATAAAAAAGAGATAAAAGTTGGTGACGATGTGGAGAAATTGGAATCCTGTATACTGTTGGTGGGAATGTAAAATGATATATACCTATAGAAAACAGTGTGAAGGTTTCCCAAAAAAATAAAAATATAACTACCATATGATCTAGCAATCTAACTTCTGGGTATATATCTAAAAGATTTCAAATCAGCATCTCAAAGAATTATCTATTCTCCCATGTTTTGTGCAGCATTATTCATAATAGTGCAGATATTAGAAACAAATGAAGTGTCCATCAAAGGATGAGTGGAAAAAGAAAATGTAGTGTGTGTGCAGCACACACACATGCACAGTGGGATTTTATGTAGCCCTTTGCTCTTACATGTCTTTCACTGTGAGCTTCATTTTTGCTATGTCCTTTGGTACACCATAAGCTTCATTCTACAAATTACAGTTGTTGATTTGTACTTGATCTGCTTCTCTTATAGGCAACTCTGCATTAGATGCTTTAGAGTAAGTAGTGGCAGATATTTTTTTATTAACCCAGATAGTAGAATAACAAAATTTTATTTAAGGAGTGCTATTAAAAATTTTAACAGCCCTATATTAATTATGAAATGTATATAAAACCATTAGAATACTCACCTTCATTTCTTTTAGCATTTTTATTAGATTTACCCAAATAACAACAGGTATTTACAGCTAGAATTTTTGTTTGTTTAGTTAAAAAATTATTAATATAAGTCCTTCACATTCAAAAGAATTTTTCTTCATGTGTATGCAGCGTAGACATAAGAAACCTGGAGTTCAGTGATATCAATATAAATATGCAGGTTTTTCTTCCTTGTATTTGGAATTTGCATATGAATGCCAAATATTTGGAACCATACCTATATAGAAAATTAATCTTCTCATACTAAGGAAATAATTAAAATCCTTTCTCCCCATTGGGCTATCATCTGTTACTGGGTTTGGCATGCGGTGTAGTCATTAATATCTTTGCTAAAAATTCCCTCACTAAAACCATCAAAGTTAATGTAGTTTGTTTTAAGTAACTAACAAATTCTTGAAAACCCGTGAGTTTCCTCTGAGGAATCATCATAAAGAAAGTTATAAAATTAGAGCCTAAGAATTATTTATTTATTTATTTATTTAGAGATAGAGTCTCACTCTGTTGCCCGGGCTAGAGTGCTGTGGCATTAGCCTACCTCACAGCAACCTCAAACTCCTGGGCTCAAGCAATCCTACTGCTTCAGCCTCCCAAGTAGCTGAGACTACAGGCGTGCACCACCATGCCCGGCTAAATTTTATATGTTTCAACATTTGAATTTGGGGAGAATACAACCATTCAAACCATAGCATATCTCCATTATTTTCTGCTTAATACATTTGTTTAAAACACAAAATAATATTATTATGTAAATAAAAGTATAACATGGTATTTGAAGATTGCAAAAATTTTGAAAGTGTTATATGAATAACTGAAGTTTAGGAAACTTTTTATTTAATATCACTGTCTTCAGAAGATTATAGCAAAATAAGGCATAGTCAGCTATCATCTTAACAGTCAGACTGTCTCTGTTTTTTTCCTTTCTAGTGAGCATAATGGTCACCCAGATCATCGAACTCTTTCCCGCTAATACTAAACACAGTTCTCCTCCAAAATTTGTTCCATTAAACCACTACTAATATGTGATATTTGATGTGGAATCAAAATCTATTTGCCACCCTTACCATGAACTTGTTTTTCAGAACCATAGCTGAGAAAAGATTTAACAGGAAGATGTGGGGATTGAAGGCACAGCAGGAGAATGGATGACAAAATAGAGTCTGCATTTATCAGCTACCAGCAGCTGGAAGGCATTGTGAGTATGTTGGGCATACAAGGCAAAAAACTAGAAAAAGGAGGCCAATCTGACAGAAATCTGACAACATAGCTTTCCTGCATAGGAACACCTAGAGGCTTGCTGTTTTTGGTAAGATGAAATCCAAGCTATTTAGATTGAGGTTCAAGGCCTGCATAATCTGGCCATGGGCCACCTATCCATCCATTTGTCTTCAGTAGCCAGCAATGTACCTTTTCTCTCACATGCTATGTGCCTTCCCATCACTGGGCTGCTGGATTGTTCCATATGTCTCTGAGAATTAGAAACCCTGTCCATATATCCTACCCCTACCCATTCTATTCTTTACCTTTCTTTTAGTCTACTAATTATTTAAGGCACAGCCCAGATATTAGCCCCACAGTAAATCTTCACAGCATATGTCTGCTCCTCTGCTTTTCCACTGTAATTTGCTAATTCCTCTGGTTTGACAAGTCTCGTGTTGTGTGATGTTACCCATGTGTTGATCCCTAGTGCAGGGATCATAACTAGCTCTGAATCTCTAGAACCTAGCATTGCACATAGCACTAATTAGGTATTTGAATCAACAATTGTCACAGTTTCATCCAGGCAAGACCCTATATTGATAGTTCCAAATGCTTTATCAATGATAAGTAAAGATTTGAATTTTAGTATTATAAGTGGACAATCCCGCTTCCTGCACAGGCTGTGCTTTCGTAGTGCAGAATGAAAACTAATCTTTCCACTTGGGGCGTGTTGTAAGAGTTCACAAGTGAGCATGTTAATTTTTACAAATAAAGATTCATACATAGCAAAGATATTTGAAATATCGCAGTGAACAGAGCAGATAATTTTTCATTTTAAGATAGAAGAACCATTGATCTCAGAAAGAAATGATGTAGTTAATGAGGTAAATTTATAGAGCTGTCAGATTATAATCTATTTCCCAGTGCAGACAGACATCAAGTAACAATTTAAGAGGTTAACTTTTAAATTTGATTTGGGTTTATGTTTTTTTTCCCAATGACTCAGAATGGTTGCTTAGGATTAGAACCTATTTTGTGCTCTAAAGTTTTATACTTTCTCAATCTGAATCATAGCATCATAATATCTTATATATAATAAGTACCCAGTATTTGTTATAGAAGTGGATAAATAAATAAATGCTTTCATTTATTTAGGTGTAGGTAAAAAATTGATTAAAAAAATTCAAAAAATTGTGTTTCAAAAAATCACAATATAGTGCTCTTTAGAACTTATCTATCCTGATCAGAATTCCAGATTTCAGCTATACACCCAACATAAAATTTCTAATGCTATTTTCATAGACATATAGTCATTAATTGTTCTAAGCTATATTAAGTAGGTCTAATCACAAACTACATTTACATACTGTTATTTATCTTTTTTTTTCCTCAGGAATTACTCTTGGTTATAATACATGTATATCATAATTCATTACCTATTAATTTTATATTTTCAGTGTCATTTCTTTTGGCAAAAATACACTTATTTACCTTAAGATATTTATAGTCTACAATATTGAAGATGCCTGTGTCTTAGTTTTTCAGACTAGTATAAGAAAATACCATAAACTGAGTGGCTTATAAACATAATTCTTTCTCACAATTCTGGAAACTGGGAAATTCAAGATGAAGGGACCAGCAGATTCTGTGTCTGGTGAGGGCCTGCTTTCTGGTTCATAGATGGAGGCTTTTAGCTGCTCTTCACATGGGGCCAGCTGGCTCTCTGGGTCTCTTTTGTAAAGGCACTAATCACATATATGAGAACTCCACACTCCTGACCTAATCATCTCTCAAAGATCCCATCTTCTAATTATAGTCAGTTCTCCATATCCTTTTAGGGATCCTCATGGATACCAAATCTGCAAATGCTCAAGTCCTTTTTATAAATGGTGGCACTACAGTCAGCCCTCTCATAGCCACAGGTTTTGATCCAAGGATGTGAAATCTGTGGATATGGAGAACCAACTATAATCCTGACCTTGGGGGTTAGGATTTCAATGTATAAATTTGGAGAGGACACAAGCATCCAGACCATTGTACCCTGACTCTGAGTTGAGGATTAGACTCAGTTCAGATAGATACAGGCAAAAATATCTGACAAGAATAAAAATAAATGAATTAGAAAAAAACATGTATATGACTAATGGGAAATATGTTAAAATGTTAACAGTTGTCAGTTATGAAATTAAGGTCAATTTTTTTCATCATCTTTCATTTTTTTCTTCTTTCTAAATATTCTAGAATGAACATGTATTAATTTTATAATCATAAAACATTAACATTGTTACATTAATTAATTTTAATTTACTCAGAGCAAGTTTATCCCGAGATGAATTCAATATGATGGTGGGAGTAAAATGAGTACTTTCTGTTACCCTTTATGGTAGAGTTTTCCCACCAAAGTGATCTCCAAAATCATTCACTGCCTCATGTGGGATTCAGATAATTTCCTACAATTTGTATCACTTTTGGGATGTGACTCAGCTGTCACATAGACCATTGTAAAGTTCAGGCTAAATTTTTGTTTTAGATTTTACTAATCTAGGATTATCCTTATTAAAGACCATTTGGAAACATCATTTGGTCTCATAATTAACTGCTCCTTTTCCTAAAATTAGGCAGATTGGACATAATCTGTACTACAATCTGCACTGGCTAACCACTTGCTCCCATGTGCATTTTTGAAAATGATACTCTAATTCATGTAACCATATGCTATGAGAACTCTATTTTACTCTTCTGTAAGTTGCTACTGCAACTTTTCGAAAAAAAGAAAAGAGTAATTTTCAAAAAGTGTTTATGTCAAAGATTCCTACCACCTCTACCCAAATGAGGCATTGTTTCTTCCTTCCCTAACTATGATACATCCTCTAGGGAATCTTATGATTTTAAAATATCAGAAAATATTTTGTCTTTTGTAACTGTCTAAATAAATTTAAAATTCATTTTGTACCTAACTGAATAATGTAACAAAGGAACAACTATCACTTATCTTTCCTGCCAGCCTTGTTCCAGATAGAATACAAAAATCCTGCCAAATGTGAGAATATTACAGGGGACACAGGATGGAAATAGAAATTCTAAAATATACTTCTGAGACTTGATTTTAGCATTTATTAAGATACTTGGAAAATCTTCTTCTATACAATAAAATTACTTAAAGAGGGGCATATCTGATTAGCCACCTTTGGGAGTTTCTTAACTTAAAAAATACTGATTCTGTATTGTTCTGCTTTTTTTTTTTTACCTAGAATAATCACTTCCTAAGAGCTAAAATTTCACAATACCAGAGATGATATTTGTTCTTAACTAGAGTGCATTTGAGACTGTTAATTCAGATTTGATTGTGTGGAATATTCAAGAAACTGTAGCATTCTCTCTTCCTTTTTTCCCTGATGATAGAGTGCATTAACAGATTTCATTTCCATGACTACAGATCAGAGAGAAGTGCTCGCATTTGTTTTCATTTTATCAATCAAACACATCTTGGAAGGTCAAGACCAAACAATGTTATTAAGAGTTACCAGGATGACTAAGATCAGGAGGTGGCCATCTGTGGCCTGTAAACCAAATTCTGTCACCAACTTTTTTTTACATGATCTGCACACTGGTACTGGTTTTTATATTTTCAAATGGTTGAAATAAACTCAAAATAATAATACTTTGTGATGCATGAAAATTGTATTCAAATTTCAGTGTTTATAAAGGATGTCTTATTTGAACATAATCATGCACATTTATTTATAATTAGGTGTGGCATTTATTTATATATTAGCGACAGTGCAACACAATAGAAGGATTGAGTACTTATGACAGAGACCTTGTGGCCCCTAAGCCTAAAATTGTTATTATCTGGCCTGATATGGACTGAATTTTGTCCCTTCTTAATTCATATGTTAAACTCTTAATGCCCAATGTGATTATATTTCAATATATGACCTCTAAGGAGGTAATTCAGGTTAAAAGAGGTTATAGGAGTGAGTTCCTAATCCAAAACTAGCTGGCGTTTTTAAAGGACAAAGAAGAGGTACCTGGAGTGCACACCCACAGAGGAAAGGCCATGTGAGGACACAGTGAGAAGGTGGCCACCCACAAGCAAACAAGGAAAGCCTCAGGAGAAACCAAACCTGTAAGCACCTTGATCTTGGACTTCCTGCCTCTAGAACTGTGAGAAAATAAATTTCTGCTGTTCAAGCCACCCAGTTTGTGGTATTCTGTTATGGCAGCCCTAGCAGACTAAAACATGGCCCTGTACAAAATGTTTGCCAGCCCCTGACCAAGATGAAGGGCTCAAACCTTCTTAAATTACAAAAACAATTTAAAAATTGTGAGAAACTCATGGTATTTATTTGGTACTATACAACCCAAAGAAGGAAAACTATTCAACTCAAGCAGAGAAAAAGTTATAAATACAAGGAAAGCGCCTTTCTGCTGGCACTCTCTTAAGGAAATAACAAAGTTGGGTGGGGAGTGCTTCTGTAATTAAGAAGTTACACTGCATCTCAAGTCTAGGGTAATCCTTTCCCCTGTGTCCTCATTGTTTTTGCCCTGAAAAAGTGTGTATATGTTTCAGTGTGTGTGTGTGTGTCTGCTAACTAGAGATTTTTGTGTTAGTCTTTAACTAAAATGACAAGTAGATTTATATTGCTTTCTCAATTATTTTGCTGCTATTCATCTAAAAAAAAACTTCATATTTGTTTTTGAATTATTTTGGTTCTTCTGAATTTTGTAAATTTATGTTTTAAAAAAAATCAAATTTCAGATGGTTTCATTTTGTTGTGTATCCACTTGTAATATTTTACTTTTTCTACTTTCTTCAGGAAACATTCATCTGAGCCAGAAGGACATAGAAATGTAGCCCAGAGCTGGCTGATAACAAATCAAATCAAACCTAAGCAGCTCACTTTTCAGATAGAGTGCTCACAAGAAGTAGAAACCTCATGATATTTCAGGATGACAAGGAAACCAGAAACTCTGCTTGTGGGCTCTGTGTGTGTGTGTGTGTGTGTGTGTTTGTGTGTGTGTGTTTGTTTGTGTGTATGTGTGTGTGTTTAAAGGAAGCTTCAAATGAATTCTACTATATTGTGTATGAGTGACTAGATTTTTCAGATTCTTCATATAGAAAAGATGGAATTATCTACTTTTTATGCACAGATTCATATAGAATATGAGGAGTTGGAAACAACTTCGATAATTATCCAGTCTAGTTCATTCTCATAACTTTATAGATGAAAAAGGATTTTGAATAATTCGATCTATGCCATTATCAGTCAGCCTAGGCTGCATTATGCTGCAATAAAAACCAAATCCCAAATCTCAGTATTAACAAAACAAAACAGTTATTTTTCCCTCATTTTCCATGCTCAAGTGGGTGGTGGAGGATGCTTTGTTCATAGTATGTCCTTGGGACTGGGGGTCTCTGTCTCAGCATAAGCTTCCATGAGCACTGTGCCAGAGAAAACACAGTATTGTCTTGCACTACTATTCAAATGATTTTTCCCAAGAGTGACATGTCACTTCTGCTCTCATATCAGTAGTTAGAGCAAGGTACAAGACTATATGACAACTGCAAAGGGAACAGAGACATGTCATCCCATTGTGCTCAGAAAAACAACTAGAATACTTGTGAATATTCAGATGAGGAGGAGGATGAAGAGAACCAATCCAAATAATATGATTGAAATCTAATATATCTGCTTCTGAGTCCTCAGTTCTTTTTTGATGTGGACTTGTGAAAATGAATGAAACAAAAAGAAATTGCTAATAAGCCATTGATAACAAGCAGATGATAAGAACCTGTAGTCTGTGAACTAGGGGTATATTGAAGAAACCTTATTTAATTGTTAAAATATAAACTGGCTTTGTCTAACTCTGGGGATGAGTTTGCACAGAGAAGAAAATGTACAATTTTAGGATGGTACTTTCCATGAATAGTGAATATGTGAAAGGGCTATAAAATCTCTCTCTTTCTCTTTAGGATTTCTAAGGAAGAAAGATCCTCCTATTTTGATGGTACTATTATTAGAATTGACACTAAAGTTGAAGCTCTCTTTCCATAGAAATGTGTAAGAGCTCAGAGCAAAATTTTAGATTCTGAATGGATTACCTATCAGACTCATTTCATCATAGTCAAGCCTCAATTTTCCATTTGCACTATAGAGATAGTATAACAATAATATTAACAACAATGGTGACAATGATAGATGCCTACTTTTTAAAACCCACATGAGATAATTGCTGCATATTTGTCTTGTGTTAACAAAAAAATGTTTAATAACTTTTTGTTATCTTCGTCATCATAACTGTGACACATATATGCTAAAATGCTTTTTACCAAATGATTTGACAAATTATGAAGTTAAGAACTATTAGATACCATACTAGAACCCAAATTTTTAAGGCCCTACCTGGAAATTCTTTAACTATACTTAACTATTCACAAATGGTTCAGTGGCTTGAAGCATGCAACTAGTATACGTAAATTATATCTTATAATCATTAAGTCTCTAATAAGTGAAATGTAACAATGAGGCATTCAGAAAATATCAGAAAAGTATTTTTCACTACACATTTCCAGTCATTCCCACCTAAATGTAGTTATTCAATAAAGACCTAATGTATAAACAGGTTGATTATATCTGAAAGCATTTAATTCAACAAGGCTTGAGGAGAGAGAAGCCCTTTAGGAAGAAACCATAAATCAGTAAAGTCAAATGCAATAAGCCATAATATGATGAAACTAAAAGAATAATTGTAAACACATTTAATAAGCAGATTAAACACAAGGAGGAAATTGTTAAGGAATTCTTAATGATTCATGTTGATGGAATGCCTAAATAACAAAGCAGACAATTAATCAAAGACAAGGGGATTAATGTTTGTGATTTGTGGCCTGGAGTTAGAGGTCTAGTAAGAAATAAAGGTGGAACAGCCCCATAAAGGAGAGAATGATAGGAAAAAAAAGAATATAGAATAAATATTGTTGTTTTTCTTAAAGCAGAGGTTGGTAGACCACAGAAAATCTTTAGGTCCAAATAACTCATTGCTAGCTAATAAAATCAGGACAATTATTTAAAATTATCTAGTTGCTGAAACAACTCAATTCAAGGCAGGAAAATCTTCATACAATGTCAGCAATTGCATTGTAACATTGTAACATTTGCAACTTTCATCTGGCCCGCTACTAGGTATGGACTGAAAGTTCTGCCCAGATCCTAGAACAGAATAGCTGTGATCTGCTTCAAAGACTTTCTCTATGTCTTAATTTATTATTTTCTGAATTTCCTCTCCTAAAATGATGTATTTTATACGTAAATATTTTGTGTCAACACTCTTTTTCTACTGAGATATATTTAAACAAAAAATTAAGAATTCTCACAGAAATAATAAAATAATACATTAATTCCATCATTTCCTCAAAAACCAAATGAAGTCTTTTGAATTCTCAGAGCTATTTTCCAGCTAAATAATTAGGCTTTATCATATATCTTGTATATATCTCTAGCTTTAAAAGAAATAACAAATAAAAAATAGAAAAAAGCAAGTTAATTTTACATGAAGAATTATGGTTAAAAAAATTCAGATAAAGTACAAGTAAACACTTCACACTTAATTAAATGACATAATGCAAAAGTTATGAGAAAACTCCCCACTATAATTTGTCAGCCTAGGGTCTTTGATTTCTTTCTTGTTTGTACAGATTGACTCTTTTTCAGATATTGCACCTCCTTACTGTCGAGCTCCAACTCATTAAAATGAACAAACCTGTACCACATTTCTGCAGCAACTCCTTCCCCTAGATTAGCAGTTCTAGGGTCAAGCTGCACTGGGAGTGGCAAGAGCTATCCTTGCTTCCCTTGATGTTTATTTTTCTTTTTTTTCCAGACATGTTTCTGGGAAGGAACTAATTAATGCTTTCCATTCCCTTACCAAACTGACTAGTTAAAAGATTGGTATATGATCCAAACAGGAACAATAAGATCAAAAGAGCCAATATTGAGATGTTTGTTTGAACAATCACAGAGGTGAACTCCCCTTTGATGAATTGCATTTTAAAATGATGTGATATTAAAGCTATAGGTACTACTATAAGAAGGCTTATTATTGGGCTAAACTAGAGGAAGTAGAACTAAAAATGGTGCTATCTTTGAAGATTTGGATTTTAAAAACTCAAAACAAACATTAAATTTTGACTATTTGGTTATATAAATCTGTGATTTATTATTATTAATATTAAGGCAGAGCTATATTTTATGATAGTTTAAATTTAAACTATCTAATTGCTATGCCTTGAGATAAAAGCATTCCTCCAGAATTATGTCTTGTTAGAGATGGACAAAGTAAAACATGAGGGAAATGGATAGATATGATATCTAAATTTCTGCATTACAGAAAACATGTATAAAAAGAATCTCAAGGTTGTGCTAGTAATAAGTCCCAGGGTTCTAATAATAAGCATTTAATAAATGTTAGTTCTATTCTGTCCTTTGAAATATGTCCCCTTAATGAACTAGAAGTATTTAGTGATGAAATAAAGGAAGAATCTTCCCCCACACTCCTACTGTATTCATTTATTTAATGAATTACCTGGGAAATCTCAGGCAGAGTTTTCCAACTAAGGCACACCATTTGCTGTGTATGGGTTACAGGTAAGGTGAAATATTGATCATCTCACTCTTTGAGGTATGTTTTAATTAACATATTGCGAAAAGCTGTAAGAAGCCCCAACAATCTAGTGATAATAACACAGTAGTAGTTTATTTCTTGCTTATGAAAGACTCAAAAGTTAGTCTTTCTGGTCAGAAAGTAGTTTTCCTCCATGGGATGATTTAGCCACCAAGGCTCTCCTCACGTTGGGTTCTGCCACCTACTTTTTAACCCCTTTCACTCAAATGTGCCACATATTATTTCTATTCACATCCCATTGGTGAAAAATAGTCTCACATAGCTACACTTAGAAACAAAGAACGCTGGGACATATAGTCCATAGCTGAGCAGCTACTTCCCAGAAACAACTATTCTATGCAAGAGAAATGCATGGTTTAAGTTAGCTGCAACAGCTTGAGCCATTGGTCTATTATTTTCAGCCATGAGCAAGAACATCCATTTACCCAAGTGGATGATTTAAATATGATTTTCTATGTGTGCCATGATGTTAAGAGAGTTAAGAAGCATCAATCTAAGCCAACATTTTACTGGTACCCATGGAATTAAAATTTTTCTGTTTGGCAAGCTTTAATTCTCTAAATTTTCAAGTAGCCAATAATTATTGATTAGGTCTAACTTCATTTCTGACACTTCATTTTGACCCTTTTACAATTTGAGTTAGCATGTGTAGGGGGCAAAATGTCTTTTCTTCCCATCTTAGGTTCATGCCTGAGGCCCCTATGATGAAAGATTAATAACAGAAAAAGCACACAAATTTATTTAATATAATTTTTACATGACTCGTGAGCCTTCATAAAAAAAAATGAAGACTCGAAGAAATATATAAGCTTGTGTATTTTTTATGCAAGATTTGATGGAGAAGTGGACAGTCAAGCCAAGTTCTCAGGACACAAAACAAGACAAACAGGAAAGTAACAGCTGTCCCTGGGGTGGGAAGAATCAATAACTAATAAACACCCCAGAACCAAATTTAACCAGAGTCACAATTCAAACAGATGTTTTTCTCCTGCTATGCTGAATTTGGAAAAGGAGAAACAAAGAGAAGTTTTTACCTTCTCTTGAGTGAGCACTATAGACAGAGTTCTAGAAGAGCTGACCTTGGTAAGAACTCTTAACTTTCCCTGGCATTTTGTCAGTTGTCCCGGGATCTCACCTGCAGGCTTTGGAGCAAGTGAGGTGTCTCCATCATCCCTCCCTGAGTACCAGAAACTGTAGGGAAAAAGAAATATCTTTCCTTCCCCTCTTAGGTTTGCAGTTGAGGCTCCTATAACAAAAGACAGATTAAGAAGAGAAAAGCATATAAATTTAATAAAAAAGTTTTACATAGCATAGGAGCCTTCAGAAATGAAGATCCAAAGAAACAGATTATACAGTGTATTTTTTATGCTAGGTTTGATGAAGAAGCATATAGCTGTGGAGAAGTATAATTGGATAGAAAAATATGGTGTAGTGGTAGTAAACAGGGGGAAACTTAGCAAGGCCTGTTCAGATTATTCTTCCTGTCCCTGTATCTTCAGAGAGAAGATTATTCCTTTCCTCATCCTCTCTATCAAAGTGCATTGTCATTCATCTCATTATGGGAAATCACAGCCTCCTAACAGGGACAAGAATGATTGTAATGTAGTTATATAGGGAAAAAATAGGGAAATTACCACTGCAAGTTTTTAATGTCAAAATCTATTCATCTTTTAGGGAAAGTGGACCCCAGAGAGTCCTGTGCAGCCCCACCGCCGCCACCTTTGGCCTAGTTACCATCACATACCCGGAGGAGACGCAGCTGCTGCAGCTGGCCCCAGTCACCGTCACCACCACCATGAGCAGCCGCCCACCGCCTTTGCCCTCAGCGCTGCCAACACCAGCCCCGGCACCACCGGCAGTGGCACAGGGAGCGGTGGCCCTGGCGGCCTCACATCGGCCATGTCTGCCGGGGAGGACAAAAAGGTCATTGCAAGGAAGGTTTGCGGGACAGTAAAATGGTTCAATGTAAGAAATGGATATGGTTTCATCAACAGGAATGACACCAAGGAAGATGTATTTGTACACCAGACTGCCATAAAGAAGAATAACCCCAGGAAGCAGCTTCATGAAGAGCGTAAGAGATGGAGAGACTGTGCAGTTCGATGTTGTTGAAGGAGAAAAGGGTGCAGAGGCAGCAAATGTCACAGGCCCTGGTGGAACTCCAGTTCAAGGCAGTAAATATGCAGCAGACCATCACCATTATAGACGCTATCCACGTCGCAGGGGTCCTCCAGACAATTACCAGCAGAATTACAGGAATAGTGAGAGTGGGGAAAAGAAAGAGGCATCGGAGAGTGCTCCTCAAGGCCAGGCCCTACCGCAGGCGAAGGTTCCCACCTTACTACATGTGGAGACCTTATGGGTCTCGACCACAGTATGCCAACCCTCGTGTGCACGGAGAAGTGACGGAGGGTACTGACAACCGGGGTGCAGGAGAACAAAGTAGGCAACCAGTAAGACACAGTGTGTATAGGGGCTATAGACCACCATTCTGCAGGAGCCCTCCCTGCCAAAGACAGCCCAGAGAAGATGGCAATGAAGAGGATGAAGAGAATCAAGGAGATGAGACCCAAGGTCAGCAGCCACCTTAACGTGGGTATTGTCGCAACTTCAATTACCCACTCAGATGCCCAGAAAACCCTAAACCACAGTCGGACCACCAGCTGAGAATTCTCCCAAGGCTAAGCAGGGCGGGGCTGAGTAAATGCCGGCTTGCCATCTCTACCATCATCCGGTTTAGTCATCCAACAAGAAGAAATGACTATGAAATTCCAGCAATAAGAAATGAACAAAAGATTGGCGCTGAAGACCTTAAGTGCTTGCTTTTTGCCTATTGACCAGATAACTACAACTATCCACAATATTTATGCAGCATGGGGTTTTTATTATTTTTATGTAAAGACGTCTTTTTTGGTAATAACAAACATGTTTTTTTTAAAAAAGCCTAGTTTTTCTCAATACATCTTTAAAGGTTTTTAAATTGTTTCATATCTGGTCAAGTTGAGATTTTTAAGAACTTCATTTTTAATTTGTAATAAAAGTTTACAACTTAATTTTTTCAAAAAAGTCAACAAACTGCAAGCACCTGTTAATAAAGGTCTTAAATAATTTTTAAAAATCTATTCATCTTCTAATGTCAGTTGTTACATTAGAAGAGGTAGATAAAGACATGTTAATGCCTTTAAAGAAGACTTTTCTATGATATAAAAATTAATTAAAAATATATTTTTTTCTGTTTATCATCATCATGTCGTACTCCTAAATATTTGTCTTATGCAAAAGAATAAAAATATAATGTTTTCTATTGTGTGTATTAGCTAATTTAGCTAGTTCCTATAGCAAATAAACCCTCAATATCTATAGCTAAGAAGAATATTTTTTGCTCAAGCTGGCATTATATATTGTGGCTCAAGGTGAACATCTCCATTAACATTCATTTGGTAGTATCTTATTTTCTTCATCCAATGTCTATAGACTTTTTAATAAGATAGTGTTACACCTGGTCCTATGCTATGAAATCCTTGGGTGGTTGCTTAAGCATATAGTTAAGTATATAGTCCGGTGTTTTGTGTCCCTTGTTATGGGAGAAGGTGTGTGCTTCCTATAGTTATTCAGGGACTCAGGCCTCAGATTCTGGATCATCTTCAACACTTTTTTTTCAAAGTCATGTTGAGCATTATGATTCAACAGGCAAGAGGGGAAGAAACATGGAGGATCTCACATGGGAGGATTTGAGGGGCCATTCCTGGTAGGGTCAACTATCACTTCAGCTCTTTTTCAACTGGCCCAAACTCAGTCCTTTAACAACACCTAACTACAGGGGAGACTGGAAATGTGGTTTGGCTGTTTAAATGAGTTTGGCGTACAAATAGTGAATCTGCCACACTGTGACAATTGACCTTTATTTTAACTTTTAAAAAATTATCCTATTCATTTGTCTTGCATATTATAATAAATCCAGGCTTCAGAGTATTCAGTCCAGCATCAATTCCCACCTTGATCTTAAGGAATTAATTTCTCATTATACCCTGCAAAGACCTTTCTTTTCGTCCAAACTAATTTACTTTCTATTCACCAGTCCTAATACTATGCTTTTTCATAGGTCATTTTAATTCATTCTTTCTGGATATGCTTCCTTCATCTTCTATCAACCCTTAATCCCTTGAAAACATGACTTAAAACTCATCTTTTCTAGAAGATTTTTCAGGACAAATAAAGCTATATTCCTATCCATAGTCACATATATAGCCCTTAAACAATACACAAATTTCCCCACTTTTTTCTCCCCTCACATTTCTGGGAGGGTAAGAGTTAGGGTTGTACATTCATGAACAAGTTCCAAAATATATGTAGCATAAGGTAGAATCTTCTATTAACATTAATTTAGTAGTATCTTATTTTCTTCATCCTATATCGATAGACTTCTTCATAAACTAATACTACATCTGGTCCTACCCTATCAAATCCTTGGGTGGTTGTTTAATCTTTCTATGGATCTGCCCATAATTCTACTCTTTCAATTCATATTATTTAGAATAGGTAGGAGCAGATAAGAAACTTTGTAGAAAAAATGCTCAAGAATTTTAAAATAAATTGAAAAATCTAGAAAAACTTTCTTTACCACGTTAAAGTGCTTCAAAATCTGTATATGTGTACATAAATAAATGTATAATATATAAATATATACAAATCTAAAAAAATAAATAAGTAAATAAAATAAGTATATAAAATACATAAAAGTTATACATAACTATGTGCAAATATGTTTGAGATGCATACCTCAGAGATGCCTCTTTAAAATTATTCATTTAGGCCGGGCGCGGTGGCTAACGCCTGTAATCCTAGCACTCTGGAAGGCCGAGACGGGCGAATCATTTGGCTCAGGAGTTTGAGACCAGCCTGAGCAAGAGCAAGACCCCGTCTCTACTAAAAATAGAAAAAAATTAGCTGGGCATGGTGGCCCATGCCTGTAGTCCCAGCTACTCAGGAGGCTGAGGCAGAAGGATCTCTTTAGCCCAGGAGTTTGAGGTTGCTGTTAGCTAGTCTGACGCCACGGCACTCTAACCCAGGCAACAGAGTGAGACTCTGTCTAAAAAAAAAAAAATCATTCATTTAATCTGTGATTATCTATGGCTTTAGGCTACATAGCTTAATGAGAAAAACTATATTTACTTTTTTGACATTTTTAAAAATAACTTTCTTAAAAATCAAGAGCATACCTGGATGGAACTGGAGACCATTTTTCTACGTGAAGTATTGCAAGAATGGAAAAACAAACACCACATGTACTCACTATTAAATTGGAATTAATTGATCAAAACTCAATGTGCACATATGGAAATAAAACTCAACAAAAATCAAGCAGGTGGGGGGACAAGAGGGGATGGGTAAATTCATGTCTAACAGGTACAATGCACACTACCTGAGTAAAGGGCACACTTATAACTTTGACTCAAACTGTACAAAAGCAATTCATGTATCCAAAACATTTGTACTCCCATAATATTCTGAAATTTTAAAAAAGCAAGGGCATAGGCTAGAAACTAGTTGTGTGAATATAAGCAGAAAGTGAATAAAACTTTTAGTTCTTTGAGAAATCTCCATACTGTTTTCCATAGGGGTTATACCAATTTGCAGTTCCACTAACAGTGTCTAAGTGTTCCTTTCTCTGTACATCTGGGCAAGCATCTATTGTTCTTGGACTTTTTAATAAAAGCTATTCTAACAGGAATACAGGGATATCCCCTTTTGGTTTTAATTTGCATTTCCCTGATGATTAGTGACATTGAGAATTTTTTATGTTTTTTGGGCATTTGTCTATCTTCTTTTGAGAAACTTTTGTTCATGTCTTTTGCCTACTTTTTAATGGTATATGTGTGTATGTATACCATGGAATACTATTCAACCATAAAAAGAATGAATTAATGCCTTTTGCAGCAATCTGAAAGGAATTGGAGACCATAATCCTAAGTGAAATATCTCAAGAATGGAAAAACAAACATCACATGTACTTTCTAATAAATTGGAATCAACCAATGGACATACAAGTGCACAGAGGGAAGTCAAAGTCATTGGAAATCAATGACTTCCAGTTGGAAGGAAAGATGGAGTGGGAGGCTCAAAAACCCACTTAACAGGTACAGTGAACACTATTCAGTTGATGGGTACATTTATAGCCCTGACTCAAGCTATGTAACAAAAACATTTGTACCCCCTTAATATTGTGAAATTAAAAAAGAAAGTAAATTAAACATGAAGATGATACTTAGGAAAAAACAAAGGTGAAATATGCTGGAATACTAAAATTAAAGTCTACCAATGCAAGTAACTGCTTCAGGAGACTACAAGATGTTTTGCGGAGTTCATTATAATTTTCTCTCTTCAAATTAAAATTTTTCAGGTAGAAATATTTTCACTATTATACACATGAAATAAAGGTACTCTTTTTCCAATACAGCAATACAGAAGTCTTCTTCAAATATAAGCATGTAGGCAAAATTCTCCATCAAATTGGATTTCCTGACATAAATCCTGTATCCCAAATCTGTCACCTCAAAGTCAAACACCATGTTTATTGCTTCTTATTAAAGTAAATGCCTGTTTTAATTTTTCTTGCATGGATGTTCTGAAACTCAAATGTTTGGGCAAAGAATGGATAGGTGCTTTTGCTTAGATAGTTAGGGAAGGACACAGCACATACTGCAGCTAAGAGCAGCTGGCTTCTGTTGTGGCCATGAAACCAGGTCTTAAGCCATGCCTGTGCTAAACAAGTTTTTATTTTTCCTTTCTTTCTCCCATGAGTGATTCTCAATCCTGTTTCCCATTAGAATCACCAGGGAAGTATTTAAAATGCTTATTACCAGGCTACTCTTTAGCCCAATTGCCCAATTATATGCAATCTCCCCAGCTGGTGGCCTCACTGAGATCCCCACAGGTATTAACTGAGCATACTAAAATAACTTTGCTGTCTGTCCTCTGCAGCAGGGCACTCTCAAAACTCAGTTGACTTCATTTCTTCTCAAAGCTCTTTAGGCTAAAAGGAGGCAGAACTGAAAAGTAATTTTCTTAAGTCATCCCTAAAACTTGTTTTCTTTTTAATGTTCTAAAAGTGACTCTAGAAAATAGAAAAGCAAATGTTCCCTTTTAAAAAGTCAGCTTCCTGAGATTAAAAAAAATTATTTATCAAGATGATCATTTGCTTTAATTTTAGGAAATTCATTTTGAATACTTTAATATAGATATTTCCCTAATGGTGGGAGTAAGAGTATTTTCTAGGAAATAGATCACATTTCCACCTTCGAATGAAGTAATTTACTGGTATTTATGGATCACCTAGAAAGTGACAAAAATTCTCTGCTTGACCAAAATTTAGTCAGGCTTCAGAACCTCCTCCTCGGTCCATCTGTGCATTTTCTTATAAAATTCAGTTTTAGCAAAGAACTCTGCTAAGTCAATTTGGCAAGAAGCCCCTGTCCTTATTATCTGATCACCTATTATATCTGTTCAGGTTTCTCATCCTCTTCCAGGTAATATCTGATCACTGTTGTCTGTAGCTAGAATCCTGTTGGGTTAGTTTAGCCAGAATCCCTCTTACCTCTGATGTTTCCTCTTAGTAATATTCCATCCTTTGATACCACCCTGCTCTTTGGCTATATATTGCAGTGGTCCCTGTACCTATCTCATAATGGCCCTGAGTAAAGTCTTCCTTACCATGTTTTCACAAGTACCCTTGAGTTATTTTTTTCTTTAACACAAGTGTATATTACTTTGTATTATGCTTTGTGGGAAATGGAACAAAAATTGAAACTAGACCTAATTCTTTTTTAGAAAAAAAAAAAGGTAGATAAAACTCTATAAGATAATGGTACAGAATAATGTGTTTGTAAGTACTAAAAAATAATTGACATAAAATAAGTGACTAAGAATTCTGAGAAAGGAGATATTAAGTGGCTAAGAGTAGTAAGGAAAAGCTGGGGGGAGACCTCTTGCTAAAATGGAACTATGGTATGTTCACTGATCTTGAGGAACCTAGATTTCTGCTTGGGAAGGAGTGGAGAATAAAACTGGATGATTAGAATTGGGCCATTGTTGAAGATATTTATATGCAAAACTGAGGAATTTAGACTTTCTTCTGTAGAAAATAGCAAAATTGGTTAGAAGAGAGGCAGTTACTGGTGTGTAGTCCATCTGATTAAAATAACAATAGCTTAACATTTATTATGCATTGCATTTTATAGAGGGGCTGGGAATATGCAGAGGAAGTGGTGGGAGGGGTGTGAACAAGTACCTGAACACAAGTTATCTAGGGAAGATTAGACTTTAAAAGCAATTCAAAGCATCTGGGCAGATAAATGCAAAGTAACCATAAATATGCAAAATGGCTCAAGTATTCTAACAGATTCGTTAACATTTCTAAAGAAAAGAAGTTCTCCACCAACAGCTTGGTAAATGAAGGAAAGAGAGAGAATTGGCAGAACTTTCTCAAGCATTGCCAAGTGGCCAGGTGACTGACACCAACTAGACCTATCTTTGTTTGGAAATTGATGTTTCTAATTGAGCTGTTGGAACTCAGAACACTATACCCCAAAGAATGGCCCCTGGGCATGCTGAGTACTTTAAATTGAAATACATTGGAAGGGCCTTAGAACCAAGGTCTCTCTGACTTTCTCCTGCCCGTCAGTCTTCCCTTTTTTCTCTCCCTAAGTGAGTAATAGAAATCAGAATTCCTCTTTCCCAAGGCAGGCCATAGACTTCTCTCTTCCATAGCAAGCTGTAAAACCTAGAAAGCTCATTCTCCCCCTTCTCCCTTGACGATTCTCATTCCAGAGGGGTTCCATCCCATATCCAGGAGAAAGAAGGAAGCTGAACAAACAGGCCTTGCTTGTTTTCCCCCTCAGTCTATGTGTTGCCCTTATGATGGGTGAAGAAAGATATCACTGTTTTCCAACCTTACACAGCCTTGTTGACATTTGACTCACAGAACTAACTCTCTTACCTTTTAAACTACTTTCACAGTCAACCTTGTCATTACAATTCTCATGTGATTTTCCCTATGGGAAAGAATGGTAGGCCAAAGGTTCACCAATTATTTCCAAAGATATGTTAACAAATCTATTACGATGTATAGATCTATCTCTTAGGAGATTAGTTAGTGTGAATCTGCCCCTAAAAAATAAAACTGTCATGTATAGGGCTCTTTGGGTATATAAGCCTTGTGCTAAGGACTTTACAGATACTAATTTATCCAGTCTTCCATTATTCTATAAAGTAGATATTTTATCCCCATTATCCAGATTAAAAAAAAAAATCTGAGAGGTAGTCTCAGTCACAGTCCTGTAGTTCTTTAGCTAGTAGGCTGTGCTTTTAGGGCTTTGAAGTCTCATCTTCCTGATTCCAATATCTGTGCCCTTAGCCAATCAATGCATTGACAAAGTTAAGCTTCTGAAACTGCAACGGTGGGTAACATGACTGACAGGGATAAATTTGCCCTAGTGCTTGACACTATTAGCACCTTCTTGGCAGACTGAGGGATTTTCTCATGGCATCCCAACTATGCAGTGCATCTTCTCATTTCAAAACTGTCTTCCTCATCAGCCTCTTCAGAAACCAGTCTCCCTACCAATCTCCATGCCTGAGCCACCTGGGCCATTCAGTTCTTGGACAAAGTTCAATTCCCTCCTACCTAAGGACTTTAACACAACCCCCTGATTCTACAAAGTTCACTCAGATCACCTAAATTACTAAAATTTCATATCACATCAGATCCTTTTTTTCCCTACCATCTCATTTATCCCCATTTCTCTTCCAGTTTCCAAATACTACATTGGCTGAACTCCATCCTGATTCTTTATTTTTTATTTATTATTATTATTATTTTATGTCAAAATATTAAAGGGGTACAAATAAATGTTTTTGGTTACATAGATCACTTTTGTAATGCTTGAGTCACCGCCATGAGTATGTCCATAACCCGCATAGTGTTCATTGTATCCGTTAAGTAGGTTTTCACCTCTCCCTGCTTGATTTTCACTGAGTTTTACTTCCCTCTGTGCACATGTGTGCTCATCAGTTAGTTACAATTTAATAGCAAGTACAAGTGATGTTTGCTTCCATTTCTTTAGATAACTTCACTTAGGATAATGGTCACAGTTCCATCCATATTGTTGCAAAAGACATTAAGTCACCCTTTTTATGGCTGAGTAGTACCCCATGATATACATATACCACATTTTGTTAATCCACTCATGAATTGATGAGCACTTGGGTTGATTCCACATCTTTACAATTATGAATTGTGCTGCAATAAACAATTGAGTGCAGGTGTCTTTTTGATACCCAATAATGGGATGGCTGGATCAAATGGTAGGTCTACTTTTAGTTCTTTGAGGAATCTCCATACTCTTTTCCATACAGGTTGTACTAATTGGCAATCCCACCAACAGTGTATAAACATTCCTTTCTCTCTGCATCCCTGCCAGCATCTATTGTTTTTGGACTTTTTAGTAAAAGCCATTCTAACAGGGGTAAGGTAATGTCTCATTGTGGTTTTAATTTGCATTTCCTTGATGATTAGTGACGTTGAGCATTTTTTCATATGATTGATGACCATCCTATTTCTTATCCCATAGTGAAGATAAGCAACAAAACTTCCATGCCTTATTAAAAAAGAGCATGAGTCCAATAAGGTTCTTCCTCTTTCACTTCCTCCTCTTTCTCTCTTCTTCTCTCTTCCACTCCAGCTTAGAGTCCTTAAGACTCACATCTTTCCTAGGGCAATGGGAATAAATGTTTAATGCTTTGTTTTTCGAAGAAGGACCTGCAAACTTTCTCTTCCTACTCTTGCTAAGCCCCAGGCAACAATTAAATTAGAGTTAAAAATAAATAAATAAAAATTATGTGAACCAATCCTTGAAGCACAGGATGTAGTAAAGCCACAAAAATGTTAAATATTAGATTTCGCTAAAGTAGAAAATTACCTCTTTGATCTCTTGCTCACATACAGCTGTCTGCAATCAGGCCGATGTGATACAAACACACCTTTTAAAAAATTGCTGTAGCTATGATTCATTGGTTAATTGTTTAAAGAATAAAAATTTGATTTCAGATTAAAAACACATATGATTTCAGTGTCTAACTTCTAGCTGGTTTCAACCTTCAGGATATGCACTTCAATATCAAGTTAAACAAGACCTGTCACAGGATGTTTTAGACGTGTCCACACACACAACTCAAGATAACCTTCCTCAACCCTAAAGGTAAAGTATATAATAATTCACAAGAGGAGGTTTGTGAGTGAATATGAGTGTCAATAATCTCATGGCCTCTGAATGTGTTTTATTCTTTCAACATTTAACAAAAGATTTGCTATGGCCTGAAGGTGGAATATCCCTGAATCAAACTTAAATGTACTGAAAGAAGGAGATGGGAGAAGGAAGAACAAGTGAAGAACAGAGAAAGTCATTGAAACAAATACAGGAGGTCTTCATACTACAATGTAGAATGTGAACAAAAATATGTAGAACTACATCTATTCATTCATTTCAAATAGTTCCTCTTCATCTGGGATTAGTAGCTTCATTGTACATATTTTGGGTGTGAATGTAAGTAAAACCCTTTTTTCCCCCCCTTTCATTTTGGTATCTGGAAATGGGCCCACTTGGCATTATCTCCCATAGAATACAGACAGGACTTAACAGGCTTTCTAGATGCTTTTGGCAAAGTACTGGGTATGCAACACCAGTTGCTTGCAAGTTTGAAAGTTTAATGATTAACATTTGGCTTCTTGTTTTTTCATTTACTACTGGGACTTTTTAGCCTTTGATCACCTTTTTACTTTAACCATTGCTCTTTAGTCACAAATTATTCACACACACTACATTTGGTTTTCCCTTTCATCTTTCTCATTCATGTTTCTTTTTATCCACTAGCTAATGTTTATTGAATTATTGAATCATTTAGGAAGACTCCCTAAGGTGTAACGTTATCCCAATCCCATTTTTCTTCACTAAAGACCATAAAAAAGCCACTAAGATTTGCCCCAAAATACCTGGTCCTAACTATTATTTTTAGGTCTTTGGTGCTCCAGAGTTAGTATTTTAATATTAAAACTATGAGGAACTCATTATTGTTATATGAAGTATTTTGAGGTCAAGAGAAATGGATTTTTTTTTAAAAACTGTTAAGGACATTAAATATTGTGATCAATGTCTATAAAGAATAGCAGATGTAAAATTTGGTTAAATAACAGGGATATCATGACTGTTTGCCTTAATGGAGACAGTGTTAAGTTTGTTTGAAAAATTATGCTTGAAAAATTAATTCCAGGGATTGACTCTAAAAGCTTGAACCAGCCAGACTGTCAGGTTGTAGTTGTCTGTTCTTGGTTCTTGGTGTGCTCTTGGCCAAAGAATGACCAGACACACCAAAAGCAAGACAAACATGAAATGAAGTTTATTGAGGAAGGACAAGATAGGTTCACAGGGCAAGAGCAAGATTTAGGTTTACATAGCAAAAGCAAGCAAGATACATTCGCCATAGAGGATGAACAGACCCGTTATCATAACAAGAGGTCAGGTCCCCGATTATGGTCTCGGATCATGTTCTATAGTGTCTGGATTGGGCCCCCCTCATGATTCAGATTTCACCACTGAACTACTTTGATGGACAGTTAATGACATGATAATTAGCCTTAGGTTACTCTAGGTCACTTTCCAGATCCTACTGTGTGGGGCTGCTGAATTCCCTGCATTTTTTTGCAGATTGGTAGTGTGTTCCTCTTACCAAAACAGGGCCACACCCTTGTGCTTCTTCTCAGGCAGGGCAATTGCTTGAGGTAGCACCAAGGTAAGGCATCCACCATTGTCCCTACCAGAGCCAAAATCCCTCACTATCTACCTAACAAGACCATGAATTATTTTTAAAATATTTTATACATTTTTAAGCCTCAAACAACATACCAGATACTGTGTTAAATATCTTACTGTGATGACATTAATACTCTACAACCATGCATGGTAGATTTTATCATTTTCTACTTTATACAATAAGAAACTGATAATTAGGGTAGTCAAATAAAAAACCCAATTGATGCAGCTAAAGAGAAGCATCCACTTTGAAATTTATGTATTGTGGATTGCACAAGCCATATATGTCATTCACATCATGTTGCCTCCCTCAGCTAGATGTTACCTGACAGAGATTTTTAAAATTTCTCTCTTTTAAAATTATTTTTGTGTAAGATAGTACTGAGACCAGGTGTGGTAAATCAAAATCACACCTGTAATCCTAGCACTTTGGGAGGCCAAGGCAGGAGAATAACTTGAGCCTAAGAGTTTGAGGTTACAGTGAGCTATGATGACACCACAGCACTCTAACCTGGGTGACAGAGCAAGAACATGTATCAAAAAAAAAAAAGGAGGGGGCCACATTTGGTAGCCAATCCTTTTCCTTTCTCCCTTCCATAACCTGTCTTGACATTAAAATCTGTTTTGCCACAATCCAAGCTCCCATTCTTTATAAACTTCTGTACCTCATTGGAGTGTTCGGTCTTCATTCTGAGGGCTCTCATGTATACATATTACATAAATTTGTGTGTACTTTTCTCCTATGAGTCAATATACATCATATCAGTGATTTTTCAGTGAACCTTTACGGGACAAAGGGCATTGGTCCCTACATTGGTTTCTCTTGAGATCATATAACTTTCATATTTCTCAGATCTAAACAATCAGCCATCATCTGAAAAGTCTGCTTTCCATGTTTACAGAATTGCTTCAGATCTATAATTATAGACCTCCAGGGCTCCTTTGTTTTCTTTGCCCATATGGAGATATAGATATACAGTTATATATAATTCCTTTTAATTTTATTTTAGTGGAGTTTTAAAGATAGGTTAGGATAAAGGTGTTTTCAATCAGCTGTGTTTGATCACAAGTCTAGTATACTCTGAATTGTCTTTAGCACATAATTTAGCTCTCATCACAGCAGCAAGTAATGTTGTTTTGCATAATAATATCTTACCATTTTGGGGGCATTTATAATATGGAGCAGGGAATTTATTTATTTTATATTATTTTCTTTGAATCTACATTTGTGCTGAGTACATCACATTTTATAGAGCAATCACTTTATAATTCTTATTGTTGGCAATCAATGCAGCAGTCAATTGATTCTCTGGCCATTCGTTAAAAGTGAAATATGAGAAATAAGATGGTAGAGCCATTGTTAATAGAACAAGTGTAATCTAAAAACAAAGCTTTTTATTTAAAAATTATATTTGTTTCAAATATTTACATTTATATATTTTCAAGATAAATTTGGTAATTTTAAATGCTTCATGACAAATTATATGGAAAAAGGAACTTTCTAATATTCTAACATAAAAGAAGTAGGCTAATTTGATATTTAGGCAATTTGCCATTGAACTGACTTTCACCAGAATAAATTATTCTGCTGTTCAGTAAAATCTCTGGCAATCACGTTAAAAGCGAAGAGAAATGATTAAATAAAAATTTTTTTACAATTTTTCTTTTGAAGTAGCAGCGTGTAGGAGTGAAAAATTAACATATTTTTCTCTCCCATAGCAAGGTTCATGTCTGAGGCTCCTATAACAAAAGATAGATTAACAAGAGAATGGCATACAGATTTCTTTAACACAAGTTTTATTTGACAAGGGAGCTTTCAGAAGTGAAGAGCCGAAGAGACAAGGAAATCTGTGTATTTTTATGGACAGTTGTGCCTAAGTACCATGGGAGAACAATAGCTTATGATCTAATTGTAGTAAGCCAGGAGGAATTTATCAAGACTTGCTTGTTCAGATTCTGCTTGGCTTCTTTGTTTCACATTCCATCTTTGAGTATATATAGGTCAAGCACCTGTCTCATGAGGGTATTCAGGAGAGAAAGGAAGGAGAAGGACAGAGAGTGGTCTTCCTAGGTTTTATGGCCTGCTTTAGGGAAGAAGGGTGAGGGGAAGGTGAGAGTGACCTTTTTGTTTCTGCTGTTTCCTCAGATCCCAAGGTGCCATGTCTTAGAGTGGCATGTGCTGAACCCCATCAAGGACCAGTCTTTATTAAAAAAAAAAAAACACGGAAGAATTTCTTTTCATATCAATTCGTGAAGCTAAAATTCTAACCCGTTTATAAAGCTTCATAGTCATGTTTGGAAGAAAATATTTTCTCTTTGAATACAAAAATCATTTAAGTTTAAAAAGAAAAGTATTAGGAATGATTTACTTCATGAAGTTCTATATTTATTTTTTGGTAGAAATATGGGCTTCTAATCAATTGCTTGTTTCATTTATTCTATGACATTCTGGCTCCAGCTAAAAGAATTTTAGAATATGAAGATGCAAGAAAATTAAAATGTCAATAAAATACTGTTGTGTATTTTTCCACCTTTTAATCTCTCAAGATTATTTTATAATCTGATTTTATTTTCCATGGTTTTAGATTCAATACCCAAAAATGTTTTAGTAGAAAACCTACTAAACTGTCTTCTTAGAGTACTTCTTATAAGCAACTTGAGAAGTTTCGCACACCAAATAAAAGGTGAATCCTTCCCTTTGTATGGATTTTCTAACCTAAGAAATATTGCCAGTAACAGGAAGATCCACTTTTAGAGAGAGATAGAGGGAGTGTTGCCAATCACAGGTTCGGCTGCCCACCATCTAAGAGCCAGACAGGAGAGGCGAGTGTTGGTGAAGGAAAAGTGGTTTATTCAAATACCAGCAACCTGAGGAGATGGCAGACTTCTGTCTCAAAGGCCATCTCATCTCCTCCGCTTACTCAGCTACTTATAAAGGGAAGGGATAAAGGGGACTGGTGGCAGAAATCAAGCTTTGTCATTACGAGATTCGCTTGACCTTTAGCTAACCTAGCATTACAGTCTGAATGGCCCTTTGCAGTACACTTACAAGAGGCAGAGACAGAGAGAAAGAGAGAGAGAGGGGGAATTGGAGTCAACCCGTCATCTCCTTTGCCTATATTTAGATTAAAATTCAAAATTATTTACATTTAAAAGTTGAAAAGAGAAAAAAGACCTTAACCAGGTTCAAGAAAAGTACAGTCCTGTTAAATAAATAACATGAAATTATTATGGTTTTAAAAGAAAAAAATATTTTAAGTGTAAGGGGCCAAACAGAGCAATAGTTGAGACCATAAGCCAAGTAGACACACAGCCTTGCTTCAAATCTTCATTCTGCTGCATGCTAGTCCCATTCTTAGGTAGATAGTGAGGGATTCTGGGTCTCCTAGGGATGAAAGTGGGTGCTGTAGCCCCCATCTTGGTCCTGCTCCACCCTTATCTCCCAAGCGACTGCTATACCTAGGCAGGAGGAAACACCCTTCAAATCTGCCATTCATAACTTAGTACACCAGCTGCAAAAGAATACAGAGGACTCTCTAGCCCATGGGCCAAGCCGCAGAGTCCATAGAGTACCATAGAGTCTGGAAAGTGACCTAGAACAACCCACATGTGTAATAAGGCTCAGGTCATGTGACTCCTAAGTGTCCAACCAAAGTGGTTCCAATGGTGACTTCTGAACCACAAGAGAGGTCCCAATCGGGCTCTATAATACAAGACACAGACCATAACCAACCCCTTTTTTTATGCCCTTCCTTTGGCTCTTTCCCTACTGTGACAATGAGTTCAATCATCATCTGTGGCATATGTGTCATGCTCTGTAAACCTGTATCTTACTCTTGCCCGATAATCCTATCTTTTTCTCTTCAATAAACCTCATTTTCATGTTTGCCTTACTTTGGTGTGTCTGGCCATTCTTTGGCCACCAGTGTGTCAAGAACTGATTATTTTCACACTGAAACCTAACACTGTGACTTACTGTAATCCCCTGAACATCCTTAAATATCTTTTCTCATTTATAAAATATGGCAAAGCACTAAATTCATAGGACTATTCAGAGGGACAATAAGAATACATATGAAATGGCATTCTATAGAGAACTTAGTAAACTAGAGAAGAAAAATTGACTACAACTCCTAACAATTTCACTTATTAATTTAACAAAATTTGTTGAACTCTTGCTATATGCTGTACCAGCACTGTTCTATTTATTATGGATATAGTGGTAAATATATCAAATGTTTTACCCTCATGGAAGTTATATTCTTGTGAGAGAGAGTATATAAAAATAAGCCAGTAAATATAAAAAGTGTGAAAAGCGCTGCGGAGAAAAATAAAACAGGATAATGATAAATATTTTTCTCATAGATAACCACTCAAGATTACCTCTATTGAGCACAGTTAGTAACTCAATTCATCCAAATGTATTTGCTGAGGGGATATGATAGACCAGGTTTGTTTTAGGTACTGAGAAAAAAACACAAAAATCCCTGTCCTCAAGGAGCTTGCTCTAGTTGAGAGATAAGAACCAAAAAATTTGTTTCCACCCGCAGCTGGGAAAGTATTTATTTTACACACAGTTTATGGCCTATATTAACATAACTGTATTACTCCATTGTATTTATTAACATAACATGACTATGGGAAGAGACTCTCACCCAGGCACATAACTTTACTGCTCATTATAGGAACTTTCCCAAAGACCCATCAACTCTTCAATAGGAAAAATCAATAGACAGTTTACACTCTAAAACTCTTTTATCTCTTTGCCATAAAAGCTGTACCTACCTTGTTTTTGATCTGTATCCAATCCATAGCAAGCCTCTCCCATTTGCCCTGCATTGGAAGATTGGCCTTAAACCAAACTTCAAAATCTCACTGGAATCCAAGCTTGATTTTCTTCTCCTGGATGCCCCGAACTCTTTCTATGTGGCGTTCTTCCTATAATGGTAAGCAATTAATTCAATTCTGTTTTGCCAACAGCTTTTATTGTTGATATTTGGGAAGCTAGCATTTAAGGGGGACTAGGTGACAAATATATATATGAATGCTGTTGTTTAATCTAGTATGGTCAGGGAAAGCCTCATTAATAAGGAAAGGCAACTAAAGGAAATGAAGTAGAAGATTGTGAAGTGTGGCTGCAGAGCAGAGACCAAAGAGAGAGCAGCAGGGGGTAGCATAGGAAACAGATGGTGAAGAGTAGCACAAGATGCCACCCTGAAATGAATCATTTTGGCATAAGGATTAATTTGAGCTAAAGTTAATTGAGAAGAAGCAGATATAAGAAAATCTCTCTGTCTTCCCCTATTTGACTAAAAATATTAATAAATTTACAAAGATGTCCCTGTCCCTCTCTCCATCAGAAAAAATAAAGGGTGATCACTGGAGACAACTTTAGATCCTTAGACAGCATGAGAGAAATCTACTAACTAACTTTACTAACAAACTTTCATCTACCAATAATTTCCTATAGGGGAAGAAAGGTTTGATACCTTTTCTCACTCATGATAAGGGTCACTGCAAACACTCGTATAACAAAAGATGGGGTAACAGGAGAAAATTATAACATTTAATTAAAGTTTGTAGGTTCACCAAAAATCACTGACATGAGGCAGGAGATTAATAGATTTACTTAACATATGTACGGGAGCCTTCAAAATGAAGACCCAACCCCCTAATGGAGCACAAAAGCTTATATACCATCTTGAGGTTACAGAAAGAATGGGGGCATGGATCCTGGCAAAACAGATTATTGGAGTGGGGAGAAGAGGAATTCTGTCAAGGGATCACTGGGGAGAATTCAATGAGAACATACAATGGTCCGGGGCAAAGTCTGTTAGGCCTGCAGAGCAAACAACGGTGTGTGACAAACATCTGTCCAGGTTTTTGACAGAATTTAGTCTTCCTATAATACCAGTTAAGTTAATAAAAACCTAGGGATGGGACTGGAGGTAATTGTTTTCTTCTTTGGTAGGTCTGGATGTTAAGCAGATAAGGGAACTTGACAGGACAACTTTATCCCTTGCTTTGGGAGAGATGATGTTGTAGGGGGAGAGGTCAGAGGGACCTTGAGGCTTCTCCAGTTCCAGATGTCAAAATGCCATATTTTGGAATATTGGTTTCTGAGCCCCAGCACAACACAGGAGTCTTCAGAAATGAAGACCCAAAGACCCAAGGAAAATTGTTTATTTTTATGCTTAGGTTCAAAGAAGAATGGACAGCTATGTAGAAATGTGATGGATTGGACAAAAGAGGGTGATCTAATGTAACAGACTACAGGATGCAATCCAGAAAGGCCTGTCTTTTCAGATTCTTCTTGTCCTCTCTGTGTAGTTTTCACATGTAGGCAGGGACACTCTGCAATGAGGGTCTTTATTCCATAAGAATGAGGAAGGAGAGTGACCTTTCTAGGTTTTATGACATGCTTTGGGGGAAGAAGAGCTCTCGTTTTCATGATTCTACTTGGGGAAGAGGAATTCTGCTTTCTATGACTCACTTTGGGAGGGAAAGAGAGGTGGGATATGGGAAAGCAGGAGGGCAGAGAGAGCTTAGTTCTGAGGCCTTTGATATCATTCAGTTCAAAGTACTCAGCACACCAAGGCGCTACACTTGCTCTGAGCCCTGATGCTCCCCTATATTTGCATTCCCACCATTTGTTGCCCTAGCAACTCAAGGTCCTTTTCCTTTTTCTTGTCACTTCTTTAAATTGAATTGTTCATTGTCAAAGATGCTATATAAGCTGGAGTTCTAAACTACCTCTTTGTGAATTATCATATCATTTCCTGGCTATCGCCCATGGATATATGAAATATGCATGTTGATAAATATCTGTTTTTCTGTTATTAATCTGTTTAATCTATTATAGGGGTCCCAGCTAAAAACTCAAAGGGGCAGGGAAAATTTATTTTTTCCTCCCCTATCATGGCCATAGAAGCATGGTGGTAGATTTTTGTAATTTATTATAAGAACTTGAGCTTTTACTCTTGAGTGAGTTGGGAAGGCATTGTTGGTTTTTGAGTGGGTATATAACAGATCTGACTTATGTATAAACATGATTACACTGGCCACTGGGGAAAGAATACATTATAGGTGGAGAACAAAGATCAAACTGGGGAGAGCAATTAGGAGGCAATTGTGGTAATCTAAGTGAAAGTCAAAAGTGATAGGATTTGGGGGGCATGGAGGCAAGTAGCAGAAATTGAAAGAAGAGGCCACGGCCTAGAAATATTTTAAGAATAGAACAGATAGAATTTTCCAAAAGATTATATGTGTTTATATTTGAGAGAGAGGGGGATTATAGACTTCCTGTGTCAATTCCTGTTTACAGGTCAAGTAAGATGAACTGAAAATTTACCATTAGATTTTGCAGCATGGAAATCATTGGTGACTATGGTAAAAACTGAGTTAGATGGTAGAAATAAAAGCCTGATGGAAGTGGATTCAAGAGATAATGGTTGGTGTTAAAATGGAGAAAGCAATACAGTCATGCATTGCATTAACAATGTTTTCGTTAACAACAGATCTCATAAAAGATAGTAGTCCCATTGTAAGAGTTAAAAGGTCTGAAAAAGGCAATGAAATCTTTTATGAATTGTCTCTTTAAACCCTCCATCCTTTTTTGCATTCGTTTCTGAGGCCAGTAATCAAAGGGGCAGAAAAATGTTCTTTGCTGTTTGTTTTCTAGTATCTCAAACTACAAGAGATGGCTGAACAAAACTGTCTGGATAAGGGTCATGAGGTCTTCATAACCAGAGATAAGGTTGACTAAAACTACCAATTATAGATAAACAACAATAGCCCAAAGCCACAACATGTGACACTGGTCACGTAGACCTGAGCCCAACTGCTAAACCCGCCCCCGTTTTTAGAAGCCCTGTATTTAGAAGTACTGCTTAATGACAGGATGGAGGTCTTTTGAAACACTAGTCTACCACCCTCCTTATTTGCTGACAAATTAATAAACTTCTCTTTCCTTTTTCTCAAACCACTTGTCCTCATTCTTCATTCTCGCTGATTCAGCCACAGGGACAAGTGCCAAACTTTTGGTAACTCCTTAAGATTATAATGGAGCTGAAAAACTCCAATTGCCTAGTGACATCATAGCCATCATAACTTTGTAGTCCAATGTTTGTGGTGATGCTGGTATAAACAAACCTACTGCACTATCATTTGTATAAAAGTATAGCACATACACTTAAGTATAGTTCATTATTCTTGATAATGATAATAAATAACTATATTACTGGTTTATGTATTTACTACACTACACTTTTTATTATTATTTTAAAGTGTACTCCTTCTACTTATAAAAGGAAAAGTTAACTGTAAAACAACTTCAGGAAGATCTTCCAGGAGATACCCCAGAAGAGGGCAAAATAGTCATAGTTGTCATGGCAGATGTCAGCTCCATGCCTGTTATTACTTCTGAACACCTTCCAGTAGGACAAGATGTGGGGGTGGAAGACAGTGATATTGATCCTGGCCCTCCATAAGCCTAGGATAATGTGTATGTATGTATCTTAGTTTTAACAAAAAAATTAAAAAATTAGAAATAGAAAAAAGCATATAAGAAGAATATAAAGAAAGAATATAAGAAGAATATAAAGAAAGAAAATATTTGTACAGTTGTACAATGTTTGTGTTTTAAGTGTTATTGCAAAAGAGTCAAAAAGTTAAAAAATTAAAAAGTTACAGTAAGCTAAGGTTAATTTATTCTACCAAAGAAAGAAACATTTTTAAATAAATTTAGTATACAGTGTTTATAAAGTCTATTGTTGTTCACAGCAGTGTCCTACGTCTTCACAGTCACTCACCACTGACTCATCTAGAACAACTTTCATTCCTGCAAGCTCCATTCATGGTAAGTGCCCTATATTGGTTTACCATATTTTATCTTTTATATCATATTTTTGCTGTATCTTTCTATGTTTAAATATGCTTAGGCACACAAATACTCACAATTGTGTTTTAATTGCCTACAATATTCAGTACAATAGTAGGCTGTACAGGTTTGTAGCCTAGGAGCAAGAGGTGCTGTGAGCTATACGATCTATAATAGATTTGTGTGAGTATACTCTATGATGTCTACACAACATAAAATTGCCTAAGGATACACTTCTCAGAAGTATCCCTGTAGTTAAGTGATTGCATAAACAACTTATAAGGGAAGCAGAGAAATAAGGCAGTGGAGGGAGATGTGGACCCTATAGAGAATTTTAAGAGTGAAGATATTCTAACATGTTTTTAAGTTAATATTCCTATGGAAAAAATATGAAAAGCTGAGAAGACAACAATTGCTTGACTGAAGACCTTGAGTATGTGAGAGGAGAGGGGTTCTAGTGGACAAGTCAAGGGACTGATGTTAAGTTGGAGCATGGAGAGTCCATCCATCTTTGTAGGACTGAAAGCAAAGTTAGCGAGGACTGATGTGGGTATCCTGGTAGTTGGCAGAAGATGTGGGAGAAATTCTTTTCTGTTGTTTTCCTTAAGGAAATAAAAAGCAAGATCATTAGCTGAAGCATTGGTCTCACCCTTGGGGAGGCTGAATTGAAGGTTTGGGAAATGAGAAAAAGAAGAGTGGACAGTGGACAGTGGAAATACAGTAAGATGTCCAAGAGTAATTAGAATGAGAGCTCATGGAATTTAAGTGTGTAATGAGAGGAAAAAAGATGTGAAAGGGTGACTGACTTCTTATTTGAAGGAGCAGAGATGGCATCTCTGTTTTTTCCTGCCATAGGGTGTTTGGGGTTTTTAAATATTGTCTCTTCTTTTCCTAAGTCTTTTCAGAAGACTGATAACATTTTGTATGTCCCACAGAAACAAAAAACTCCTTAGCCCTTCATATAGGACAATGGGTTTCTACTTACTCTGCACTGGCATAGTTAGGAGACCCACTCCAGGAATCAGGCCTAGGATAAAGATTTTTCTCCTAGATAACCTTTTGTTATTGCTTATAACAATAAGCAATGGATATTGCTTATCCAAGAGTGGATAAGGCAGAGGACAGTTGCCTTCTTGACTCAACTTATATTGTGTACAGTTTATTTTTTTGAGTACCTATTTTATACCAGTCTTTGTTCTAGGCACTGTGACAAAACACAATAATTCCTACCCTCAAGGAGCTTTGTTTTTGCTGGGGAGCAGATGATTAACAAGGAAAATGCCAAAAGGACTGTTACTATGGAAAAAAATTGGCATGGAAGTAAAAAAGGATTATGGCACGTGAGGTACAATTTAAGATATGGTGTTCATAGAAAATCTTATTTAGAAAGCAAAGATGACATAAGGGGGTGAGCCAGGGGGATACCTAGGGGAAGAGTATATCAATCTCAGGGAATATCAAAGGCAAATACCCAGAGGCCGGAGTTAACCAGATTTATTCTTGGAACAGCAAAGAGGCCATGGGACTGGAGACCAATTGTAAGTAAGGGGATGGAGGGCTCATGTAGCATTGCCTTTTTACCATGAGTGAGACAAGAAGTCAGGGGAGCTTTGAAAGAGAGAAACTATGACCAAAAATACATTTTAAAAAAATATCTCTGGTTGCTGTGCTGAAAATGCATTTGCCTTGCATTATAAGGTTGTGAGATATCTTTGTTAATCAGAGTAGCTCCAGACAAAAGTCAAACAACAAAGGAAGACAAGACATTGAGATTCTGGGAAATCTCTGCTGGAGATGTTGGTTCAGCCACTAAAGATTCTTGGGCGTGAGCTATTTGTGGCTCACTCTCAAGATGTTACTCATTCTGGAAGCTCTGGGGAATCAAGTCAAAAATATGCTCTCTTTCCTTGACAATGAACATGAGAATGTACTTATGTTTTGGTAGATTCCTAGAATTTAGCAACACCTGATAGTTTATACAAAACAGTGCAGGACTAGTTATAGTACTGATACCATATGCCAAGAATGAATGGTGATATTAAACTCTTCAGTTCTCTATTCTTTCTCTTAGAATTTCATGCTTCAGTAAATCCCCTTTGGATTTAGTGATCTCCAATAACTCCTGGAAAATTTTAGGTGGGGAAAAACTAGCAATTCAGCATGTACAAGAGGATGGATTTCTTGAGAGATTAATTGAGAAATATATTAAAATATATATGTTCTTTAAATTGGTTATACAGCAAATTCAGGTGTTACACTGTGATGCATTTCATTACTCCATCATAATTCCATTTTTTGTATATACTAAACATTAATAGAAGAATATTAAAATATACATTATAAATAGATAAATGCAGAGGTTTGGTATAAAATTTATTGTAGTCAAGTCTAAAACAATGGGCTTTTTGCTTATGTTTGAGTCCTAGCCGAGTTGTATTACCTGGGCAAGACATATGGCCTCCTGGAGCCTCCATTATCTCATATGCAAACTAATATATTTAAGGTTATGGCGAAGATTATATTTTAAAACATGCTTGAAAATATTTTTTAAACTGCAAAATTCCAGAAATATGGTAAAGAAGCAAGGGTATACTCTACAAGTTTTTAGTTTTATATTTTCCCTGTTAAGCCTTTATCCCTACCATGGCAAATTAAAAATTAGAATATTTTCTGTTCCTATTTTTATTCATCTTCCTTGTCTTGATGAATTTACCAATAAGGAATAAACAAAAAGATTAGAGGTAGGGAGAGAAAGTAAGAACAATTATTTCATTATTATAATACAAGTGAATTATTTAGGTCCTGGTTATTAGCAGAAGAATTATTGCCTGAACTTCAGATTTCTCTCAAAACTCTCTGTAGCTTCTGTGGCCCATACAGTCCAGGGGAAGGAACATCACATTTCTGGTTTATAAAGTAAAACTTGAGAACCAGTGACTTGAGGCACATGTTAGGGGCAGCAGATTCTTTACAGCTGGACAAGGTACTACTTGGATCATTAAGGGTAATACTAGATACGTAGTACAGGGTTTCATTTATTATCATCCTATTTCAAAAACATCATCCTCCCCTCTCAAAACATATGCTGTTGCTTAAATGCCTGGCAACTCCTTTTATTTTCAGATCTTTTCTCTTCCTCTTTTCAAGTTTATGGATTTTCTATTTACTAGAGACATTTAAGCAATTCTGATTTTTGCTGTGTAACAAACCACCCCAAACATAGTGTCATAAAGTATCATTAATTTTATGCTCATGGATTCTGTGGGTCAGGAATTCAAAGCACAGCTGGAATAGCTTATCTTGGGATGTCTTTATGGCTGCCCCAGGAAGTCTGGGCCCCAGCTGGGAAGTTGTGAATGACGGGGTTGACTCAAATGGCTGAGGTTTGGAATCATCAAACTCCTATGACAGGCACTAAAGCTGGACTGGTTTGAGACTGTTGACCCACACAAGATCTTTCTAGGATAGGCTTTTTACAGCATAGCAACTGGATCCAAGAGCAAGCTTCTGGAGAGCAAATGTGGAAAGGACCAGGTGGAAGTTCCATGGACGTTAATGACCTAAATTCAGAAGTCAATAACTTTTCTTTATTGGTTGAAGCAGTCACAATCTTACCATTATTCAAGGGAATGGGCTGTAGTTCTTGCCTCCAAGTAAGACAAGTGTCAAAAAATTTATAACCATTTTTTAAAAAATTACCACATAAGCTATGTATAAGGGATAAACATAGAGCACAGACTAATTGCTAAATGTATAAGTGAATACGTGTTTTTTATTCACTGTTGGGTGCTTATCCATCATCCATTTTCCTCAACAAACAGTCCATATACTTCAAGGATAAAAATCAATACAGTCCAGTAGAGGATCTAATGGGTCTAAAAGAACCCAGGCTTAGCCAAATAGCATACAATATTTCTCTGGACACAGAGTTAGTCCTGGGAAGAACATATGTAACAATTTAGATCACTGAGATGCATTTTCAGAGACTTTTGAGAAGTTATCTTGCTTTTATCTCTTGCCTTCTGCATATTATCACGTGTGGTTTGAGATTTGGTCTGTTGCAACCATCTTGATAGCAGGTTGAGAAAGCAACATGCGGAGCCCAGTGGAGCAAAGAGATTCATAGACAAATGAAGTCAGAGCATTGATTGAACCATGTTTGCTCAGAGCCCCTTTGTTTTACCTTTTAGCTCCATTACACCATAAATTTCTTTCATTGCTTAACTACATTGAGTGGAATTTTATGTGTTTTTTGTCTGTAAACTGTGTTCAGAAGCATCATTATTGACATAGTATATATAAAGAGAGAAATTAAATATAAAAGAAATCAATTTAATCCCCAATCCTCTTAATATGTTTTATCGTTTATGGTTTTATTGATGAATTCTTTAAATATATATGATTCTAAAATTGTTAGTTGAAGAATGATGGAAACTGACCAGTAAAAAGAAACAAATAACTTAAATAACATTTCTCAAGCAATTTATAATTGATTTTTTTGGTTCATCTAAATCTACTTTAATTTTAAAATGTATTCTCTATATATTTTTTTGAAACAGGATTTCACTTTGTCACCCAGGCTGGGATGCAGTGGCCTCATCATAACTCACTGCAACCTCAAACTCTTGGGCTTAAGTGATCCTCCTGCCTCAGCCTCCCCAGCAGCTGGGACTACTGGCGTACACCACCACACCTAGCTAATTTTTCTATTTTTTGTAGAGACAGGGTCTCACTCTTGCTCAAGCTGATCTCGAACTCCTGGCCTCCTCCCACCTCAGCCTTCCAAAGTGCTAGGATTACAGGCGTTAGCCTCCGTGTCCAGCCTACATGCTTTCTTTACGTAGAAGGGAGTACAATTTTGAGACACCAAAGCTTCATGTATTATAAATGAAATAAATGAATCAATGACTTCCTTTTCAGCTTTCATAATCTGGACAGAACATGTCTTTAATCCCTGTTTAGAGTTTCCACAAGCTCCTTTATTTCTCTGGAAATACTTCTGTTACATGGTTCATACTGTTGTGTGTGTGCCTGACTCCCACTACATTGTGAGCACTTCAGAGTTTATCTTTGTTCCTAGCATACAGTAGATGCTGAAAAGACTGCTGAATCAATGAATGAGGCCTATATTGAAATCAGAGTAAGGCGTATGAGTAATCAAACTTTTTGATTATCTTGCAGAGAGTGACTAATATTTTAGAATAGTTCAGCAGCCATTTTTGGCACCATATTATATGGCAGGATAAGAAACAGAGTTTATTCAAAATGATTGTTTAATTATGCACACTTGAAACATGTGAGGCATAATTAAAAATTGTTGATATTAAATAATCCAGATAAAATATATTAGCTTCCTAGTATATGCTAATCCTATGTATAGGTACATTATTAGTCTAAGCAATTTATTATTTTTCTTGGCTTATTTTTCCCCAAAGTATCTCAAGCATTCAAATGGTAAAGTATTATTATAAATGTCTTAGATCCTTTTAAAAAGATACATTTTTAAAAATGCTAAAACTGCTCCAAATTATTTTACTTTCCCATAGAGAGAGGCATAGGTGGGATTGCTGGGTCAGGAAAAGCAATTAAAAATTCTGACTAAAGAAAAAATATTCTATGACCTCGAACAACTTCTCAAGTCCTTTTCTGATAAAATGAAGACAAGTATACTGGGAAAGTTAAGTTACTTTTAAGTCAAATTGCTAAAATCATTTAATATTTATTATTGGGACTGTTAATAAGGGATTCTGTATCTTTTATTTATTTATTTGAGACAGAGTCTCACTCTGTTGCCCGGGCTAGAGTGCCGTGGTATCAGCCTAGCTCACAGCAACCTCAAACTCCTGGGCTCAAGTGATCCTTCTGCCTCAGCCTCCCGAGTAGCTGGGACTACAGGCACGCGCCCCCATGCCCAGCTAAATTTTCTATATACTTTAGTTGGCCAATTAATTTCTTTCTATTTTTTTAGTAGAGACGGGGTCTTGCTCTTGCTCAGGCTGGTTTCAAACTCCTGACCTTGAGCAATCCTCCCGCCTTGGCCTCCCAGAGTGCTAGGATTACAGGCATGAGCCACTGCGCTCGGCCGGGATTCTGTATCTTATATGTGTATAAATGCACAGTTAAAATGCTTAGAAAATATTATTTATAATTTTTTATTTTTAAAAGTGGCTTTTGGAAGTATAAATAATATTTTAAGATTTACATGTTAATTAAAGATAATGACGCTTTTGTGAAAATAGAACTACCACATGAGCCATCAATTCTACTGCTGGGTATATATTCAAAGGATGGGAATTCATTATATTGGAAAGATATCTGGGCTGGTGCAGTGGCTCAGGCCTGTAATCCTAACACTCTGGCAGGCCGAGGCGGGCAGATCATTTGAGCTCAGGAGTTTGAGACCAGCCTGAGCAAGAGCCAGACCTTGTCTCTACCAAAAATAGAAAAAATTAGCCGGGCATGGTGGCGCACACCTGTAGTCCCAGCTACTCGGGAGGCTAAAGCAGAAAGATAGCTTGAGCCCAGGAGTTTGAGGTTGTTGTGAGCTAGGCTGATGCATTCTAGCAGGGCAACAGAGTGAAACTCTGTCACACAAAAAAAAAAAAGAAAAGAAAAGAAAAGGTATCTGTACTCCCATGTTTATTGCAGCATGATTCATAATAGCCAAGATATGGAATCAATCTAAGTGTTTATTAACAGAGGAATGGATAAAGAAACTGTGGTATGTATATGCAATGGAATATTATATAGCCACAAAAAATGAAATCCTGCCATTTGCAACAACATGATGGAACTGGAGAACATTATGTTAAGTAAAATAAGCCAAACACAGAAAGACAAATCTCGAATGTTCTCACTCATATGTGGGAGCTAAATGTTAAAAAAAAATTGATCTCATGGAGACAGAGAGTAAAATGATGGTTATCAGAGGCTGGCAAGGATACTAGGGAGCAGGGGAATAATTAGGGATAGTTAGTGGGTACAAAAATAGAATTAGAGAGTTAGATAGAAAGAACAATATTTGATAGCACAACAAAGTGACTATAGTCAAGAATAAATCACAGCATCAACAAAAATAAAT
>VBSM01000272.1:85088972-85112738 GCA_008086735.1 Cheirogaleus medius | reverse complement strand
AATAAAATAAAATAAATAACTGAAAGAGTAGAATTGGAATGTTCCTAACACAAAGAAATGTTAAATACCTGAGGTGCCAGATACCCCTATTACCCTGATTTGATTAATTCATATTGTATGCCTGTATCAAAACATCATATGTATGTTATAAAAATATGTAAGTATTATGTTCCCAAAATAATTTAAAATAAAAAGTAAAAAACAATAAAAAGATAATGGCACTGTTATATATTTGGCAAGAGCACTTTTAGTATCCATCCCTATCCCCACTCCATACACAGGCACCATTTTTTGTTTCACATTTAAGTTATAATTAATTTAAGAATGAAAGTTGGTTATTGTTTTAATGTTTATTAACTTGGTTCTCACTCCTGAGAGACAGTTTTAACTTCTGCAAAAAGCGCTAGACTTGAAGCTGGATTCATATCCACATTCTATTTATATCTTCCTATTGTGAATTTCAGCAAATTTCCTAGTCTTTCAAAATATTGGTTTCCTCATCTGTCAAAATAGATTAAGACTAGACATTCCATACCAATTTTGGCTAAAATTCAATTTGATTATATGTTGAAATTATAGCAGATACATAATAAATGAGTCATTTTTTCCAGTAATCTATTTATTCATAATTTATTTCCCATAGTATTCCCACAGTAGCTATTCCAAATGCCTTCACTTTCCAAGCCCTTACTGACATGTTACATACTTTTGTCTTGTAGGTTTGAAAACAAAAGTTATTTAAAAAATCATTAACTTCATTTACTCTATTATTACTTCCCCTCTAAAATTAGACACACACATAAACACTCACTCTTACACACAAAAGGAAGAGGCATTTTTAACATAAACACTCACTCTTACACACAAAAGGAAGAGGCATTTTTAGAGATGATTTGTACATAGCATTTATAGAGAACAGGTAAATAAGGCATTGAATATATAATCCTTTATTATGGAAAACATAACATAGACTATAAAATAGGCATTCTGTATAAAAACTCAGGTTTTTATTAAGCTGATTTAAAAACCTGCCACTACCCTATGTTCAAAGCTACCGTAGCCTCCTGTCCAGGGCAAATATTTCTTCAGGGCCGCTGTTTATATTACTAATTAAGTCATCCCAAATCAGGCACGTCAGCACCATTCTGGCAGCATAAACTCACTCAATCTTATGAAAGAAATGTCAGCCAGTGTGAACAATCCACTAACAAGACTACACTCTGGCACCAGCAAGCCAGCTACAGAGCCCCAGGAGGATCCCATAGCCACTATTTCTGAATTCTGAAGCTCTTCAGTTTTCATCACCCCCATATGCAGGGGGCTTGAGTCCACATTTATCACTGTCTGGGCTCCTGCACCTGGTCCTGTTGGCAGTACCTGCCCACGCCAGTCTCAGGCATCAGAGAGGATTTAAACGTTTAAAGGAAAGCACTTCAAAGCGCAGAAGGCCCCTGAGGTGTAGGGCAGGGAAAGAAGCCCTACTGGCCCAGGTTACTATTGTTGATCCCTGAAACTGAGCATGCTATAGAAATCACTTGAGCCAGAGGTATTAAAAGCTCTGTTGTTATACTCAAAGATGAAGAGCTTAGAGCTTTTCCCAAATGGAGGGAGAATTTCTAAAAGCTCAAAGATTAATTGATATGGGATTTAGTGGTTATGCCAAAGATCTGAACTTTAAAAAGTTACCTTAGCCAGTTCAAGCTGCTATAACAAAGTATCATAGACCAGGTGATTTATAAACAACAGAAATTTATTTCTCACAGTTCTGGAGGCTGGAAGTTGGAGATCAAGGTGTCAACATGGTTGGGTTCTGATGAAGGCCCTATTCTATATTGCAGACATTTTGTTGTATCATGGCAAAAAGAGCAAAGAACTCTGGGGTTCCTTTTATAAGGGCACTAATCCCATTCATGGGGGCTCCACCACCATGACCTAATTACTTTCCAAAGTCCCCACTTCCTAATACCATCTCATTGGGGATTAGGATTTCAACATACAAGCTGGGAGAGGATATAAACATTCAGTCTATAACAGCACTCAATTCAGGTAACTATCATAAACCCAGTTTAAGACAATGGGATTGTATAAATGTTACAATATTTCATCAAATGTATGACTCCATTGAATTTAAGAGCATTATCTTATGTGCCACTGTGAAAATGCTACTAATTTTTATTATGAAGTAATGCCTTAGTGAATAGTCTTGTGCAACACATAAATTGGTTACATCATCCTCAACTTTGCTTGAAATTTCTTTCATGTAATTCTGAAGTATTTGGTAATTTTGCCTGTCTTCATTTGCATTTTGTGTAGTGCATGTCTGTGCAAGAAGGCACATCTTTAATTATTGTGGATGTTTTTATTTCTTAGGTACTGTAAATCTTTGACAGAAAATGCACAATTGTGGTTATTTATTCTAAGTAGCATTCCCTAACCTTTTTGGCACCAGGCACCGATTTCATGGAAGACAGTTTTTCCACGGATGGCAGGGCGGGCAGGCAGAGCTCAGGTGGTGATGCAAGCAATGGGGAGCAGCTATAAACACAGATGAAGCTTTGCTCATGTGCCTGCTGCTCACCTCCCGCTGTGTGGCCCAGTTCGTAACAAGCCACAGACCAGTTCTGGTCTACAACCCCAGTGTTGGGGATCACAGCTTCTAAGGATCCAATTGATATCCCACTGCTTGTTTCCATACTTTTTGCTTTTGCTGTTTTGATGCTGATACTGTAAACATTTTCAAAATGTGTTAAATGGCTGTTAAATTCAATGCTTATAGTGTCAGCAATCGATAACCAATAAGAACTCCATCAACGTGAAAATAATTTCAATACATATGACTAATTTCATAGGTGCACATTATGAAAGAAAATTTATCTGAAATTTCAAAAAAGGTAAATTGATGCTTTCTTAATTTTTGATAACATCCTAAAACATTTTCCCATAATCCTGCTAGTAGTAGATGCCTTTGATGGGCTCACTCTGGCCAACAGTTCCCTTTGAGCTCAGACTCACCTCATCTTGGCACCTTCCCACCTCAAATACCTGCCATATGGTTGTCTTCTTTCTGACTCACGGTCTTCCATCCCCACTTGGTCTTCTCGCTAGTGCATGGGAGTTAAATCCCCAACCCACCATCAATGTGCAGTCAGCGGGGAACTGATAATGTTCTGGGCTCCTTTCCTTCAGTGAAAGGTTCTGGTAGGCATTCTGTATGCTTCTCAGAAGAGCCAGTGGAGTCCCTGGCCATAGCACCTTCAACTACTTTGAAGGATCTGTATCGGCTTTTTCTCTTTTATTCCCCTCACACTCCCACTTCTGGGATTATATCCCCAATAAACTTGCATCCAATTCTTTGTTTCAGACTCTGCTTCTGGGGAAACACAGACAAGACTAGGTCACTGTTTGGTCCTTATCCAATTCTCCTGGGTGAATGTAAATTTTAAAAGTATATTTTTGACTAATAATTTGCAAATGATAAAGGTGCAGACTTCATGCAGTCCTACAGGTTAGTGGTTAGTTAACATAAAGGAAAAAATAGATGTTATGATTCTCTAGCCAGTAGGGATATTAATGTCATGTTTATATTGCCCTAAAGAAAGTTTACTAACTAAGCAATCATATTTAAGCTCCTTCTACAGCTGTTCTTTATCTTCCCGCTGTTTCCCTTATTAATGAGGTAAATAAAAGTTTGACACATACTCACTACTGTTTGTATGAGACTTTTTTTTTAACAGTAAGCAATGAAAACTACGTTATGATTGTTGCCTGGCTGAAAGTAATTGTGAGACACCGCTGACTGTAAGATTCATTCCAGTTTCAGATATATTATACAATAAAATTTATACTTAAGTTGTTGGGGTAGTGGTTCCCAAACTATTTTTAATTAGAAATGGGATTGTCTCCAAAATGAAAATTTTTAGGCTCTTTTCTTCAAAACTACAGAAGTAGCTCTCACCTCCTCCCCCAACCAATACACAGTCCAAATGTGGTGAGCAGTTCAAGAGACACAGTGGTATCTTGTGAGGCCCTGAGAAAGTCCCAAGTCTTCTAGAGCCCCAGCATGGCACAGAAGAGCATGTGAAACTCCCATTTCCTATTCCCTATACCTGCCCTACATCAAAGGACTTAGAAGTATCAGGAGAGGGTCCATGGATAATAAACAGCATCAAGGTTGGGCAGAAGAGAATACAGAGGAAGTGTCTGACACATAGAGGCCACTGGAAACCTGGACAAGATCAATGTCAGGAATCAACCCCTCCAACCTTTTACGCATGGAGACAGACTGGAATTTAGATTTCACCCTGTGGGGAAAGAAAGAAGGAGAAAATCCAGATGATGTCTAAAGTGATTAAGAAAGCTAGATATGATCAAGTTCACTTGACATTAAGATTATACTTTCTGTCACTAGGCAGAGAACTCAAGTGACATGTGTGTACCCCTGAATTGTGAGATAGATATGTGCTGAATACATCATACCACCACCCATCGTGTGACCCTTGAATTCAAAAGCAACAAAGCAAACTAAAACACCAAGAATTTATTCCATGATTAGGTATTTCACAGTGAATTTTACTCACCGGAAATGAAAACACCCTCATCCTTGTATCACACTTATTCTTTGACTTTCATGCAAGTATTAGGAACAAACTACGATGAAAAGTGAGGATTGCATGTGTAATGAATTTCAGTCCATAAATATAACAATATCTTGTATTGTTTTTGGAGTTTACAAAGTCCATATCATATACATTAACTCACTAAATCATGACAATAGCTCCATGAGGTAGGTATTATTGAATTTACAGGTGAAGTACCTGAGACTTAGAGGTTAAGTAACATGTCCAAGGAAACATAGCCATGACAAAACTAGGACTCAAACCCAGGCCCTCTGATACAAATAATTTGCATGTATATCACGTACTATAAATAAAGAGCAAGAGTAACCTATTTATAATCAATCCACCAAGGGTAGGAGAAAAATTAGGTCATTAAACATGTCCCTTCAGTTTTTTCTTAAAATAGCCTTTGGAAACTCACTTCTTGACCTATGGACTTGTTCATCTCTCAGTGATTACTTTCTTTTTATAAAATTGAATTTCAAATTACACTCCCTTTTTCAATTTTTTTCTCAGATTTTCAAAATTATGATAAACACAAAACTTAGGTAGAAGAACAATACATACATCATAGGAAAAAACCTTCCTTAGATTCTATTGCTCTTGGTACTTCTACGACATGATGTCCAACTTGTTCCTCCAAAGTTGAATACTTGAATATGCTGACTTCAATCAATAATAATGTGCAAGATGTTATATGATAGGTATTGTTAAACTTTCATAGGAATTTATAACAAGAAAGTAGATTTTTACTGATAAGCATTTTGGATTTACATAATTTTCTTGTTGACAGAATATAGGTGGCTCAAACTGCAAATCAGATTTATCATAGTTGAATCCAGATTATTTTAGAAATGGATTAACTGAAATTCAGATACATATAAACAAACAAAAATAGTATACTTTTAATATTAAAGGGTTACTCTCTTATCAAATGACTTCTAGATTTTAATTCATCTTACATCTTTAATTTCAGAGGAGTTAAATGAGAATTTTTCCTTACAAGTAAAACCTGGTTGTTCATAAAACTAATTGAGAATTTTTACTCATCTGATAATATAGTGGTGAAATGTTAAGACAGAACAACTTTGTGATTAAATGGAATAAATTTGATTAGCACACATGAAAAAAGAAATCAACACAAGAAAGAATGATGTATTTGAGAACATTTTTAATAAATAATGTGACAAAATTACTTTTCTGATTATTGGATTTTCAGTATGCAAAATTATGGCTAAAAATAAGAGGCTTCTTACATGAACATAATGAAAACATTAATCACATGGATTGTTCCCTTAGTACTGCACACCCTTTCTATGGAACTTTTTTGAATTATCTAAATGAACACATTTAGTTTTTGGTGAACACCAGCATTTTTTGTGGTTCAGTTTTGTTTGGCTTTGCTTTCCAGTGGGGCCAGGCCTGATACCTGTATATGACTAAATGTACATTTTTTCTTTAAATAGCACCAATTATTAAGTCAAAGAAATTTATATGATGACAAAAAAGGATCATAAAAATCTAGTTAGAGGGCATCATTTGGCAATTCAAAGCAAGTAATGCCTCTATTTGAGCTTATAAGGAAATTTTGTAAGTTTCAACATTGGCCACAACAAACTTAAACCTTTTTTTCTTTAAGTCCAGGAAAAGCAAGAACCATCTGGTTCATGGCCCACAATAAAGTATGCACATTACTTCACCATCTGTCATCATTCAAATATTCCAAATACAAACATAGAGCATTAACAAAACAGGTTAAAAACGATTCTCAACATTTTTTTCAATAAGACAAAAAAGGTTAATAGTTACAATGGTTTACAAATAAAGTTTAGTGATTGTGCTTTTAAAACCAAAAAAAAAAAAAGATTAAAAACAGTGCATTACAAAAACAAAAATCAAATTTCCTTAAGTGGCACTTCCGAAAGTTGAACTGACACTACCAGAAAAAATTTAGGCCAGTTAAGATAGGGATGTCTTTACTCAATTGATCATTAAAAACATCCATTTGTTTGTAATATGTATTTATAATTGTTTTTTGATTGAAAAATAGAACAAGGTTTTGCTAGGCTTACTTATGACAATGACTAGACAACCAGAGATCCAACTGGCTTAGCCCTACTTATCCAAAAGTATATTTCCAGTAAGAAATGATTGAAATGAAGACAAAATAAAGTACCACCAGGGATTGCAAAGAGTATATATTTACAATGCTTTTACCCCATTCAAATTGTTTGTAATTCTGCATTGGCTATATTTTTAGTTTCTCCCAGCAATGGGTAGTATCAAACACTGATTTTAAAATCATGTTAAAATGAAGTATGCTTTCATTTGCATTAGCAGTTTGTTATAGAAAGATTATACTTTCAGAGCCCTTGGCGTGAGGTTGAATAATCAACTTTGCATCTCAGATCAATATTTTGCTATAAATTAGCTTGGCATGTAAGCAGTGCAATGCCATATCTCAGGGGCAAAATGCAAAAGAACTGTTTTGTTCTCTCCTGCTGGCTGATGACTGAAGCAAGAAGTCAATACACTTTTTTTGCTGGAAGTAAGGTGTAATGGTTTGTTCCCACAGCGAGGGGAATAAGAAGGTTCTTCGTAGGGTTAGAAATCAAACAACAACAATAAAAACCCAATAAAATTTTAAAAATGATACCCCAATAAGAGGAATAAAAACGACAATTTGTACAGTCTGATTGCACTGAACATTTTATCTGGCGTCATGTGTCATCAGACATGAGGCATCTTGAGTGATGATTTTCACATTAGATCTCATAAGCCTCTCTGGTTGTCTTCAGCTTTCAGTTTCCTGTAAAAGATGCATTATTTATTGTCAAATTTCAAAAAAAAATCTTAAAAGTGTTGTCTTTAAATGCATTTATTATTACAATGTAATGTGTTTTCCATTTATTCACTGGCATACTTTGGAAAGTTGGTATACAGTGGAAAATGCTTGTGGCAACTAATTACTTTGTCAACTTTAGTTGGTCTTGATAGCAAATTTATCAGTTCTCCAAGAAGTCCAAATTCTGTTCTTTGCTGAGCCTCAGTGTTATGGGGTAGGACACAGGGCTCTGAGAGAGGAGGAGTGCTGAGTTCTGTGCTTCCCTCAGCCTCAACTCAACCTAAAAGCTCTGCTTTTATTGAATTTAAATATTGGAGTTAACAGTAATGACTGTTCCCCATATATATTCTTCTACTTAAAAAACTAAAAACACTTGAAAGATAACTTCTCTAACATTTGCAGGAGGAAAGTCTTTCTTATTCCAAACCCCGAAATCAAAATACATTGGGCTTATAGAACATTAATTTAGATATAATTACTTATAATTTTTTTATCTTCTATTATAAGAAGTTATAATTTAATCCTCATTTATCTACTTGAGGCTAAATACATTTATAAAAAATTATCCTCAACTTATTTTTTATTAAATGGAGAAAACATGATCTTTTAATAAAAGGGTGGCAGATTTTATAATATGATATAACTTACTGCCAACTATATCTTTTCCTATTATCTATAGATTCTAACAAGGGAGTATGTCTTTGACTCAGGAAGTGGTCTCCATCTGGAAAGGTCAATGTCATACACATTTTCAAAAGAGTGAAGGTGAAAGAGTCAAATCAGACAACCTGCTCTGGTGATCACTGGGGTGACAGATAACATAGGCTGAACATTCTCACATCATTTCACTCCGTCACCTTACCGGGTTTTCATAGCCTACTACAACACTGTGAATTATAATTTAGATCAACAGTTCTTATTTCCTAACAATGTGTTTTCCATATATATTTCTTATCTGAAAATCGGCAAATGCATGTGAGCCCTAGATCTACAAAAAAACTCCAATTAAAATTTAAAACTTTGGAATACATTCCAAGAAAATTCTTAAATTCTCAAAACTTCAGTTTCTGGCATCGTAGGCATCAGGGTACTGAAAAGTTTGTGATAAAATAGTAACATTTCCATAAATTTATGGATTCTTCTAACTTTGAGGCTGACTTAACAACTAGAGTCTAATGCTGGTAACCTTGGAGAAAAATTATAAATACCTCTAATTCTTCATTATTATCTTCTCCTCTTTCATATCCTCCAAGTACTTGCATTTCTGCAATGTTTCTTCGACCTACATTTGCTTGTTCTCTTTGTCTGCTTCCTGATCCTCTTGATGACATTGAGCTTGAGGAACTGGGATCTCTGGGATTATTTGATGTTGGAAAAGTAGGTCTACAGTAAGGTAGAATATCCTCTGTGTAATGAAATATAATGAAAACATGTGAACACCATCATACACTTTCCCTGTAGAAAAGCACCACTCAGGTCTAACTGTAATTCTGAATAAGGAAGCATCGGTGATTCTGAGGTATAAATAAAGACACTTTATGAACATAATGAACAATGCAGCACTGTCTTTTAAAAATGAAAATTACAAGCTTGTTGTTTTCCTAGGAGTCGTCAGGGATTTGGATTGATTCCACTCAGATGCTTTTGTCCATCTCAAACCCACTTGAGACCAATATCACTTAAGGAGGTAAACCAAACCTGGTGTCAGACTTGGCTTCCAATTCTGTCATTCACAATAGGATCTCAGATTATTTTAGACTTTAGTTTCCACTTTTCCAAAAAAAGTGAGAATAGTATCTATACCTAGAGGAGCTCCTAGTGGTAATATGAAAACAGATGAGATAGCAAAATCTCTATGTAACCTATACAGTGTTATTGTAAGGAATTAGTAGAAAGCAAGCCGAGACTTCTAGATCTACTAAAACAGAGCCAACTCCGCAGAAGTAAAAAAAATAAAAATAAAAAAATCAACCTCCATTTCTACATCCTATTTATATTGTGGAACTTTAAATCTAAGAAGCTTACCATTATTGCTAATTTCAAAAAACAAGCCATTTCAGTCAATTGCTATCTCCTAAATTTCTACCTCTATATTGCTTTAAATTTGGTGCTACTTCTGCTGCGGAATCATCAAACTGATCACTTCTTTCCAAAGTCTGTCCACTCTGCTCTTTGGATACCAAACACATGAAAAACTAACTCTTTGACATGCTTTTTTCCACCTCCCCCAAATGCTTCCTCTACTATCCACAGTGCCTGAATGAAAACTGATTTCTCCTGAAATTTCCACTGATGTTCTCTCCAGTGGAAGGGTAAGGAGGAAGGCTTGGCTCTAGCTCACCATTACAGTTATGAATCATTGCTCCTCCATCCTTGCACAAAACATTCTCCTCCATGAGGCCCAGGTCATCTTTATGAAGCCAGTGGAATCCTTCTTGATGGCACCTTGTTTTTTCATCAAACTCATTCCAATTTACACCCGCAACCCACAGGAGCGTCACAGTCCAGGAGCATAACTGCTCCTGTAACCTCTCTTCACAGCACTAGACCTCCTGTGACTATCACCTTCTGTCCCTGTTTTATCAACTTTTTTCTCTCTACTGACTTTTGTTTTGTCAAACGACAATATGATAAAATCTCTCTCTTGCTAAAAACTCTACCCTTAAGCCTGTGCTCTAACCAATCAATACCTTCGCTCTCTCCTCACTACTCAGCAATACCTCTTGAAAAGCAATTTGGATTCAATATTGGTAGTCACAACTCCCATTTACTCTGTATCCCACTGAAATCTATTTATGCTCACATTACTACTATGAAACTAAGAAAATTGGTAATGCTAACCATGTTTCCATCCTTATGCCTTTGGACTTCTCACCGTCTTTAATCAATTTAAACATTTTTATTTTCTTAGCTTTTAGTTCTCCTCCCTCCCTGGAAATTTCTGTGAACTCTTTTATATGATACAAGTGCCTTTTGCATGTTGATGATCTACAGGTTTCTATTTTGAGCCCTCTCTCTCTATATATATATATTTTTTCTACTCACTATATGTGATTTCATTCACTCTCACAAATTATAACCTTTTCTAGAATATAACTGTCATAAGGCAGGTATTTTTGTCTGCTTTGTGTGCTGATATACTCCTACCTTAATATATAATAGGACATTGATAAATAGTTTTGAAGGAATGGATGAGTGGCTGTAACTACTATTTGCATCATACTGAATCATTAGTTTGTTTATATTTTCCATTCCTGAACTATTCCCTGAATCCTAGGCTGCAATAGACAGCCCAGTTGAACAACTCTTCGAGTGTTCCTGAAACTCAACATGTCAAACATTGACCTCATTGACTCACTTCCTTGAGATTTCTTGCCTCTCTGTTTTCTTTAATATAGCTAACGATATCACTGTTCATTAAGACATGCAAGATAGGAAACTGAAATTATTTCACATTCTTCCCTTCCTTTCAAAAACCTTCGCATACACCTTAAGTGTACCCTTCCACATATTCAAGCATATAACAAGTAAGACTGATTTTGACTTTAAAAACTTTCTTGAATTTTCCCAGTCACCCATCCCTGCTCCCATAGCCTGGTTTATATTCTCTATCTCTCTTGTCTGGGGGTTGCACACATCCTTGAACAAATCTCTGCTTCTTGAGCTAGTCCCCTCTAAGCTGTCTTCACTCAGCCACCTTCCTCTTACAAAATTCACAGGTTCTTTAAGCATCATCTTTGATTACTTTTATTAATGAAGTACTGAATTTCTTACAGTTCCTCAATGAACCTTCAGTCTTTTAGTGCTGACTTCTATACCTGAACAATGCACTTTTCCCACCTAAGCTAAATCCCACCTATTCTTAAACACTCAGTTTATGTGTCAGTTCTCTTAGGAAGGATCAAGAAATCTTTCCTTGTACCGTTAGAGGTGAATTTACCCATCCCCTCTGTGTGAAGGGCACAATTATAACTTTGACTCAAACTGTACAAAAGCAAATTATATAACCAAAACTTGTACCCCCATAATATTCTGAAATTAAAGAGAGAGAGAGAGAGAGAGAGAGAGAGAGAGAGATCTTTTCTAACATCGCATCTTCCACAAACCTGGTCAAATTGTCTCCCTTCTGGACTCTCAAGTAGTATGGCACCATGAGAGTTATACTGAATATGAAAATGTCTGTGAATTAATACCTTATCTGTCTCTCTCTCTCTCTGACTACAAACCCCTTGAGGTCAAGGTTCATGCTTACACATAAATCTCAGGACTTAGTACAATGCTTAATAACGCAGTAGATGTTTGATATATATAAAAATAAATTGAACTAACTGAGGTAAATGTCAGCAGAAAGATCAGACATTTAAGTCTAGAAGACTACTCTCCTTAATTAAAAATAATAATTCACCATATATGTAAATCAGGTGCCTCTTTCATTACAATTACTGTAAATTGAGTTATGAAGGTGAAAATTATAGCGATGCATAGAAATGATCATTTAATGGCATATACACAGAAGGTTATGATTCAAATAAGAATTTGGAAGAGCAGGACATATAAAATAATAACTGTTCAGTGTATCTCAGTGCTTTCCATGAAATAGCGTTCCTTGTTCCTAGACTAATGGTCTAACCTCAGCTCTTTAGGAGTTAGAAAATACTTTCATAACATAAAATACAACTTATTAAATTTCTGAAGATTGAGTTTTAAAAATTTCATCTCTTTATTCTAATTCTTCAATCAAGATCTTTCCAGATTTGTAAAATTATCTTCTGAAGAATCCCACTTACTTTAGATGAAGCCTACTTATGAGTAGGAAATTGGTCCATACTTTCTGGCCAGATATAAATCTCATAATTTATATCATCACATTCTATTTATGAATCACTACTTGGAGCATAGTCACCATGAGTCAAAAGTTCAGAGCCTGATTAACTTTGGCTTACCTGATAAAAATAAGCTAAGAAGTCTTTCATACTTTGGACAGTGGTGATATCACCAGAGACTTTGTGGTCACAAAATAGAGGTATTCTGAAAGGCACAGCTTTACTTATTACTTATACTGTCCCATTCCTGGATGGGTTCAGGCTGCAGTCACAGCACAAAGTGAAACTGCCTCCATGTTGAAAGGAAGTTAGCTAATGACCAGATGTCCATAATAAATAAAGCAATACATTGATGTCAAACCTTTCTAAAATATCTCTCTTACAATACAAAGTGCCCTATAGCTTTCTAGGTCACATTTCCCTATCATTCTTCCCTGACTCTTCCATCAACCATCTTCCTTTCTTTGTATCTCTTCCTCTTAAATGATTTCCTCTCCTTAGTCTTTAATAATGTTCAAATATTTATCTTAAAAGATTTATCCTAAAACATTTCCACTGATTTGGCCTTCCTGTCAAACTCTATCCCAACCTCTCTTCCTCATCCCAACCTTTTGAAAAGAGCTTATATTCATCACCTCCCTTCCAAAATGTCCATTAATTTTCCCATCCCCTACAAGCCTGGCTTCTATTCTGACTACTGTACTAAAAACAGTTCATTGGAATGCCACCCACAGACAACATACTGCAAAATCCTTTTTTCTCCTGGGTTTACGTCCACCTTTCACTGTTGTGGCATTTTATATGTCTTCCTATCTAAAAATTTCCCACTCCGTTCTTTTTAGGATACTAGTTTCAATAGCTTGGATATCTTGATTATTACATCTCTGGGCCAGACAATCTCAGTTTCCTTGATAGAATGTTGACTGTCTACCTGTCTTCTAAGTATAATCATCCCTCACTAGTGGTGTGCTAGAGCAGGCTCAACATTTCACAAGAACTCATCTCTTCCTACCTCCTCATTCACTGACTTCACATTAGTAGCTGGAAATTAGCCATTTGGGGAGTATTTATATAACAGAAGTAAGCATATGGCTACAAATTAGAGTTTTGTTTTGTTTTCCTCCCAGAGAACTTATTGCTAAACATTTACAAGCATACCACTGCTGATATTTAGCATTTGTAATTCACACCACCTCTGTGTTGTGGGTTCTAAAATCCACTCTGTACTCAAATTCTTTCTCCTGATTTTTAAACCTAATTTTCTAAATTCTTAATTATTTTCTTTATATCCATGTTCTTGTCAGCATCTTAATACATTCAAAATTAACATTATTTCCCCCTGAAATTTATTTTTTCTCTGTTTTTTCTCCATAAGTTAATATAATTGTGTTTCACTAGTCATATATGATCACCTAATCAATATTTGAATATACTTTTTTTTTACTCTATTATTTCAATTTACCTTTTTACATTCAATTAGTCACCAATTCCTATTGGGCCTATCTCTGAAATACCCATTTACGCTGTTCTCTCCTTTTTATTTGCACTATTTTAATTCAGTGCTTTCATATTTTATACCTAGATTGTTATTGCAATGTTCTGATACCTTCATCAACACGATTCCAGTCTCTTCCTCCCCTGTGCAGTACTGCCATTTATTTTTCTAAAACACAAAACTGATTATGTCATTTCTCGCTCAAAATTCTTTGCTGGCTCACCACTGCCTATATCATAAATCTCAATGCACTGGAATGAATGAATTGTTTTAAAATAATTTGGATACATCCCTGTCTCTTCCCTTAGAGAGCAAACTTCTTAATCTGACCACTTTTCCTGTGATGCTGTAGGGTCTGTGTGCCTTGGCAAACATATGTTCATCTATGTTTATTTGCTGCTTGAATAAATTAGTACCTTGGATGAGATGAGTCTTTGTTGGTGGAAGGTCTCGTTTTGCTGCCTTGTTTCCTCGTCCTTTCCCATCATTTTGCTGTTCCTGTGCTTCTCTGGGATCACCTAGATTTGTTCGCATTTCAGCAACTTGTCTTCCATCCAATACTTCTCTCCCCTTGTAACTTCCTCCTTTTCTATCTGATGATCTATCTGTTCTTGCTTCTACAGAAGGGAGTTTTGGCACCATTACAGGTCGTACCTCCAGTTGTGCCTTGGATTGAACAGTGGGTGACTTTATAGCAGGCGGTGGCACCGGAGGAGGTGGAAGATCTACAAAGAAATATTTAAAAGACTGTAAAAGTCTGCCTCTTATAAAATCATCAAATATTAGGATTATTATTGAGATCACATTCAACTGTAATATACTGTACCTTAAAGAACCAGAACAATTGAAGGCAACCAAGGAAGAAGAAAACCAACAATTTGAAGTTCTCTCTTATCTAGCACAGAACTATTGAATGGTTGAGTTGGGACTTAAGTGATTGTCCCACTGCTGGGACAGCTAATACTGGGCATATGTACTCTAACTTCCACTCTCCCCACCATGGAAGATCTTCCAATTGATTTCAGCATAATATTGTTGGTCCCAGATGCATATCTTTCCTCCTTCAGGCTATCACTTCAAATTGATTGAGATTAGCACTTGAGTTGAGACCTACTTGCCATCTCTAATTTAACTTAACCCCCTTCTCATTTTGTAGATAAGGAAACTCAAACACAGAAACCTTAAACTATCGTCCAGTCTCAAAGATAGATATAATCAGAACCTGGGATAAGGTCTTTAGATTCATAATTTCTGGTTCAGTGTTTTTCATGCTACTCAATTCAATCAAATATTTATTAATATAATCTATCATTCATTGATAAGATCTCTCCACTCTATGTGTAGCCACAGGTTTTAAATCAGATAATAACTGGTATAAATATAGGTCAATTTCTTATTTATATATATAGATAGATATGTACAGTTGTAGTTATATATTAGGTAATATATATTATATGTAATATAACATATATAATAACTTTATTTCTTGTATCATAGATATACTTAAGGATGAAAATAATTAGAAAATTTGATATCTAGAAAATCTATGTTCTTTAAGCAGTGTTATCTTTTAAAATGACTCCAAATATACTCCAAAGAGAAAAAAAATACATATGCTAATAATATTTGGTAAGTTTATAGGAGAATATGAACAGATGCTAGGTTTAGGTTGTTATGACTGTACTATGAAAGATATATTAAAAGGAAAACTTCACTCCAGGAGGTGAAGAGGTTGTTATAATACTTTACATAATTAATGATAGGACATTCAATGGTATTGATGCCTATCAGATGGGTAGTTGAAGATCTGTTTGAGAGAGATTAAGGAAGAAACAGTCAATATTATTTCATGATCAATGGAATATAGTACAGAGGTGAGAGGAAAGAATCTAAGATGACTTTTAAGATTTTGGTCATTGTTTACTAGGTGAATGAGAGAAACGCCATTGAAGGTATGAAGTGTAGGAATGAGGAAGAGGTATTGGTAAAGGAAGGATATACGTTCAGTTTCAGAAAAGTGACTAGGGAGAGATTTTGGAGTATCCAGATAGAGACGTACAACAGGTAGTTGTATATAAAATCTGAATTTCAAGAGAGGCCAAAACCAGAGACACAGAGATACGGGAATTATTAGCATAGCCACATTTTTAGTCATGTCTTTAGAAATGGTAATGTATTCACATTTAGAAAGCAATGTCTAGAATAAATCAACTAAAATCATTTATGAAACATCTATTAAATGCTTAGTATTATAAAATTAGCCTTATGATTTTAAATTAAAAATATGTTAATATGAGAAAAAATTCAAAAGTACACAAGGGTTTAAACATGAAAGGGCAACCTCTTGTATCTCATCACCTCCATTTCAAATTCTCAATATTGATTATGCAGAGGTAATTGGTTTGAATAGCTTTATATAGATCATTCCCAAAATTATTTATATACATAAAGCAGGGCTGCCAAGTCTCATAATGCCAGGGAATACCACTTATGTCAAGGACCATGTAAAACACACACATCTGGGGTTGTATATAGTGCCCGTCTGCCCATCTGTATGTGGTGGCCTAATAAAAAAGTGCCATACACAAATATACAGCCTTCCTTCTTTATTAACATGAGTGCAGTTGCACTTTTTCACTTAACTGGGTGGTTCTATACATTTCCATGTGTGGAAAAGTGGCAATCTGTGTATATAAGAAATCAAACCTGCCAGCACTTCCCTCTAATTGTCCATTAGATACAGTGACAATTATATACAGGAGGTTAGAATTCTTACAATTACAATGTATTTTCTTTTCTTTTGTATCTGTGTTGTAGATAACACCTCACCTATCTAGAATACCTGTTAATAGATTTTGTCTCAAGAGTCACATGTTCCTGGCCGGGAACTTTCCCTCTTTTCCGGAAAAGCTTGCTTAATGTTCTGTTCTATGAATATGTCACTATTTATTTGGTCAATCCCTATAGAGGAATATTTAGGTTGTTTACAGATATTTTAGTATAATTGACAATGGGCTATCATTTACATACACCAGAATGAGAAACTTTTAAATATTATATTAATAATTATGTTTTGAAGATTCTTACTATAACAAATTAAAAGTCCTAGGAAGCATCAGTTTTAACCTAATATTTCTCATTCTTACATATTTTTTTAAAAAATGAATGAACCCTTTTTTTTGTTCCATAGTAGGCATGCATTTTTTGAAACTAATTTTCTTTTGACATTATATGCTTAAAGCTAGGGCATTAGAATTCATTATATTAGTCTTTGAAAGCAGAAAGCTTGAGTTTTCATTTTATTAACAGCTGTTTTACTTGGGAGCCTTTTATAAAAAGTGATTTTTTTTTTTTTTGGTGGTGGTTTCATGAGTTACTATGTTCTAGCTTCATATAAATAGACTCAACATTTTAGCTAAAATGATGGCCAAAGTACAGCCAACAGCACAAATTTCCTCCTGATTCTACAAAATCAAGGGGTTTTTTTTTGTCTCACAACATAGATTGCCATTGTCACTAGTGAATGATTTTCCTCCTTTGTTTACAAGTTGTTTACAACTTTATTAATAGAGTTTGCAAAAACAGTACATAAAAATAAGTACTATGATGAGAGTCCTCCCTCATCTGCTACTTATTTATTAAAGATAACCACAAAGAGAGAGTTAGAAAACACACTATACTGAGTAGCCTGAAGCCAAGAGACCCAAGGCAGAGTGATTCTAAGTTGAGACCCAGCCCGGGACTGGCTGCAAGAGGAAGAGGAAAGTCTAATTTAGAACATACCAGGAAGTGGAGGAAGAGAGTGACTGTAGGCTCATTTCTGCACTATCTGCTTGCTATAAACTTAAATTGGATTGCAAACATAGGTTATCAGGAAGCTGATGACTGCCACCATCATCATAAAATGTCTGGGCTTATCAGATATCAGGGCTGATAATTACTACTATCATAAGATCATACAAAGTCTTGGGAATATGTGACTTCTTTTTTTTTTTTTTTTGAGACAGAGTCTCACTCTGTTGCCCTGCTAGAATGCATCAGCCTAGCTCACAGCAACCTCAAACTCCTGGGCTCAAGTGATCTTTCTGCCTCAGCCTCCCGAGTAGCTGGGACTACAGGCATGTGCCACCATGTCCAGTTAATTTTTTCTGTTTTTGGTAGAGACGGGGTCTCGCTCTTGCTCAGGCTGGTCTCAAACTCCTGAGCTCAAATGATCCGCCTGCCTGGGCCTCCCAGAGTGCTAGGATTACAGGCGTGAGTCACCGTGCCCAGCCAGGAACATGTGACTCCTGAGACAAAATCTATTAACAGGTATTCTAGATAGGTGAGGTGTTATCTACAACACAGATACAAAAGAAAAGAAAATACATTGTAATTGTAAGAATTCTAACCTCCTGTATATAATTGTCACAGTATCTAATTGACAATTAGAGGGAAGTGCTGGCAGGTTTGATTTCTTATATACACAGATTGCCAAATAAATTTTTTCTTAGGTGTTATAAAATGATTACCAAGCCAAACCAGTGATTATCATAGTATAAACAATTCTGTATTTCATATAGTGATAAATGGTGCTTTCGCCCAATTCATAACACAAGTAGTACAAATTAGATTTAACAAATGGGATTGTGGATCTGTTTTTTATATAGAGACTTTATATAATCATATAAACACTCATTCTTTATATAAGACTTTCCGAATAACAATATAATATATGTAAAGTAATACATACGAACATGTGCATTCAGGCAATTCTGCCAGCATTAACTCTATATAGAGATCTAGCACTCTATTTACTTAACTGATTAGAGCCCCAAAACTGTGTAATTAATGATAAATCAAGTCAAAATAACATCATTCCAAAGAGGGAGGTGAATTCATAATTTATGAAAAGTGGAGCTGGAGAAATAATATAGATTTGGTTTTTAAATCAACTATGTAAATGCATCAGAAAGGTGGAAAAGAGGGGTTGGGAAGAATCTATTAGAAGGTCCTAGAAATGCACTTATGCTTGGCTTTAACTCGGTAAGACTCTGATAAATATTCATATATTTTAATCCTGTCCTTCACCTGGGTTAAATTTGTAAGAGGCAAATATGAAATAAATAAAGAATTAGATACTGCCTGTCAATGTGACTACAGCATGCAGCACTGCTTTGCATCGAGGACTCCCTGGGTGTTTATGAGGCCTTGTATGGGACTATAGAGCAAGGTCTGGCCACAATGCCATGCATCAGGGGCTGGTGGGCTCTTATGAACTAAACCGTGTCTCCTCAAAATTCGTATGTTGAAGTCCTAACCCCCAGTACCTCAGAATGTGACTGCATTTGGAGCCATTAAAGAGGTAATTAAGTTAAAATGAGGTCACTAGGGTGGGCCCTAATCCAATATGACTAGTGTCATTATAAGAAGAGGAGATCAGGACATATTCATACAGTGAGGGAAGATCATGTGAAGACACAGGGAGAAAATGGCCATCTCCAAGCCAAGGAGAAAGGCACCAGAAGAAACCAATACTACTTTGAAGAAATATATTTCTGTTATTTAAGCCACCTAGTCTGTGGTATGTTTTATGGCAGCCCTAGCAAACTAATATAGGGGCTGATTAATAAATACCATCAAAATTATTCTTTACCAGTTCATACATAACCACTTTTTATTCTTATTTATATAGTTTACAAAAATTCTGCAAAGGAAATTCATAATTTGAACAAAATTTACAAAGCAAAGATGCTACAAACTCAACATTGATATGCCATATTCTGAATATAGGTCACGAAAGTCTATTGACAATAATCAAATTCATCCATCACAGTAAATACATTTTACTCATTAAAAAAAAAAAGTCTTACTAAGATGTTTAATTCACACTGTAATGATCTGGAGCTCTTAAAATTCTTTCTCCCTCTTCCTTTTATTTTTTAACAAATTGTACAAATCGTGTCTGTCATTGAGCTTCTCTATGAATTGGTCTGTGAATAGTTTTTCAAAAAATGCAATGTAGTAATTTCAGAAAATAATTTCTGTGAAATAAGTTAGGGTATACTTTAAAATAATCAGGCTGGGTGTGGTGGCTCACGCCTGTAATCCTAGCACTCTGGGAGCCTGAGGTGGGAGCATTGCTTGAGCTCAGGAGTTCGAGACTAGTCTGAGCAAGAGTGAGATCCTGTCTCTACCAAAAAGAAAGAAAGAAACCCAGCCGGGCATTGCAACAGCGCCTGCCTGTAGTCCCAGCTACCCAGGAGTCTGAAGCAGGAGGATCTCTTAGAGCCCCGAAGTTGGAGGTTACAGTGAGCTACAATGATGCCACTGCACTATACCTCAGACAAATAAATAAATAAATAAATAAAAATAAAATAAAATAAAATAACTAAGAGAGTGGAATTGGAATGTTCCTAACACAAAGAAATGTTAAATGGCTGAGGAGATAGATCCCCAATTACCCTGATTTGATTAATTCACATTGTATGTCTATGTCAAACACCACATGTACCCTATAAAGACATACAACTATTATGTATTCATAATAATTAAAAATAACATTTTTTAAAAAATAATTTCTGTGAAAATGGCTTTTGTTTCTGTCATAACCACTGCTTTCAAGAATGTATGCATTTCTTGTATTTGGTGCATTAAGAAGTTTCTGCATTTATGATTTTAATTAATCAAATGCATTATGGGATATGTATAAAATAACACACAGTCTTGTTATTTTTCCTTTTATCAAACAGTAAGCATCCATTGTAAAATTCAAGACTTGTCAGTATAATAAACATAACTTAAAGGTGGATGGCTATCAAAATGTTGAAAGGAAATGAATGTTATAATTTAAAAATAGCTTTAGTCATTTCTCCACTTTATTTTTATTACTTAGAGAAAATAATTACTGGCTTTTATATTGCAGTATTCACTATGATAACTTTGCAGAATCACTTTTGTGAAATGAGCAATTAGAAATCCAAATAATAATTCAGATTAACTTTTGGCTTTCCAAATATTTCAATATATTTACTTGGTTATTTCTGAAATTAACTTAAAATAATTACTTGGGTGTTTCATTATTCAATTTAATAGTTATTATTCAAGGATTAGTTAGAATTTATATTTAATTATTAAACACACTGAAATAAGTACTGTAGAATGTGGAACAATAAATATAGATAACAATTTTCAAGCACAGTGTAATTTATAACTGTAATACAATATTCTTTATCTTGGCATGTTTACATTATTTACAACATTTTTTAAAAGCATCAGTCAGTGCCAGAATCCCATCCAAACAAGTACAAATAGAGATGGAAAGATCTACACAAAGCTTTAGGCCAGATTTTCTCCCTTATGTATTCAATTTGGATGTGTTTACATCCAGGCTTGATGTTTGGTCAGTTTTCCAGTTAGAAGCACTCTCTTCTAGATAATAAAAATTGATAAAACAGCTATAAAACTTGAAAAATGCCATTATAGGGGTCCCATAAATGTAAAATTACCAGTAGACTTTGGGGATTTACACCTAGTGTTTGTCCCTTCACAGAGGCAAACATGCACAAAGCCACTGTAATAACCCTTCAAAATCAGATAATATTCTGACAGCTCAGTTTCACTGACAAAAGAGTCCTGGGCAGAAGCCAGGAGGCCCAGGTGCGCTGTGTCATGCCAGTATTTAATGTAGTCTAATATCAGATAGATGCTAGTGAGAGAAAATACTCAGAATAAAGTACAGATAATAGCACGGACAGCCACTCACTGCAAAATTACTCTTGCTCATCATGCTGTGAGCTTTGTATTAAATTTTTCTGTCAAGTGGCAGGAATCACAGGGAGAAGTACCTCGAAAACCTTCCTTGCAACCTTGGATAAGGATCTATAATATTAGGCTTTCATATGATAATGGAAAATGATGCCCTTTTTGAAAAATTGCTGACTGGTAATGAAAGTCCTAATCAGATTGCAGTTGCAGAGGACCAGGAGGTGGGGAAACTACGCTTGTGACACCCTTCTTCCTCCACCCCTTTAGCAAATTTAGCAAACTTGACAAGATGGGCGAGTCTTAGAGAATTTATCTTACATGAATTTCCAACAAAGCCCGTGGGGTTGTTTTATAAAATGAGAAGGTGGCGGTTTAATAAATGCTGGGCCACCTGAGGCACTTTCATTAAAGGCCTTCTCTAGAAAACATCACGATGTTTGCATTACCCTCCCCTGTTCCCTTGAGAATCCGAGTGTTACCTCTTCAGTGAGAATCGATACTGTATGTGAAGGCATGAAAGAAGATGATTCGATTTGCCTTTTGGTGTCCAAAATAACTGTTGGTAACACTATCATAGTTAAAATTCATATTCAAACATGTTTATTGTCTTCTATTTGAATGCAGAATTGTAAGAAAAAGAAAATGAAGACACTCTGGAGGATTTATCAGTGACTCTGAGGAAGGTTAATCCTATGTCATTACTTCAACTATAGTGATGTCCATTTGTTTGAAAGTATAAAATAACTTTTCAAAAATATTACAGGTGTACATTCTTTTAGTGATGTAAATAACCAGCTTATTAGAAAACTGCAAGGAATAGAGATGCCTGACGAGATGTGGAAGTAGATCACTCCTATAAGTAATATGAAGCTGACTGTTAATGAATTTTTAATGTAATTTCTAATGTCAGTGAATGCATTTTCTGGTCCTAGAGAGGCAGGTTAAAATAGGCGAGATTCATAGACGTTTTCGTCCGTTTCAATGGACTTACCATCTGTGTAGGCTTCTCTGCGCAGATGTCCTGGCTGGTGTTTTTGTTTCTTGGCTGGTCTGGTTTTCTGCATCATAGCAGCACTCATGTTGCTGTCTGTAGACACAGGACTTGTGGGCCTAGGGCACTGAGATGCATGAAAATGTCGGCGGCCTGAGGGGGAAAAAAAAAAACAACAACAGAGCCAAACACATCAATGAATTTTAATTACCACAATAACAACAAAAACAAAACATTAAAGCTAGAAACAGCCCTAATTTAAAAAAAAAAAAAAAAAAGCTCAAATAAACTCTTCCAACAAATAATAGGCTTTTTGTCACACTGTTTGTGCTAGCCACTGGAGAAAACACCCTAAAAGCGTTTTCTGGTGTTTCTGTATGTTTTTTCCCCTAACCACGGTGCTTTTAATCTGTTAAAATTCATTATACCTATTTATTAAAGAAAAAACAGTCCAATTATTTTGCAACTAGCTTCCCTCAAATGTTATTCTTGAACAAAAATAATAATTAATTTTTGCATGATATATTCAATGTTTGTTGCTTTCTCAAGAGGAAGAGCCAGAGTCCTTAAGAAAATTAGTGTCCTAAGAATGAACAGTACTAATTACATCCTTATTTTAATTAAATATATATTTATGGTACTCTTTGAAGGCAGACTCCTAATGTCTTAATACATTCTCAGGTGTTTTCTCTTCAGGTGGTTTGAAATTGATTTAGCTCACATAGTAAATCACAGTAATTTTTGGCCTACCAAAAATTACTTACACCCCATTTCTAGCTCAAGATATTTGCCTGTTCTGGATACTTAAGATGACCCCTCAAGACTTCTGTTTTTTGGTGGTGGCAGAGGTAGTTTTTGGTTATTTGTTTTGGTAGGAACAATATTCCCAGGATGCAGTAGGAACTGGATTGACTAATCAGATATGGTGCATTTTAGGGCTTTCAAATTCTCTGGCTGTCTTACATAGATGTTGTATTATAACAGGTTTGACATATTTAATACATAATGGCAATGAGAGCTATTGGCACTATGCTTGACCTTCATTGTTGTGGTGAAAAGTTCCAGTCATAAATCTGGAACTTTCTATTCTGTGACAAGAAACTTCAAACAGACCTAGACAACAGGTCTTTTGGCTCCAAACAGGAGAAGCCACATATAGTGAAATCAATACATTTAAAGATGCCAACCAAAGCATATTTTTCTTTTTTTTTGAGACAGAGTCTCACTTTGTTGCCCAGGCTAGAGTGAGT